>JAWZYT010001314.1:0-134916 GCA_034508575.1 Petrolisthes manimaculis | reverse complement strand
GGCCAAAAAAACGTGTTTTTGCATTTTTTTTGCCTGAAAATTGAAATTTTTCTAGCACTGTACAAATCGACTTTTTGGGCCAAAAAAACGTGTTTTTGCATTTTTTTTGCCTGAAAATTGAATTTTTTTTAGCACAGTACAAATCGACTTTTGGGGCCAAAAAAACGTGTTTTAGTATTTTTTTTGCCTGAAAATTGAAATTTTTCTAGCACAGTACAAATCGACTTTTTGGGCCAAAAAAACGTGTTTTAGCATTTTTTTTGCCTGAAAATTGAATTTTTTTTAGCACAGTACAAATCGACTTTTTGGGCCAAAAAAACGTGTTTTAGCATTTTTTTTGCCTGAAAATTGAAATTTTTCTAGCACTGTACAAATCGACTTTTTGGGCCAAAAAAACGTGTTTTTGCATTTTTTTTTGCCTGAAAATTGAAATTTTTCTAGCACTGTACAAATCGACTTTTTGGGCCAAAAAAACGTGTTTTAGCATTTTTTTTGCCTGAAAATTGAATTTTTTTTAGCACAGTACAAATCGACTTTTTGGGCCAAAAAAACGTGTTTTTGCATTTTTTTTGCCTGAAAATTGAAATTTTTCTAGCACAGTACAAATCGACTTTTTGGGCCAAAAAAACGTGTTTTAGCATTTTTTTTGCCTGAAAATTGAAATTTTTCTAGCACAGTACAAATCGACTTTTTGGGCCAAAAAAACGTGTTTTTGCATTTTTTTTGCCTGAAAATTGAAATTTTTCTAGCACTGTACAAATCGACTTTTTGGGCCAAAAAAACGTGTTTTTGCATTTTTTTTGCCTGAAAATTGAAATTTTTCTAGCACTGTACAAATCGACTTTTTGGGCCAAAAAAACGTGTTTTTGCATTTTTTTTGCCTGAAAATTGAAATTTTTCTAGCACTGTACAAATCGACTTTTTGGGCCAAAAAAACGTGTTTTTGCATTTTTTTTGCCTGAAAATTGAAATTTTTCTAGCACTGTACAAATCGACTTTTTGGGCCAAAAAAACGTGTTTTTGCATTTTTTTTGCCTGAAAATTGAAATTTTTCTAGCACTGTACAAATCGACTTTTTGGGCCAAAAAAACGTGTTTTAGCATTTTTTTTGCCTGAAAATTGAAATTTTTCTAGCACAGTACAAATCGACTTTTTGGGCCAAAAAAACGTGTTTTAGCATTTTTTTTGCCTGAAAATTGAAATTTTTCTAGCACTGTACAAATCGACTTTTTGGGCCAAAAAAACGTGTTTTTGCATTTTTTTTGCCTGAAAATTGAAATTTTTCTAGCACTGTACAAATCGACTTTTTGGGCCAAAAAAACGTGTTTTTGCATTTTTTTTGCCTGAAAATAGAAATTTTTCTAGCACTGTACAAATCGACTTTTTGGGCCAAAAAAACGTGTTTTAGCATTTTTTTTGCCTGAAAATTGAATTTTTTTTAGCACAGTACAAATCGACTTTTTGGGCCAAAAAAACGTGTTTTAGCATTTTTTTTGCCTGAAAATTGAATTTTTTCTAGCACAGTACAAATCGACTTTTTGGGCCAAAAAAACGTGTTTTTGCATTTTTTTTGCCTGAAAATTGAAATTTTTCTAGCACTGTACAAATCGACTTTTTGGGCCAAAAAAACGTGTTTTTGCATTTTTTTTGCCTGAAAATTGAAATTTTTCTAGCACAGTACAAATCGACTTTTGGGGCCAAAAAAACGTGTTTTAGCATTTTTTTTGACTGAAAATTGAAATTTTTCTAGCACAGTACAAATCGACTTTTTGGGCCAAAAAAACGTGTTTTAGCATTTTTTTTGCCTGAAAATTGAATTTTTTTTAGCACAGTACAAATCGACTTTTTGGGCCAAAAAAACGTGTTTTAGCATTTTTTTTGCCTGAAAATTGAAATTTTTCTAGCACTGTACAAATCGACTTTTTGGGCCAAAAAAACGTGTTTTTGCATTTTTTTTGCCTGAAAATTGAAATTTTTCTAGCACTGTACAAATCGACTTTTTGGGCCAAAAAAACGTGTTTTTGCATTTTTTTTGCCTGAAAATTGAATTTTTTTTAACACAGTACAAATCGACTTTTTGGGCCAAAAAAACGTGTTTTTGCATTTTTTTTGCCTGAAAATTGAAATTTTTCTAGCACAGTACAAATCGACTTTTTGGGCCAAAAAAACGTGTTTTAGCATTTTTTTTGCCTGAAAATTGAAAATTTTCTAGCACAGTACAAATCGACTTTTTGGGCCAAAAAAACGTGTTTTAGCATTTTTTTTGCCTGAAAATTGAAATTTTTCTAGCACAGTACAAATCGACTTTTTGGGCCAAAAAAACGTGTTTTTGCATTTTTTTTGCCTGAAAATTGAAATTTTTCTAGCACAGTACAAATCGACTTTTTGGGCCAAAAAAACGTGTTTTTGCATTTTTTTTGCCTGAAAATTGAAATTTTTCTAGCACTGTACAAATCGACTTTTTGGGCCAAAAAAACGTGTTTTAGCATTTTTTTTGCCTGAAAATTGAAATTTTTCTAGCACTGTACAAATCGACTTTTTGGGCCAAAAAAACGTGTTTTAGCATTTTTTTTGCCTGAAAATGGAATTTTTTTTAGCACAGTACAAATCGACTTTTTGGGCCAAAAAAACGTGTTTTTGCATTTTTTTTGCTTGAAAATTGAAATTTTTCTAGCACAGTACAAATCGACTTTTTGGGCCAAAAAAACGTGTTTTTGCATTTTTTTTGCCTGAAAATTGAAATTTTTCTAGCACAGTACAAATCGACTTTTTGGGCCAAAAAAACGTGTTTTAGCATTTTTTTTGCCTGAAAATTGAATTTTTTCTAGCACAGTACAAATCGACTTTTTGGGCCAAAAAAACGTGTTTAGCATTTTTTTTGCCTGAAAATTGAAATTTTTCTAGCACAGTACAAATCGACTTTTTGGGCCAAAAAAACGTGTTTTAGCATTTTTTTTGCCTGAAAATTGAAATTTTTCTAGCACAGTACAAATCGACTTTTTGGGCCAAAAAAACGTGTTTTAGCATTTTTTTTGCCTGAAAATTGAAATTTTTCTAGCACTGTACAAATCGACTTTTTGGGCCAAAAAAACGTGTTTTTGCATTTTTTTTGCCTGAAAATTGAAATTTTTCTAGCACAGTACAAATCGACTTTTTGGGCCAAAAAAACGTGTTTTTGCATTTTTTTTGCCTGAAAATTGAAATTTTTCTAGCACAGTACAAATCGACTTTTTGGGCCAAAAAAACGTGTTTTAGCATTTTTTTGCCTGAAAATTGAAATTTTTCTAGCACTGTACTAATCGACTTTTTGGGCCAAAAAAACGTGTTTTTGCATTTTTTTTACCTGAAAATTGAAATTTTTTTTAGCACAGTACAAATCGACTTTTTGGGCCAAAAAAACGTGTTTTTGCATTTTTTTTGCCTGAAAATTGAAATTTTTCTAGCACAGTACAAATCGACTTTTTGGGCCAAAAAAACGTGTTTTAGCATTTTTTTTGCCTGAAAATTGAAATTTTTCTAGCACAGTACAAATCGACTTTTTGGGCCAAAAAAACGTGTTTTTGCATTTTTTTTGCCTGAAAATTGAAATTTTTCTAGCACAGTACAAATCGACTTTTTGGGCCAAAAAAATGTGTTTTAGCATTTTTTTTGCCTGAAAATTGAATTTTTTTTAGCACAGTACAAATCGACTTTTTGGGCCAAAAAAACGTGTTTTTGCATTTTTTTTGCCTGAAAATTGAAATTTTTCTAGCACAGTACAAATCGACTTTTTGGGCCAAAAAAACGTGTTTTAGCATTTTTTTTGCCTAAAAATTGAAATTTTTCTAGCACTGTACAAATCGACTTTTTGGGCCAAAAAAACGTGTTTTTGCATTTTTTTTGCCTGAAAATTGAAATTTTTCTAGCACAGTACAAATCGACTTTTTGGGCCAAAAAAACGTGTTTTTGCATTTTTTTTGCCTGAAAATTGAAATTTTTCTAGCACAGTACAAATCGACTTTTTGGGCCAAAAAAACGTGTTTTAGCATTTTTTTTTGCCTGAAAATTGAAATTTTTCTAGCACAGTACAAATCGACTTTTTGGGCCAAAAAAACGTGTTTTAGCATTTTTTTTGCCTGAAAATTGAAATTTTTCTAGCACAGTACAAATCGACTTTTTGGGCCAAAAAAACGTGTTTTAGCATTTTTTTTGCCTGAAAATTGAATTTTTTTTAGCACAGTACAAATCGACTTTTTGGGCCAAAAAAACGTGTTTTTGCATTTTTTTTGCCTGAAAATTGAAATTTTTCTAGCACTGTACAAATCGACTTTTTGGGCCAAAAAAACGTGTTTTTGCATTTTTTTTGCCTGAAAATTGAAATTTTTC
Organism: Petrolisthes manimaculis; assembly: GCA_034508575.1. Lineage (NCBI taxonomy): Eukaryota > Metazoa > Arthropoda > Malacostraca > Decapoda > Porcellanidae > Petrolisthes > Petrolisthes manimaculis. Next base: position 130,551 of record JAWZYT010001314.1, on the reverse strand, counting down.
TAGCACTGTACAAATCGACTTTTTGGGCCAATAAAACGTGTTTTAGCATTTTTGTTGCCTGAAAATTGAATTTTTTTTAGCACAGTACAAATCGACTTTTTGGGCCAAAAAAACGTGTTTTTGCATTTTTTTTGCCTGAAAATTGAAATTTTTCTAGCACAGTACAAATCGACTTTTTGGGCCAAAAAAACGTGTTTTTGCATTTTTTTTGGCTGAAAATTGAAATTTTTCTAGCACAGTACAAATCGACTTTTTGGGCCAAAAAAACGTGTTTTAGCATTTTTTTTGCCTGAAAATTGAAATTTTTCTAGCACAGTACAAATCGACTTTTTGGGCCAAAAAAACGTGTTTTTGCATTTTTTTTGCCTGAAAATTGAAATTTTTCTAGCACTGTACAAATCGACTTTTTGGGCCAAAAAAACGTGTTTTAGCATTTTTTTTGCCTGAAAATTGAAATTTTTCTAGCACTGTACAAATCGACTTTTTGGGCCAAAAAAACGTGTTTTTGCATTTTTTTTGCCTGAAAATTGAAATTTTTCTAGCACTGTACAAATCGACTTTTTGGGCCAAAAAAACGTGTTTTAGCATTTTTTTTGCCTGAAAATTGAAATTTTTCTAGCACAGTACAAATCGACTTTTTGGGCCAAAAAAACGTGTTTTAGCATTTTTTTTGCCTGAAAATTGAAATTTTTCTAGCACAGTACAAATCGACTTTTTGGGCCAAAAAAACGTGTTTTAGCATTTTTTTTGCCTGAAAATTGAAATTTTTCTATCACAGTACAAATCGACTATTTGGGCCAAAAAAACGTGTTTTAGCATTTTTTTTGCCTGAAAATTGAAATTTTTCTAGCACAGTACAAATCGACTTTTTGGGCCAAAAAAACGTGTTTTTGCATTTTTTTTGCCTGAAAATTGAAATTTTTCTAGCACAGTACAAATCGACTTTTTGGGCCAAAAAAACATGTTTTAGCATTTTTTTGCCTGAAAATTGAAATTTTTCTAGCACTGTACAAATCGACTTTTTGGGCCAAAAAAACGTGTTTTTGCATTTTTTTTGCCTGAAAATTGAAATTTTTTTAGCACAGTACAAATCGACTTTTTGGGCAAAAAAAACGTGTTTTTGCATTTTTTTTGCCTGAAAATTGAAATTTTTCTAGCACAGTACAAATCGACTTTTTGGGCCAAAAAACGTGTTTTAGCATTTTTTTTGCCTGAAAATTGAAATTTTTCTAGCACAGTACAAATCGACTTTTTGGGCCAAAAAAACGTGTTTTTGTATTTTTTTTGCCTGAAAATTGAAATTTTTCTAGCACAGTACAAATCGACTTTTTGGGCCAAAAAAACGTGTTTTTGCATTTTTTTTGCCTGAAAATTGAAATTTTTCTAGCACAGTACAAATCGACTTTTTGGGCCAAAAAAACGTGTTTTAGCATTTTTTTTGCCTGAAAATTGAAATTTTTCTAGCACTGTACAAATCGACTTTTTGGGCCAAAAAAACGTGTTTTTGCATTTTTTTTGCCTGAAAATTGAAATTTTTCTAGCACAGTACAAATCGACTTTTTGGGCCAAAAAAACGTGTTTTAGCATTTTTTTTGCCTGAAAATTGAAATTTTTCTAGCACAGTACAAATCGACTTTTTGGGCCAAAAAAACGTGTTTTTGCATTTTTTTTGCCTGAAAATTGAAATTTTTCTAGCACAGTACAAATCGACTTTTTGGGCCAAAAAAACGTGTTTTAGCATTTTTTTTGCCTGAAAATTGAAATTTTTCTAGCACAGTACAAATCGACTTTTTGGGCCAAAAAAACGTGTTTTAGCATTTTTTTGCCTGAAAATTGAAATTTTTCTAGCACTGTACAAATCGACTTTTTGGGCCAAAAAAACGTGTTTTTGCATTTTTTTTGCCTGAAAATTGAAATTTTTCTAGCACTGTACAAATCGACTTTTTGGGCCAAAAAAACGTGTTTTAGCATTTTTTTTGCCTGAAAATTGAATTTTTTTTAGCACAGTACAAATCGACTTTTTGGGCCAAAAAAACGTGTTTTTGCATTTTTTTTGCCTGAAAATTGATTTTTTTCTAGCACAGTACAAATCGACTTTTTGGGCCAAAAAAACGTGTTTTAGCATTTTTTTTGCCTGAAAATTGAAATTTTTCTAGCACAGTACAAATCGACTTTTTGGGCCAAAAAAACGTGTTTTTGCATTTTTTTTGCCTGAAAATTGAAATTTTTCTAGCACAGTACAAATCGACTTTTTGGGCCAAAAAAACGTGTTTTAGCATTTTTTTTGCCTGAAAATTGAAATTTTTCTAGCACAGTACAAATCGACTTTTTGGGCCAAAAAAACGTGTTTTTGCATTTTTTTTGCCTGAAAATTGAAATTTTTCTAGCACAGTACAAATCGACTTTTTGGGCCAAAAAAATGTGTTTTAGCATTTTTTTTGCCTGAAAATTGAATTTTTTTTAGCACAGTACAAATCGACTTTTTGGGCCAAAAAAACGTGTTTTTGCATTTTTTTTGCCTGAAAATTGAAATTTTTCTAGCACAGTACAAATCGACTTTTTGGGCCAAAAAAACGTGTTTTAGCATTTTTTTTGCCTAAAAATTGAAATTTTTCTAGCACTGTACAAATCGACTTTTTGGGCCAAAAAAACGTGTTTTTGCATTTTTTTTGCCTGAAAATTGAAATTTTTCTAGCACAGTACAAATCGACTTTTTGGGCCAAAAAAACGTGTTTTTGCATTTTTTTTGCCTGAAAATTGAAATTTTTCTAGCACAGTACAAATCGACTTTTTGGGCCAAAAAAACGTGTTTTAGCATTTTTTTTGCCTGAAAATTGAAATTTTTCTAGCACAGTACAAATCGACTTTTTGGGCCAAAAAAACGTGTTTTAGCATTTTTTTTGCCTGAAAATTGAAATTTTTCTAGCACAGTACAAATCGACTTTTTGGGCCAAAAAAACGTGTTTTAGCATTTTTTTTGCCTGAAAATTGAATTTTTTTTAGCACAGTACAAATCGACTTTTTGGGCCAAAAAAACGTGTTTTTGCATTTTTTTTGCCTGAAAATTGAAATTTTTCTAGCACTGTACAAATCGACTTTTTGGGCCAAAAAAACGTGTTTTTGCATTTTTTTTGCCTGAAAATTGAAATTTTTCTAGCACTGTACAAATCGACTTTTTGGGCCAATAAAACGTGTTTTAGCATTTTTGTTGCCTGAAAATTGAATTTTTTTTAGCACAGTACAAATCGACTTTTTGGGCCAAAAAAACGTGTTTTTGCATTTTTTTTGCCTGAAAATTGAAATTTTTCTAGCACAGTACAAATCGACTTTTTGGGCCAAAAAAACGTGTTTTAGCATTTTTTTTGCCTGAAAATTGAAATTTTTCTAGCACAGTACAAATCGACTTTTTGGGCCAAAAAAACGTGTTTTTGCATTTTTTTTGCCTGAAAATTGAAATTTTTCTAGCACAGTACAAATCGACTTTTTGGGCCAAAAAAACGTGTTTTTGCATTTTTTTTGGCTGAAAATTGAAATTTTTCTAGCACAGTACAAATCGACTTTTTGGGCCAAAAAAACGTGTTTTAGCATTTTTTTTGCCTGAAAATTGAAATTTTTCTAGCACAGTACAAATCGACTTTTTGGGCCAAAAAAACGTGTTTTTGCATTTTTTTTGCCTGAAAATTGAAATTTTTCTAGCACTGTACAAATCGACTTTTTGGGCCAAAAAAACGTGTTTTACCTTTTTTTTTGCCTGAAAATTGAAATTTTTCTAGCACTGTACAAATCGACTTTTTGGGCCAAAAAAACGTGTTTTTGCATTTTTTTTGCCTGAAAATTGAAATTTTTCTAGCACTGTACAAATCGACTTTTTGGGCCAAAAAAACGTGTTTTAGCATTTTTTTTGCCTGAAAATTGAAATTTTTCTAGCACAGTACAAATCGACTTTTTGGGCCAAAAAAACGTGTTTTAGCATTTTTTTTGCCTGAAAATTGAAATTTTTCTAGCACAGTACAAATCGACTTTTTGGGCCAAAAAAACGTGTTTTAGCATTTTTTTTGCCTGAAAATTGAAATTTTTCTAGCACAGTACAAATCGACTATTTGGGCCAAAAAAACGTGTTTTAGCATTTTTTTTGCCTGAAAATTGAAATTTTTCTAGCACAGTACAAATCGACTTTTTGGGCCAAAAAAACGTGTTTTTGCATTTTTTTTGCCTGAAAATTGAAATTTTTCTAGCACAGTACAAATCGACTTTTTGGGCCAAAAAAACGTGTTTTAGCATTTTTTTGCCTGAAAATTGAAATTTTTCTAGCACTGTACAAATCGACTTTTTGGGCCAAAAAAACGTGTTTTTGCATTTTTTTTGCCTGAAAATTGAAATTTTTTTAGCACAGTACAAATCGACTTTTTGGGCAAAAAAAACGTGTTTTTGCATTTTTTTTGCCTGAAAATTGAAATTTTTCTAGCACAGTACAAATCGACTTTTTGGGCCAAAAAACGTGTTTTAGCATTTTTTTTGCCTGAAAATTGAAATTTTTCTAGCACAGTACAAATCGACTTTTTGGGCCAAAAAAACGTGTTTTTGTATTTTTTTTGCCTGAAAATTGAAATTTTTCTAGCACAGTACAAATCGACTTTTTGGGCCAAAAAAACGTGTTTTTGCATTTTTTTTGGTTGAAAATTGAAATTTTTCTAGCACAGTACAAATCGACTTTTTGGGCCAAAAAAACGTGTTTTAGCATTTTTTTTGCTTGAAAATTGAAATTTTTCTAGCACTGTACAAATCGACTTTTTGGGCCAAAAAAACGTGTTTTTGCATTTTTTTTGCCTGAAAATTGAAATTTTTCTAGCACAGTACAAATCGACTTTTTGGGCCAAAAAAACGTGTTTTAGCATTTTTTTTGCCTGAAAATTGAAATTTTTCTAGCACAGTACAAATCGACTTTTTGGGCCAAAAAAACGTGTTTTTGCATTTTTTTTGCCTGAAAATTGAAATTTTTCTAGCACAGTACAAATCGACTTTTTGGGCCAAAAAAACGTGTTTTAGCATTTTTTTTGCCTGAAAATTGAAATTTTTCTAGCACAGTACAAATCGACTTTTTGGGCCAAAAAAACGTGTTTTAGCATTTTTTTGCCTGAAAATTGAAATTTTTCTAGCACTGTACAAATCGACTTTTTGGGCCAAAAAAACGTGTTTTTGCATTTTTTTTGCCTGAAAATTGAAATTTTTCTAGCACTGTACAAATCGACTTTTTGGGCCAAAAAAACGTGTTTTAGCATTTTTTTTGCCTGAAAATTGAATTTTTTTTAGCACAGTACAAATCGACTTTTTGGGCCAAAAAAACGTGTTTTTGCATTTTTTTTGCCTGAAAATTGAAATTTTTCTAGCACAGTACAAATCGACTTTTTGGGCCAAAAAAACGTGTTTTAGCATTTTTTTTGCCTGAAAATTGAAATTTTTCTAGCACAGTACAAATCGACTTTTTGGGCCAAAAAAACGTGTTTTTGCATTTTTTTTGCCTGAAAATTGAAATTTTTCTAGCACAGTACAAATCGACTTTTTGGGCCAAAAAAACGTGTTTTTGCATTTTTTTTGCCTGAAAATTGAAATTTTTCTAGCACAGTACAAATCGACTTTTTGGGCCAAAAAAACGTGTTTTAGCATTTTTTTTGCCTGAAAATTGAAATTTTTCTAGCACAGTACAAATCGACTTTTTGGGCCAAAAAAACGTGTTTTAGCATTTTTTTTGCCTGAAAATTGAAATTTTTCTAGCACAGTACAAATCGACTTTTTGGGCCAAAAAAACGTGTTTTTGCATTTTTTTTGCCTGAAAATTGAAATTTTTCTAGCACAGTACAAATCGACTTTTTGGGCCAAAAAAACGTGTTTTAGCATTTTTTTTGCCTGAAAATTGAAATTTTTCTAGCACAGTACAAATCGACTTTTTGGGCCAAAAAAACGTGTTTTAGCATTTTTTTTGCCTGAAAATTGAATTTTTTTTAGCACAGTACAAATCGACTTTTTGGGCCAAAAAAACGTGTTTTTACATTTTTTTTGCCTGAAAATTGAAATTTTTCTAGCACTGTACAAATCGACTTTTTGGGCCAAAAAAACGTGTTTTTGCATTTTTTTTGCCTGAAAATTGAAATTTTTCTAGCACTGTACAAATCGACTTTTTGGGCCAAAAAAACGTGTTTTAGCATTTTTTTTGCCTGAAAATTGAATTTTTTTTAGCACAGTACAAATCGACTTTTTGGGCCAAAAAAACGTGTTTTTGCATTTTTTTTGCCTGAAAATTGAAATTTTTCTAGCACAGTAAAAATCGACTTTTTGGGCCAAAAAAACGTGTTTTAGCATTTTTTTTGCCTGAAAATTGAAATTTTTCTAGCACAGTACAAATCGACTTTTTGGGCCAAAAAAACGTGTTTTTGCATTTTTTTTGCCTGAAAATTGAAATTTTTCTAGCACAGTACAAATCGACTTTTTGGGCCAAAAAAACGTGTTTTAGCATTTTTTTTGCCTGAAAATTGAAATTTTTCTAGCACAGTACAAATCGACTTTTTGGGCCAAAAAAACGTGTTTTTGCATTTTTTTTGCCTGAAAATTGAAATTTTTCTAGCACTGTACAAATCGACTTTTTGGGCCAAAAAAACGTGTTTTTGCATTTTTTTTGCCTGAAAATTGAAATTTTTCTAGCACTGTACAAATCGACTTTTTGGGCCAAAAAAACGTGTTTTAGCATTTTTTTTGCCTGAAAATTGAAATTTTTCTAGCACAGTACAAATCGACTTTTTGGGCCAAAAAAACGTGTTTTAGCATTTTTTTTGCCTGAAAATTGAAATTTTTCTAGCACTGTACAAATCGACTTTTTGGGCCAAAAAAACGTGTTTTTGCATTTTTTTTGCCTGAAAATTGAAATTTTTCTAGCACTGTACAAATCGACTTTTTGGGCCAAAAAAACGTGTTTTTGCATTTTTTTTGCCTGAAAATTGAAATTTTTCTAGCACTGTACAAATCGACTTTTTGGGCCAAAAAAACGTGTTTTAGCATTTTTTTTGCCTGAAAATTGAATTTTTTTTAGCACAGTACAAATCGACTTTTTGGGCCAAAAAAACGTGTTTTAGCATTTTTTTTGCCTGAAAATTGAAATTTTTCTAGCACAGTACAAATCGACTTTTTGGGCCAAAAAAACGTGTTTTTGCATTTTTTTTGCCTGAAAATTGAAATTTTTCTAGCACTGTACAAATCGACTTTTTGGGCCAAAAAAACGTGTTTTTGCATTTTTTTTGCCTGAAAATTGATTTTTTTTTAGCACAGTACAAATCGACTTTTGGGGCCAAAAAAACGTGTTTTAGTATTTTTTTTGCCTGAAAATTGAAATTTTTCTAGCACAGTACAAATCGACTTTTTGGGCCAAAAAAACGTGTTTTAGCATTTTTTTTGCCTGAAAATTGAAATTTTTCTAGCACAGTACAAATCGACTTTTTGGGCCAAAAAAACGTGTTTTAGCATTTTTTTTGCCTGAAAATTGAAATTTTTCTAGCACAGTACAAATCGACTTTTTGGGCCAAAAAAACGTGTTTTAGCATTTTTTTTGCCTGAAAATTGAAATTTTTCTAGCACAGTACAAATCGACTTTTTGGGCCAAAAAAACGTGTTTTTGCATTTTTTTTGCCTGAAAATTGAAATTTTTCTAGCACAGTACAAATCGACTTTTTGGGCCAAAAAAACGTGTTTTAGCATTTTTTTTGCCTGAAAATTGAAATTTTTCTAGCACAGTACAAATCGACTTTTTGGGCCAAAAAAACGTGTTTTAGCATTTTTTTTGCCTGAAAATTGAAATTTTTCTAGCACAGTACAAATCGACTTTTTGGGCCAAAAAAACGTGTTTTTGCATTTTTTTTGACTGAAAATTGAAATTTTTCTAGCACAGTACAAATCGACTTTTTGGGCCAAAAAAATGTGTTTTAGCATTTTTTTTGCCTGAAAATTGAAATTTTACTAGCACTGTACAAATCGACTTTTTGGGCCAAAAAAACGTGTTTTTGCATTTTTTTTGCCTGAAAATTGAAATTTTTCTAGCACAGTACAAATCGACTTTTTGGGCCAAAAAAACGTGTTTTTGCATTTTTTTTGCCTGAAAATTGAAATTTTTCTACCACAGTACAAATCGACTTTTTGGGCCAAAAAAACGTGTTTTAGCATTTTTTTGCCTGAAAATTGAAATTTTTCTAGCACTGTACAAATCGACTTTTTGGGCCAAAAAAACGTGTTTTTGCATTTTTTTTGCCTGAAAATTGAATTTATTTTAGCACAGCACAAATCGACTTTTTGGGCCAAAAAAACGTGTTTTTGCATTTTTTTTGCCTGAAAATTGAAATTTTTCTAGCACAGTACAAATCGACTTTTTGGGCCAAAAAAACGTGTTTTAGCATTTTTTTTGCCTGAAAATTGAAATTTTTCTAGCACAGTACAAATCGACTTTTTGGGCCAAAAAAATGTGTTTTTGCATTTTTTTTGCCTGAAAATTGAAATTTTTCTAGCACAGTACAAATCGACTTTTTGGGCCAAAAAAACGTGTTTTTGCATTTTTTTTGCCTGAAAATTGAAATTTTTCTAGCACAGTACAAATCGACTTTTTGGGCCAAAAAAACGTGTTTTAGCATTTTTTTTGCCTGAAAATTGAAATTTTTCTAGCACTGTACAAATCGACTTTTTGGGCCAAAAAAACGTGTTTTAGCATTTTTTTTGCCTGAAAATTGAAATTTTTCTAGCACAGTACAAATCGACTTTTTGTGCCAAAAAAACGTGTTTTAGAATTTTTTTTGCCTGAAAATTGAAATTTTTCTAGCACAGTACAAATCGACTTTTTGGGCCAAAAAAACGTGTTTTAGCATTTTTTTTGCCTGAAAATTGAAATTTTTCTAGCACAGTACAAATCGACTTTTTGGGCCAAAAAAACGTGTTTTAGCATTTTTTTTGCCTGAAAATTGAATTTTTTTTAGCACAGTACAAATCGACTTTTTGGGCCAAAAAAACGTGTTTTTGCATTTTTTTGCCTGAAAATTGAAATTTTTCTAGCACTGTACAAATCGACTTTTTGGGCCAAAAAAACGTGTTTTTGCATTTTTTTTGCCTGAAAATTGAAATTTTTCTAGCACTGTACAAATCGACTTTTTGGGCCAAAAAAACGTGTTTTAGCATTTTTTTTGCCTGAAAATTGAAATTTTTCTAGCACAGTACAAATCGACTTTTTGGGCCAAAAAAACGTGTTTTTGCATTTTTTTTGCCTGAAAATTGAAATTTTTCTAGCACAGTACAAATCGACTTTTTGGGCCAAAAAAACGTGTTTTTGCATTTTTTTTGCCTGAAAATTGAAATTTTTCTAGCACAGTACAAATCGACTTTTTGGGCCAAAAAAACGTGTTTTTGCATTTTTTTTTGCCTGAAAATTGAAATTTTTCTAGCACAGTACAAATCGACTTTTTGGGCCAAAAAAACGTGTTTTAGCATTTTTTTTGCCTGAAAATTGAAATTTTTCTAGCACAGTACAAATCGACTTTTTGGGCCAAAAAAACGTGTTTTTGCATTTTTTTTGCCTGAAAATTGAAATTTTTCTAGCACTGTACAAATCGACTTTTTGGGCCAAAAAAACGTGTTTTTGCATTTTTTTTGCCTGAAAATTGAAATTTTTCTAGCACTGTACAAATCGACTTTTTGGGCCAAAAAAACGTGTTTTTGCATTTTTTTTTGCCTGAAAATTGAAATTTTTCTAGCACTGTACAAATCGACTTTTTGGGCCAAAAAAACGTGTTTTAGCATTTTTTTTGCCTGAAAATTGAAATTTTTCTAGCACAGTACAAATCGACTTTTTGGGCCAAAAAAACGTGTTTTAGCATTTTTTTTTGCCTGAAAATTGAAATTTTTCTAGCACTGTACAAATCGACTTTTTGGGCCAAAAAAACGTGTTTTTGCATTTTTTTTTGCCTGAAAATTGAAATTTTTCTAGCACTGTACAAATCGACTTTTTGGGCCAAAAAAACGTGTTTTTGCATTTTTTTTGCCTGAAAATTGAAATTTTTCTAGCACTGTACAAATCGACTTTTTGGGCCAAAAAAACGTGTTTTAGCATTTTTTTTGCCTGAAAATTGAATTTTTTTAGCACAGTACAAATCGACTTTTTGGGCCAAAAAAACGTGTTTTAGCATTTTTTTTGCCTGAAAATTGAAATTTTTCTAGCACAGTACAAATCGACTTTTTGGGCCAAAAAAACGTGTTTTTGCATTTTTTTTGCCTGAAAATTGAAATTTTTCTAGCACTGTACAAATCGACTTTTTGGGCCAAAAAAACGTGTTTTTGCATTTTTTTTTGCCTGAAAATTGAAATTTTTCTAGCACAGTACAAATCGACTTTTTGGGCCAAAAAAACGTGTTTTAGCATTTTTTTTGCCTGAAAATTGAAATTTTTCTAGCACAGTACAAATCGACTTTTTGGGCCAAAAAAACGTGTTTTAGCATTTTTTTTGCCTGAAAATTGATTTTTTTTTAGCACAGTACAAATCGACTTTTTGGGCCAAAAAAACGTGTTTTAGCATTTTTTTTGCCTGAAAATTGAAATTTTTCTAGCACTGTACAAATCGACTTTTTGGGCCAAAAAAACGTGTTTTTGCATTTTTTTTGCTGAAAATTGAAATTTTTCTAGCACAGTACAAATCGACTTTTTGGGCCAAAAAAACGTGTTTTAGCATTTTTTTTGCCTGAAAATTGAAATTTTTCTAGCACTGTACAAATCGACTTTTTGGGCCAAAAAAACGTGTTTTTGCATTTTTTGCCTGAAAATTGAAATTTTTCTAGCACAGTACAAATCGACTTTTTGGGCCAAAAAAACGTGTTTTTGCATTTTTTTTGCCTGAAAATTGAAATTTTTCTAGCACAGTACAAATCGACTTTTTGGGCCAAAAAAACGTGTTTTAGCATTTTTTTTGCCTGAAAATTGAAATTTTTCTAGCACAGTACAAATCGACTTTTTGGGCCAAAAAAACGTGTTTTAGCATTTTTTTTGCCTGAAAATTGAATTTTTTTTAGCACAGTACAAATCGACTTTTTGGGCCAAAAAAACGTGTTTTTGCATTTTTTTTGCCTGAAAATTGAAATTTTTCTAGCACTGTACAAATCGACTTTTTGGGCCAAAAAAACGTGTTTTTGCATTTTTTTTGCCTGAAAATTGAAATTTTTCTAGCACTGTACAAATCGACTTTTTGGGCCAAAAAAACGTGTTTTAGCATTTTTTTTGCCTGAAAATTGATTTTTTTTTAGCACAGTACAAATCGACTTTTTGGGCCAAAAAAACGTGTTTTTGCATTTTTTTTGCCTGAAAATTGAAATTTTTCTAGCACAGTACAAATCGACTTTTTGGGCCAAAAAAACGTGTTTTAGCATTTTTTTTGCCTGAAAATTGAAATTTTTCTAGCACAGTACAAATCGACTTTTTGGGCCAAAAAAACGTGTTTTTGCATTTTTTTTGCCTGAAAATTGAAATTTTTCTAGCACTGTACAAATCGACTTTTTGGGCCAAAAAAACGTGTTTTTGCATTTTTTTTGCCTGAAAATTGAAATTTTTCTAACACTGTACAAATCGACTTTTTGGGCCAAAAAAACGTGTTTTAGCATTTTTTTTGCCTGAAAATTGAATTTTTTTTAGCACAGTACAAATCGACTTTTTGGGCCAAAAAAACGTGTTTTAGCATTTTTTTTGCCTGAAAATTGAAATTTTTCTAGCACAGTACAAATCGACTTTTTGGGCCAAAAAAACGTGTTTTTGCATTTTTTTTGCCTGAAAATTGAAATTTTTCTAGCACTGTACAAATCGACTTTTTGGGCCAAAAAAACGTGTTTTTGCATTTTTTTTGCCTGAAAATTGAAATTTTTCTAGCACAGTACAAATCGACTTTTTGGGCCAAAAAAACGTGTTTTAGCATTTTTTTTGCCTGAAAATTGAAATTTTTCTAGCACAGTACAAATCGACTTTTTGGGCCAAAAAAACGTGTTTTAGCATTTTTTTTGCCTGAAAATTGAAATTTTTCTAGCACAGTACAAATCGACTTTTTGGGCCAAAAAAACGTGTTTTTGCATTTTTTTTGCCTGAAAATTGAAATTTTTCTAGCACAGTACAAATCGACTTTTTGGGCCAAAAAAATGTGTTTTAGCATTTTTTTTGCCTGAAAATTGAATTTTTTTTAGCACAGTACAAATCGACTTTTTGGGCCAAAAAAACGTGTTTTTGCATTTTTTTTGCCTGAAAATTGAAATTTTTCTAGCACAGTACAAATCGACTTTTTGGGCCAAAAAAACGTGTTTTAGCATTTTTTTTGCCTAAAAATTGAAATTTTTCTAGCACTGTACAAATCGACTTTTTGGGCCAAAAAAACGTGTTTTTGCATTTTTTTTGCCTGAAAATTGAAATTTTTCTAGCACAGTACAAATCGACTTTTTGGGCCAAAAAAACGTGTTTTTGCATTTTTTTTGCCTGAAAATTGAAATTTTTCTAGCACAGTACAAATCGACTTTTTGGGCCAAAAAAACGTGTTTTAGCATTTTTTTTGCCTGAAAATTGAAATTTTTCTAGCACAGTACAAATCGACTTTTTGGGCCAAAAAAACGTGTTTTTGCATTTTTTTTGCCTGAAAATTGAAATTTTTCTAGCACAGTACAAATCGACTTTTTGGGCCAAAAAAACGTGTTTTAGCATTTTTTTTGCCTGAAAATTGAAATTTTTCTAGCACAGTACAAATCGACTTTTTGGGCCAAAAAAACGTGTTTTTGCATTTTTTTTGCCTGAAAATTGAAATTTTTCTAGCACAGTACAAATCGACTTTTTGGGCCAAAAAAACGTGTTTTTGCATTTTTTTTGGCTGAAAATTGAAATTTTTCTAGCACAGTACAAATCGACTTTTTGGGCCAAAAAAACGTGTTTTAGCATTTTTTTTGCCTGAAAATTGAAATTTTTCTAGCACAGTACAAATCGACTTTTTGGGCCAAAAAAACGTGTTTTTGCATTTTTTTTGCCTGAAAATTGAAATTTTTCTAGCACTGTACAAATCGACTTTTTGGGCCAAAAAAACGTGTTTTAGCATTTTTTTTGCCTGAAAATTGAAATTTTTCTAGCACTGTACAAATTGACTTTTTGGGCCAAAAAAACGTGTTTTTGCATTTTTTTTGCCTGAAAATTGAAATTTTTCTAGCACTGTACAAATCGACTTTTTGGGCCAAAAAAACGTGTTTTAGCATTTTTTTTGCCTGAAAATTGAAATTTTTCTAGCACAGTACAAATCGACTTTTTGGGCCAAAAAAACGTGTTTTAGCATTTTTTTTGCCTGAAAATTGAAATTTTTCTAGCACAGTACAAATCGACTTTTTGGGCCAAAAAAACGTGTTTTAGCATTTTTTTTGCCTGAAAATTGAAATTTTTCTAGCACAGTACAAATCGACTATTTGGGCCAAAAAAACGTGTTTTAGCATTTTTTTTGCCTGAAAATTGAAATTTTTCTAGCACAGTACAAATCGACTTTTTGGGCCAAAAAAACGTGTTTTTGCATTTTTTTTGCCTGAAAATTGAAATTTTTCTAGCACAGTACAAATCGACTTTTTGGGCCAAAAAAACGTGTTTTAGCATTTTTTTTGCCTGAAAATTGAAATTTTTCTAGCACTGTACAAATCGACTTTTTGGGCCAAAAAAACGTGTTTTTGCATTTTTTTTGCCTGAAAATTGAAATTTTTTTAGCACAGTACAAATCGACTTTTTGGGCAAAAAAAACGTGTTTTTGCATTTTTTTTGCCTGAAAATTGAAATTTTTCTAGCACAGTACAAATCGACTTTTTGGGCCAAAAAACGTGTTTTAGCATTTTTTTTGCCTGAAAATTGAAATTTTTCTAGCACAGTACAAATCGACTTTTTGGGCCAAAAAAACGTGTTTTTGTATTTTTTTTGCCTGAAAATTGAAATTTTTCTAGCACAGTACAAATCGACTTTTTGGGCCAAAAAACGTGTTTTTGCATTTTTTTTGCCTGAAAATTGAAATTTTTCTAGCACAGTACAAATCGACTTTTTGGGCCAAAAAAACGTGTTTTAGCATTTTTTTTGCCTGAAAATTGAAATTTTTCTAGCACTGTACAAATCGACTTTTTGGGCCAAAAAAACGTGTTTTTGCATTTTTTTTGCCTGAAAATTGAAATTTTTCTAGCACAGTACAAATCGACTTTTTGGGCCAAAAAAACGTGTTTTAGCATTTTTTTTGCCTGAAAATTGAAATTTTTCTAGCACAGTACAAATCGACTTTTTGGGCCAAAAAAACGTGTTTTTGCATTTTTTTTGCCTGAAAATTGAAATTTTTCTAGCACAGTACAAATCGACTTTTTGGGCCAAAAAAACGTGTTTTAGCATTTTTTTTGCCTGAAAATTGAAATTTTTCTAGCACAGTACAAATCGACTTTTTGGGCCAAAAAAACGTGTTTTAGCATTTTTTTGCCTGAAAATTGAAATTTTTCTAGCACTGTACAAATCGACTTTTTGGGCCAAAAAAACGTGTTTTTGCATTTTTTTTGCCTGAAAATTGAAATTTTTCTAGCACTGTACAAATCGACTTTTTGGGCCAAAAAAACGTGTTTTAGCATTTTTTTTGCCTGAAAATTGAATTTTTTTTAGCACAGTACAAATCGACTTTTTGGGCCAAAAAAACGTGTTTTTGCATTTTTTTTGCCTGAAAATTGAAATTTTTCTAGCACAGTACAAATCGACTTTTTGGGCCAAAAAAACGTGTTTTAGCATTTTTTTTGCCTGAAAATTGAAATTTTTCTAGCACAGTACAAATCGACTTTTTGGGCCAAAAAAACGTGTTTTTGCATTTTTTTTGCCTGAAAATTGAAATTTTTCTAGCACAGTACAAATCGACTTTTGGGGCCAAAAAAACGTGTTTTTGCATTTTTTTTGCCTGAAAATTGAAATTTTTCTAGCACAGTACAAATCGACTTTTTGGGCCAAAAAAACGTGTTTTAGCATTTTTTTTGCCTGAAAATTGAAATTTTTCTAGCACAGTACAAATCGACTTTTTGGGCCAAAAAAACGTGTTTTAGCATTTTTTTTGCCTGAAAATTGAAATTTTTCTAGCACAGTACAAATCGACTTTTTGGGCCAAAAAAACGTGTTTTAGCATTTTTTTTGCCTGAAAATTGAATTTTTTTTAGCACAGTACAAATCGACTTTTTGGGCCAAAAAAACGTGTTTTTGCATTTTTATTGCCTGAAAATTGAAATTTTTCTAGCACTGTACAAATCGACTTTTTGGGCAAAAAAAACGTGTTTTTGCATTTTTTTTGCCTGAAAATTGAAATTTTTCTAGCACTGTACAAATCGACTTTTTGGGCCAAAAAAACGTGTTTTAGCATTTTTTTTGCCTGAAAATTGAATTTTTTTTAGCACAGTACAAATCGACTTTTTGGGCCAAAAAAACGTGTTTTTGCATTTTTTTTTGCCTGAAAATTGAAATTTTTCTAGCACAGTACAAATCGACTTTTTGGGCCAAAAAAACGTGTTTTAGCATTTTTTTTGCCTGAAAATTGAAATTTTTCTAGCACAGTACAAATCGACTTTTTGGGCCAAAAAAACGTGTTTTTGCATTTTTTTTGCCTGAAAATTGAAATTTTTCTAGCACAGTACAAATCGACTTTTTGGGCAAAAAAAACGTGTTTTTGCATTTTTTTTGCCTGAAAATTGAAATTTTTCTAGCACAGTACAAATCGACTTTTTGGGCCAAAAAAACGTGTTTTAGCATTTTTTTTGCCTGAAAATTGAAATTTTTCTAGCACAGTACAAATCGACTTTTTGGGCCAAAAAAACGTGTTTTTGCATTTTTTTTGCCTGAAAATTGAAATTTTTCTAGCACTGTACAAATCGACTTTTTGGGCCAAAAAAACGTGTTTTAGCATTTTTTTTGCCTGAAAATTGAAATTTTTCTAGCACAGTACAAATCGACTTTTTGGGCCAAAAAAACGTGTTTTAGCATTTTTTTTGCCTGAAAATTGAAATTTTTCTAGCACAGTACAAATCGACTTTTTGGGCCAAAAAAACGTGTTTTAGCATTTTTTTTGCCTGAAAATTGACATTTTTCTAGCACAGTACAAATCGACTTTTTGGGCCAAAAAAACGTGTTTTTGCATTTTTTTTGCCTGAAAATTGAAATTTTTCTAGCACAGTACAAATCGACTTTTTGGGCCAAAAAAACGTGTTTTTGCATTTTTTTTGCCTGAAAATTGAAATTTTTCTAGCACAGTACAAATCGACTTTTGGGGCCAAAAAAACGTGTTTTAGCATTTTTTTTGCCTGAAAATTGAAATTTTTCTAGCACAGTACAAATCGACTTTTTGGGCCAAAAAAAACGTGTTTTTGCATTTTTTTTGCCTGAAAATTGAATTTTTTCTAGCACTGTACAAATCGACTTTTTGGGCCAAAAAAACGTGTTTTAGCATTTTTTTTGCCTGAAAATTGAAATTTTTCTAGCACAGTACAAATCGACTTTGTGGGCCAAAAAAACGTGTTTTTGCATTTTTTTTGCCTGAAAATTGAAATTTTTTTTAGCACAGTACAAATCGACTTTTTGGGCCAAAAAAACGTGTTTTTGCATTTTTTTTGCCTGAAAATTGAAATTTTTCTAGCACAGTACAAATCGACTTTTTGGGCCAAAAAAACGTGTTTTTGCATTTTTTTTGCCTGAAAATTGAAATTTTTCTAGCACTGTACAAATCGACTTTTTGGGCCAAAAAAACGTGTTTTAGCATTTTTTTTGCCTGAAAATTGAAATTTTTCTAGCACAGTACAAATCGACTTTTTGGGCCAAAAAAACGTGTTTTAGCATTTTTTTTGCCTGAAAATTGAAATTTTTCTAGCACAGTACAAATCGACTTTTTGGGCCAAAAAAACGTGTTTTAGCATTTTTTTTGCCTGAAAATTGAAATTTTTCTAGCACAGTACAAATCGACTTTTTGGGCCAAAAAAACGTGTTTTTGCATTTTTTTTGCCTGAAAATTGAAATTTTTCTAGCACAGTACAAATCGACTTTTTGGGCCAAAAAAACGTGTTTTTGCATTTTTTTTGCCTGAAAATTGAATTTTTTCTAGCACAGTACAAATCGACTTTTGGGGCCAAAAAAACGTGTTTTAGCATTTTTTTTGCCTGAAAATTGAAATTTTTCTAGCACAGTACAAATCGACTTTTTGGGCCAAAAAAAACGTGTTTTTGCATTTTTTTTGCCTGAAAATTGAATTTTTTCTAGCACAGTACAAATCGACTTTTTGGGCCAAAAAAACGTGTTTTAGCATTTTTTTTGCCTGAAAATTGAAATTTTTCTAGCACAGTACAAATCGACTTTGTGGGCCAAAAAAACGTGTTTTTGCATTTTTTTTGCCTGAAAATTGAAATTTTTTTTAGCACAGTACAAATCGACTTTTTGGGCCAAAAAAACGTGTTTTTGCATTTTTTTTGCCTGAAAATTGAAATTTTTCTAGCACAGTACAAATCGACTTTTTGGGCCAAAAAAACGTGTTTTTGCATTTTTTTTGCCTGAAAATTGAAATTTTTCTAGCACAGTACAAATCGACTTTTTGGGCCAAAAAAACGTGTTTTTGCATTTTTTTTGCCTGAAAATTGAAATTTTTCTAGCACAGTACAAATCGACTTTTGGGGCCAAAAAAACGTGTTTTAGCATTTTTTTTGCCTGAAAATTGAAATTTTTCTAGCACAGTACAAATCGACTTTTTGGGCCAAAAAAACGTGTTTTTGCATTTTTTTTGCCTGAAAATTGAAATTTTTCTAGCACAGTACAAATCGACTTTTTGGGCCAAAAAAACGTGTTTTTGCATTTTTTTTGCCTGAAAATTGAAATTTTTCTAGCACTGTACAAATCGACTTTTTGGGCCAAAAAAACGTGTTTTAGCATTTTTTTTGCCTGAAAATTGAAATTTTTCTAGCACTGTACAAATCGACTTTTTGGGCCAAAAAAACGTGTTTTTGCATTTTTTTTGCCTGAAAATTGAAATTTTTCTAGCACAGTACAAATCGACTTTTTGGGCCAAAAAAACGTGTTTTAGCATTTTTTTTGCCTGAAAATTGAATTTTTTTTAGCACAGTACAAATCGACTTTTTGGGCCAAAAAAACGTGTTTTAGCATTTTTTTTGCCTGAAAATTGAAATTTTTCTAGCACAGTACAAATCGACTTTTTGGGCCAAAAAAACGTGTTTTAGCATTTTTTTTGCCTGAAAATTGAAATTTTTCTAGCACAGTACAAATCGACTTTTTGGGCCAAAAAAACGTGTTTTTGCATTTTTTTTGCCTGAAAATTGAAATTTTTCTAGCACAGTACAAATCGACTTTTTGGGCCAAAAAAACGTGTTCTAGCATTTTTTTTGCCTGAAAATTGAAATTTTTCTAGCACTGTACAAATCGACTTTTTGGGCCAAAAAAACGTGTTTTTGCATTTTTTTTTGCCTGAAAATTGAAATTTTTCTAGCACAGTACAAATCGACTTTTTGGGCCAAAAAAACGTGTTTTTGCATTTTTTTTGCCTGAAAATTGAAATTTTTCTAGCACAGTACAAATCGACTTTTTGGGCCAAAAAAACGTGTTTTAGCATTTTTTTTGCCTGAAAATTGAAATTTTTCTAGCACAGTACAAATCGACTTTTTGGGCCAAAAAAACGTGTTTTAGCATTTTTTTTGCCTGAAAATTGAATTTTTTTTAGCACAGTACAAATCGACTTTTTGGGCCAAAAAAACGTGTTTTTACATTTTTTTTGCCTGAAAATTGAAATTTTTCTAGCACTGTACAAATCGACTTTTTGGGCCAAAAAAACGTGTTTTTGCATTTTTTTTGCCTGAAAATTGAAATTTTTCTAGCACTGTACAAATCGACTTTTTGGGCAAAAAAAACGTGTTTTAGCATTTTTTTTGCCTGAAAATTGAATTTTTTTTAGCACAGTACAAATCGACTTTTTGGGCCAAAAAAACGTGTTTTTGCATTTTTTTTGCCTGAAAATTGAAATTTTTCTAGCACAGTAAAAATCGACTTTTTGGGCCAAAAAAACGTGTTTTAGCATTTTTTTTGCCTGAAAATTGAAATTTTTCTAGCACAGTACAAATCGACTTTTTGGGCCAAAAAAATGTGTTTTTGCATTTTTTTTGCCTGAAAATTGAAATTTTTCTAGCACAGTACAAATCGACTTTTTGGGCCAAAAAAACGTGTTTTAGCATTTTTTTTGCCTGAAAATTGAAATTTTTCTAGCACAGTACAAATCGACTTTTTGGGCCAAAAAACGTGTTTTTGCATTTTTTTTGCCTGAAAATTGAAATTTTTCTAGCACTGTACAAATCGACTTTTTGGGCCAAAAAAACGTGTTTTTGCATTTTTTTTGCCTGAAAATTGAAATTTTTCTAGCACTGTACAAATCGACTTTTTGGGCCAAAAAAACGTGTTTTTGCATTTTTTTTGCCTGAAAATTGAAATTTTTCTAGCACTGTACAAATCGACTTTTTGGGCCAAAAAAACGTGTTTTAGCATTTTTTTTGCCTGAAAATTGAAATTTTTCTAGCACAGTACAAATCGACTTTTTGGGCCAAAAAAACGTGTTTTAGCATTTTTTTTGCCTGAAAATTGAAATTTTTCTAGCACTGTACAAATCGACTTTTTGGGCCAAAAAAACGTGTTTTTGCATTTTTTTTGCCTGAAAATTGAAATTTTTCTAGCACTGTACAAATCGACTTTTTGGGCCAAAAAAACGTGTTTTTGCATTTTTTTTGCCTGAAAATTGAAATTTTTCTAGCACTGTACAAATCGACTTTTTGGGCCAAAAAAACGTGTTTTAGCATTTTTTTTGCCTGAAAATTGAATTTTTTTTAGCACAGTACAAATCGACTTTTTGGGCCAAAAAAACGTGTTTTAGCATTTTTTTTGCCTGAAAATTGAATTTTTTCTAGCACAGTACAAATCGACTTTTTGGGCCAAAAAAACGTGTTTTTGCATTTTTTTTGCCTGAAAATTGAAATTTTTCTAGCACTGTACAAATCGACTTTTTGGGCCAAAAAAACGTGTTTTTGCATTTTTTTTGCCTGAAAATTGAATTTTTTTTAGCACAGTACAAATCGACTTTTGGGGCCAAAAAAACGTGTTTTAGTATTTTTTTTGCCTGAAAATTGAAATTTTTCTAGCACAGTACAAATCGACTTTTTGGGCCAAAAAAACGTGTTTTAGCATTTTTTTTGCCTGAAAATTGAATTTTTTTTAGCACAGTACAAATCGACTTTTTGGGCCAAAAAAACGTGTTTTAGCTTTTTTTTTGCCTGAAAATTGAAATTTTTCTAGCACTGTACAAATCGACTTTTTGGGCCAAAAAAACGTGTTTTTGCATTTTTTTTGCCTGAAAATTGAAATTTTTCTAGCACTGTACAAATCGACTTTTTGGGCCAAAAAAACGTGTTTTAGCATTTTTTTTGCCTGAAAATTGAATTTTTTTTAGCACAGTACAAATCGACTTTTTGGGCCAAAAAAACGTGTTTTTGCATTTTTTTTGCCTGAAAATTGAAATTTTTCTAGCACAGTACAAATCGACTTTTTGGGCCAAAAAAACGTGTTTTAGCATTTTTTTTGCCTGAAAATTGAAATTTTTCTAGCACAGTACAAATCGACTTTTTGGGCCAAAAAAACGTGTTTTTGCATTTTTTTTGCCTGAAAATTGAAATTTTTCTAGCACTGTACAAATCGACTTTTTGGGCCAAAAAAACGTGTTTTTGCATTTTTTTTGCCTGAAAATTGAAATTTTTCTAGCACTGTACAAATCGACTTTTTGGGCCAAAAAAACGTGTTTTAGCATTTTTTTTGCCTGAAAATTGAATTTTTTTTAGCACAGTACAAATCGACTTTTTGGGCCAAACAAACGTGTTTTTGCATTTTTTTTGCCTGAAAATTGAAATTTTTCTAGCACAGTACAAATCGACTTTTTGGGCCAAAAAAACGTGTTTTAGCATTTTTTTTGCCTGAAAATTGAAATTTTTCTAGCACAGTACAAATCGACTTTTTGGGCCAAAAAAACGTGTTTTTGCATTTTTTTTGCCTGAAAATTGAAATTTTTCTAGCACAGTACAAATCGACTTTTTGGGCCAAAAAAACGTGTTTTTGCATTTTTTTTGCCTGAAAATTGAAATTTTTCTAGCACAGTACAAATCGACTTTTTGGGCCAAAAAAACGTGTTTTTGCATTTTTTTTGCCTGAAAATTGAAATTTTTCTAGCACAGTACAAATCGACTTTTTGGGCCAAAAAAACGTGTTTTAGCATTTTTTTTGCCTGAAAATTGAAATTTTTCTAGCACAGTACAAATCGACTTTTTGGGCCAAAAAAACGTGTTTTTGCATTTTTTTTGCCTGAAAATTGAAATTTTTCTAGCACTGTACAAATCGACTTTTTGGGCAAAAAAAACGTGTTTTTGCATTTTTTTTGCCTGAAAATTGAAATTTTTCTAGCACTGTACAAATCGACTTTTTGGGCCAAAAAAACGTGTTTTTGCATTTTTTTTGCCTGAAAATTGAAATTTTTCTGGCACTGTACAAATCGACTTTTTGGGCCAAAAAAACGTGTTTTAGCATTTTTTTTGCCTGAAAATTGAAATTTTTCTAGCACAGTACAAATCGACTTTTTGGGCCAAAAAAACGTGTTTTAGCATTTTTTTTGCCTGAAAATTGAAATTTTTCTAGCACAGTACAAATCGACTTTTTGGGCCAAAAAAACGTGTTTTAGCATTTTTTTTGCCTGAAAATTGAAATTTTTCTAGCACAGTACAAATCGACTTTTTGGGCCAAAAAAACGTGTTTTAGCATTTTTTTTGCCTGAAAATTGAAATTTTTCTAGCACAGTACAAATCGACTTTTTGGGCCAAAAAAACGTGTTTTTGCATTTTTTTTGCCTGAAAATTGAAATTTTTCTAGCACAGTACAAATCGACTTTTTGGGCCAAAAAAACGTGTTTTAGCATTTTTTTTGCCTGAAAATTGAAATTTTTCTAGCACAGTACAAATCGACTTTTTGGGCCAAAAAAACGTGTTTTAGCATTTTTTTTGCCTGAAAATTGAAATTTTTCTAGCACAGTACAAATCGACTTTTTGGGCCAAAAAAACGTGTTTTTGCATTTTTTTTGCCTGAAAATTGAAATTTTTCTAGCACAGTACAAATCGACTTTTTGGGCCAAAAAAACGTGTTTTAGCATTTTTTTTGCCTGAAAATTGAAATTTTTCTAGCACTGTACAAATCGACTTTTTGGGCCAAAAAAACGTGTTTTTGCATTTTTTTTGCCTGAAAATTGAAATTTTTCTAGCACAGTACAAATCGACTTTTTGGGCCAAAAAAACGTGTTTTTGCATTTTTTTTGCCTGAAAATTGAAATTTTTCTACCACAGTACAAATCGACTTTTTGGGCCAAAAAAACGTGTTTTAGCATTTTTTTGCCTGAAAATTGAAATTTTTCTAGCACTGTACAAATCGACTTTTTTGGCCAAAAAAACGTGTTTTTGCATTTTTTTTGCCTGAAAATTGATTTTTTTTTAGCACAGTACAAATCGACTTTTTGGGCCAAAAAAACGTGTTTTTGCATTTTTTTTGCCTGAAAATTGAAATTTTTCTAGCACAGTACAAATCGACTTTTTGGGCCAAAAAAACGTGTTTTAGCATTTTTTTTGCCTGAAAATTGAAATTTTTCTAGCACAGTACAAATCGACTTTTTGGGCCAAAAAAATGTGTTTTTGCATTTTTTTTGCCTGAAAATTGAAATTTTTCTAGCACAGTACAAATCGACTTTTTGGGCCAAAAAAACGTGTTTTTGCATTTTTTTTGCCTGAAAATTGAAATTTTTCTAGCACAGTACAAATCGACTTTTTGGGCCAAAAAAACGTGTTTTAGCATTTTTTTTGCCTGAAAATTGAAATTTTTCTAGCACTGTACAAATCGACTTTTTGGGCCAAAAAAACGTGTTTTAGCATTTTTTTTGCCTGAAAATTGAAATTTTTCTAGCACAGTACAAATCGACTTTTTGTGCCAAAAAAACGTGTTTTAGCATTTTTTTTGCCTGAAAATTGAAATTTTTCTAGCACAGTACAAATCGACTTTTTGGGCCAAAAAAACGTGTTTTAGCATTTTTTTTGCCTGAAAATTGAAATTTTTCTAGCACAGTACAAATCGACTTTTTGGGCCAAAAAAACGTGTTTTAGCATTTTTTTTGCCTGAAAATTGAATTTTTTTTAGCACAGTACAAATCGACTTTTTGGGCCAAAAAAACGTGTTTTTGCATTTTTTTTGCCTGAAAATTGAAATTTTTCTAGCACTGTACAAATCGACTTTTTGGGCCAAAAAAACGTGTTTTTGCATTTTTTTTGCCTGAAAATTGAAATTTTTCTAGCACTGTACAAATCGACTTTTTGGGCCAAAAAAACGTGTTTTAGCATTTTTTTTGCCTGAAAATTGATTTTTTTTTAGCACAGTACAAATCGACTTTTTGGGCCAAAAAAACGTGTTTTTGCATTTTTTTTGCCTGAAAATTGAAATTTTTCTAGCACAGTACAAATCGACTTTTTGGGCCAAAAAAACGTGTTTTAGCATTTTTTTTGCCTGAAAATTGAAATTTTTCTAGCACAGTACAAATCGACTTTTTGGGCCAAAAAAACGTGTTTTTGCATTTTTTTTGCCTGAAAATTGAAATTTTTCTAGCACAGTACAAATCGACTTTTTGGGCCAAAAAAACGTGTTTTTGCATTTTTTTTGCCTGAAAATTGAAATTTTTCTAGCACAGTACAAATCGACTTTTTGGGCCAAAAAAACGTGTTTTAGCATTTTTTTTGCCTGAAAATTGAAATTTTTCTAGCACAGTACAAATCGACTTTTTGGGCCAAAAAAACGTGTTTTAGCATTTTTTTTGCCTGAAAATTGAAATTTTTCTAGCACTGTACAAATCGACTTTTTGGGCCAAAAAAACGTGTTTTTGCATTTTTTTTGCCTGAAAATTGAAATTTTTCTAGCACTGTACAAATCGACTTTTTGGGCCAAAAAAACGTGTTTTTGCATTTTTTTTGCCTGAAAATTGAAATTTTTCTAGCACTGTACAAATCGACTTTTTGGGCCAAAAAAACGTGTTTTTGCATTTTTTTTGCCTGAAAATTAAAATTTTTCTAGCACTGTACAAATCGACTTTTTGGGCCAAAAAAACGTGTTTCAGCATTTTTTTTGCCTGAAAATTGAAATTTTTCTAGCACAGTACAAATCGACTTTTTGGGCCAAAAAAACGTGTTTTTGCATTTTTTTTGCCTGAAAATTGAAATTTTTCTAGCACAGTACAAATCGACTTTTTGGGCCAAAAAAACGTGTTTTAGCATTTTTTTTGCCTGAAAATTGAAATTTTTCTAGCACAGTACAAATCGACTTTTTGGGCCAAAAAAACGTGTTTTTGCATTTTTTTTGCCTGAAAATTGAAATTTTTCTAGCACTGTACAAATCGACTTTTTGGGCCAAAAAAACGTGTTTTTGCATTTTTTTTGCCTGAAAATTGAAATTTTTCTAGCACTGTACAAATCGACTTTTTGGGCCAAAAAAACGTGTTTTTGCATTTTTTTTTGCCTGAAAATTGAAATTTTTCTAGCACTGTACAAATCGACTTTTTGGGCCAAAAAAACGTGTTTTAGCATTTTTTTTGCCTGAAAATTGAAATTTTTCTAGCACAGTACAAATCGACTTTTTGGGCCAAAAAAACGTGTTTTAGCATTTTTTTTGCCTGAAAATTGAAATTTTTCTAGCACTGTACAAATCGACTTTTTGGGCCAAAAAAACGTGTTTTTGCATTTTTTTTGCCTGAAAATTGAAATTTTTCTAGCACTGTACAAATCGACTTTTTGGGCCAAAAAAACGTGTTTTTGCATTTTTTTTGCCTGAAAATTGAAATTTTTCTAGCACTGTACAAATCGACTTTTTGGGCCAAAAAAACGTGTTTTAGCATTTTTTTTGCCTGAAAATTGAATTTTTTTTAGCACAGTACAAATCGACTTTTTGGGCCAAAAAAACGTGTTTTAGCATTTTTTTTGCCTGAAAATTGAAATTTTTCTAGCACAGTACAAATCGACTTTTTGGGCCAAAAAAACGTGTTTTTGCATTTTTTTTGCCTGAAAATTGAAATTTTTCTAGCACTGTACAAATCGACTTTTTGGGCCAAAAAAACGTGTTTTTGCATTTTTTTTGCCTGAAAATTGAAATTTTTCTAGCACAGTACAAATCGACTTTTTGGGCCAAAAAAACGTGTTTTAGCATTTTTTTTGCCTGAATGTTGAAATTTTTCTAGCACAGTACAAATCGACTTTTTGGGCCAAAAAAACGTGTTTTAGCATTTTTTTTGCCTGAAAATTGAATTTTTTTTAGCACAGTACAAATCGACTTTTTGGGCCAAAAAAACGTGTTTTAGCATTTTTTTTGCCTGAAAATTGAAATTTTTCTAGCACTGTACAAATCGACTTTTTGGGCCAAAAAAACGTGTTTTTGCATTTTTTTTGCCTGAAAATTGAAATTTTTCTAGCACAGTACAAATCGACTTTTTGGGCCAAAAAAACGTGTTTTTGCATTTTTTTTGCCTGAAAATTGAAATTTTTCTAGCACAGTACAAATCGACTTTTTGGGCCAAAAAAACGTGTTTTAGCATTTTTTTTGCCTGAAAATTGAAATTTTTCTAGCACAGTACAAATCGACTTTTTGGGCCAAAAAAACGTGTTTTAGCATTTTTTTTGCCTGAAAATTGAATTTTTTTTAGCACAGTACAAATCGACTTTTTGGGCCAAAAAAACGTGTTTTTGCATTTTTTTTGCCTGAAAATTGAAATTTTTCTAGCACTGTACAAATCGACTTTTTGGGCCAAAAAAACGTGTTTTTGCATTTTTTTTGCCTGAAAATTGAAATTTTTCTAGCACTGTACAAATCGACTTTTTGGGCCAAAAAAACGTGTTTTAGCATTTTTTTTGCCTGAAAATTGATTTTTTTTTAGCACAGTACAAATCGACTTTTTGGGCCAAAAAAACGTGTTTTTGCATTTTTTTTGCCTGAAAATTGAAATTTTTCTAGCACAGTACAAATCGACTTTTTGGGCCAAAAAAACGTGTTTTAGCATTTTTTTTGCCTGAAAATTGAAATTTTTCTAGCACAGTACAAATCGACTTTTTGGGCCAAAAAAACGTGTTTTTGCATTTTTTTTGCCTGAAAATTGAAATTTTTCTAGCACTGTACAAATCGACTTTTTGGGCCAAAAAAACGTGTTTTTGCATTTTTTTTGCCTGAAAATTGAAATTTTTCTAGCACTGTACAAATCGACTTTTTGGGCCAAAAAAACGTGTTTTAGCATTTTTTTTGCCTGAAAATTGAATTTTTTTTAGCACAGTACAAATCGACTTTTTGGGCCAAAAAAACGTGTTTTAGCATTTTTTTTGCCTGAAAATTGAAATTTTTCTAGCACAGTACAAATCGACTTTTTGGGCCAAAAAAACGTGTTTTTGCATTTTTTTTGCCTGAAAATTGAAATTTTTCTAGCACTGTACAAATCGACTTTTTGGGCCAAAAAAACGTGTTTTTGCATTTTTTTTGCCTGAAAATTGAAATTTTTCTAGCACAGTACAAATCGACTTTTTGGGCCAAAAAAACGTGTTTTAGCATTTTTTTTGCCTGAAAATTGAAATTTTTCTAGCACAGTACAAATCGACTTTTTGGGCCAAAAAAACGTGTTTTAGCATTTTTTTTGCCTGAAAATTGAATTTTTTTTAGCACAGTACAAATCGACTTTTTGGGCCAAAAAAACGTGTTTTAGCATTTTTTTTGCCTGAAAATTGAAATTTTTCTAGCACTGTACAAATCGACTTTTTGGGCCAAAAAAACGTGTTTTTGCATTTTTTTTGCCTGAAAATTGAAATTTTTCTAGCACAGTACAAATCGACTTTTTGGGCCAAAAAAACGTGTTTTAGCATTTTTTTTGCCTGAAAATTGAAATTTTTCTAGCACTGTACAAATCGACTTTTTGGGCCAAAAAAACGTGTTTTTGCATTTTTTTTGCCTGAAAATTGAAATTTTTCTAGCACAGTACAAATCGACTTTTTGGGCCAAAAAAACGTGTTTTTGCATTTTTTTTGCCTGAAAATTGAAATTTTTCTAGCACAGTACAAATCGACTTTTTGGGCCAAAAAAACGTGTTTTAGCATTTTTTTTGCCTGAAAATTGAAATTTTTCTAGCACAGTACAAATCGACTTTTTGGGCCAAAAAAACGTGTTTTAGCATTTTTTTTGCCTGAAAATTGAATTTTTTTTAGCACAGTACAAATCGACTTTTTGGGCCAAAAAAACGTGTTTTTGCATTTTTTTTGCCTGAAAATTGAAATTTTTCTAGCACTGTACAAATCGACTTTTTGGGCCAAAAAAACGTGTTTTTGCATTTTTTTTGCCTGAAAATTGAAATTTTTCTAGCACTGTACAAATCGACTTTTTGGGCCAAAAAAACGTGTTTTAGCATTTTTTTTGCCTGAAAATTGATTTTTTTTTAGCACAGTACAAATCGACTTTTTGGGCCAAAAAAACGTGTTTTTGCATTTTTTTTGCCTGAAAATTGAAATTTTTCTAGCACAGTACAAATCGACTTTTTGGGCCAAAAAAACGTGTTTTAGCATTTTTTTTGCCTGAAAATTGAAATTTTTCTAGCACAGTACAAATCGACTTTTTGGGCCAAAAAAACGTGTTTTTGCATTTTTTTTGCCTGAAAATTGAAATTTTTCTAGCACAGTACAAATCGACTTTTTGGGCCAAAAAAACGTGTTTTTGCATTTTTTTTGCCTGAAAATTGAAATTTTTCTAGCACAGTACAAATCGACTTTTTGGGCCAAAAAAACGTGTTTTAGCATTTTTTTTGCCTGAAAATTGAAATTTTTCTAGCACAGTACAAATCGACTTTTTGGGCCAAAAAAACGTGTTTTAGCATTTTTTTTGCCTGAAAATTGAAATTTTTCTAGCACTGTACAAATCGACTTTTTGGGCCAAAAAAACGTGTTTTTGCATTTTTTTTGCCTGAAAATTGAAATTTTTCTAGCACTGTACAAATCGACTTTTTGGGCCAAAAAAACGTGTTTTTGCATTTTTTTTGCCTGAAAATTGAAATTTTTCTAGCACTGTACAAATCGACTTTTTGGGCCAAAAAAACGTGTTTTAGCATTTTTTTTGCCTGAAAATTGATTTTTTTTTAGCACAGTACAAATCGACTTTTTGGGCCAAAAAAACGTGTTTTTGCATTTTTTTTGCCTGAAAATTGAAATTTTTCTAGCACAGTACAAATCGACTTTTTGGGCCAAAAAAACGTGTTTTTGCATTTTTTTTGCCTGAAAATTGAAATTTTTCTAGCACTGTACAAATCGACTTTTTGGGCCAAAAAAACGTGTTTTTGCATTTTTTTTGCCTGAAAATTGAAATTTTTCTAGCACAGTACAAATCGACTTTTGGGGCCAAAAAAACGTGTTTTAGCATTTTTTTTGCCTGAAAATTGAATTTTTTTTAGCACAGTACAAATCGACTTTTTGGGCCAAAAAAACGTGTTTTAGCATTTTTTTTGCCTGAAAATTGAAATTTTTCTAGCACAGTACAAATCGACTTTTTGGGCCAAAAAAACGTGTTTTTGCATTTTTTTTGCCTGAAAATTGAAATTTTTCTAGCACAGTACAAATCGACTTTTTGGGCCAAAAAAACGTGTTTTTGCATTTTTTTTGCCTGAAAATTGAAATTTTTCTAGCACAGTACAAATCGACTTTTGGGGCCAAAAAAACGTGTTTTAGCATTTTTTTTGCCTGAAAATTGAAATTTTTCTAGCACAGTACAAATCGACTTTTTGGGCCAAAAAAACGTGTTTTTGCATTTTTTTTGCCTGAAAATTGAAATTTTTCTAGCACTGTACAAATCGACTTTTTGCGCCAAAAAAACGTGTTTTAGCATTTTTTTTGCCTGAAAATTGAAATTTTTCTAGCACAGTACAAATCGACTTTTTGGGCCAAAAAAACGTGTTTTAGCATTTTTTTTGCCTGAAAATTGAAATTTTTCTAGCACAGTACAAATCGACTTTTTGGGCCAAAAAAACGTGTTTTTGCATTTTTTTTGCCTGAAAATTGAATTTTTTCTAGCACAGTACAAATCGACTTTTTGGGCCAAAAAAACGTGTTTTTGCATTTTTTTTGCCTGAAAATTGAAATTTTTCTAGCACAGTACAAATCGACTTTTTGGGCCAAAAAAACGTGTTTTAGCATTTTTTTTGCCTGAAAATTGAAATTTTTCTAGCACAGTACAAATCGACTTTTTGGGCCAAAAAAACGTGTTTTAGCATTTTTTTTGCCTGAAAATTGAAATTTTTCTAGCACAGTACAAATCGACTTTTTGGGCCAAAAAAACGTGTTTTAGCATTTTTTTTGCCTGAAAATTGAAATTTTTCTAGCACTGTACAAATCGACTTTTTGGGCCAAAAAAACGTGTTTTTGCATTTTTTTTGCCTGAAAATTGAAATTTTTCTAGCACTGTACAAATCGACTTTTTGGGCCAAAAAAACGTGTTT
Source organism: Petrolisthes manimaculis (assembly GCA_034508575.1). Classification (NCBI taxonomy): domain Eukaryota; kingdom Metazoa; phylum Arthropoda; class Malacostraca; order Decapoda; family Porcellanidae; genus Petrolisthes; species Petrolisthes manimaculis. The sequence goes on along the minus strand of JAWZYT010001314.1, from coordinate 100,868 downwards.
TAGCATTTTTTTTGCCTGAAAATTGAAATTTTTCTAGCACAGTACAAATCGACTTTTTGGGCCAAAAAAACGTGTTTTAGCATTTTTTTTGCCTGAAAATTGAAATTTTTCTAGCACAGTACAAATCGACTTTTTGAGCCAAAAAAACGTGTTTTAGCATTTTTTTTGCCTGAAAATTGAAATTTTTCTAGCACAGTACAAATCGACTTTTTGGGCCAAAAAAACGTGTTTTAGCATTTTTTTTGCCTGAAAATTGAATTTTTTTTAGCACAGTACAAATCGACTTTTTGGGCCAAAAAAACGTGTTTTAGCATTTTTTTTGCCTGAAAATTGAAATTTTTCTAGCACTGTACAAATCGACTTTTTGGGCCAAAAAAACGTGTTTTTGCATTTTTTTTGCCTGAAAATTGAAATTTTTCTAGCATTGTACAAATCGACTTTTTGGGCCAAAAAAACGTGTTTTAGCATTTTTTTTGCCTGAAAATTGAAATTTTTCTAGCACAGTACAAATCGACTTTTTGGGCCAAAAAAACGTGTTTTTGCATTTTTTTTGCCTGAAAATTGAAATTTTTCTAGCACAGTACAAATCGACTTTTTGGGCCAAAAAAACGTGTTTTTGCATTTTTTTTGCCTGAAAATTGAAATTTTTCTAGCACAGTACAAATCGACTTTTTGGGCCAAAAAAACGTGTTTTAGCATTTTTTTTGCCTGAAAATTGAAATTTTTCTAGCACAGTACAAATCGACTTTTTGGGCCAAAAAAACGTGTTTTAGCTTTTTTTTTGCCTGAAAATTGAAATTTTTCTAGCACAGTACAAATCGACTTTTTGGGCCAAAAAAACGTGTTTTTTTGCCTGAAAATTGAATTTTTTTTAGCACAGTACAAATCGACTTTTTGGGCCAAAAAAACGTGTTTTTGCATTTTTTTTGCCTGAAAATTGAAATTTTTCTAGCACTGTACAAATCGACTTTTTGGGCCAAAAAAACGTGTTTTAGCATTTTTTTTGCCTGAAAATTGAAATTTTTCTAGCACAGTACAAATCGACTTTTTGGGCCAAAAAAACGTGTTTTAGCATTTTTTTTGCCTGAAAATTGAGATTTTTCTAGCACTGTACAAATCGACTTTTTGGGCCAAAAAAACGTGTTTTTGCATTTTTTTTGCCTGAAAATTGAAATTTTTCTAGCACTGTACAAATCGACTTTTTGGGCCAAAAAAACGTGTTTTTGCATTTTTTTTGCCTGAAAATTGAAATTTTTCTAGCACAGTACAAATCGACTTTTTGGGCCAAAAAAACGTGTTTTTGCATTTTTTTTGCCTGAAAATTGAAATTTTTCTAGCACTGTACAAATCGACTTTTTGGGCCAAAAAAACGTGTTTTTGCATTTTTTTTGCCTGAAAATTGAAATTTTTCTAGCACAGTACAAATCGACTTTTGGGGCCAAAAAAACGTGTTTTAGCATTTTTTTTGCCTGAAAATTGAAATTTTTCTAGCACAGTACAAATCGACTTTTTGGGCCAAAAAAACGTGTTTTAGCATTTTTTTTGCCTGAAAATTGATTTTTTTTTAGCACAGTACAAATCGACTTTTTGGGCCAAAAAAACGTGTTTTAGCATTTTTTTTGCCTGAAAATTGAAATTTTTCTAGCACTGTACAAATCGACTTTTTGGGCCAAAAAAACGTGTTTTTGCATTTTTTTTGCCTGAAAATTGAAATTTTTCTAGCACTGTACAAATCGACTTTTTGGGCCAAAAAAACTTGTTTTAGCATTTTTTTTGCCTGAAAATTGAATTTTTTTTAGCACAGTACAAATCGACTTTTTGGGCCAAAAAAACGTGTTTTTGCATTTTTTTTGCCTGAAAATTGAAATTTTTCTAGCACAGTACAAATCGACTTTTTGGGCCAAAAAAACGTGTTTTAGCATTTTTTTTGCCTGAAAATTGAAATTTTTCTAGCACAGTACAAATCGACTTTTTGGGCCAAAAAAACGTGTTTTTGCATTTTTTTTGCCTGAAAATTGAAATTTTTCTAGCACTGTACAAATCGACTTTTTGGGCCAAAAAAACGTGTTTTTGCATTTTTTTTGCCTGAAAATTGAAATTTTTCTAGCACTGTACAAATCGACTTTTTGGGCCAAAAAAACGTGTTTTAGCATTTTTTTTGCCTGAAAATTGAATTTTTTTTAGCACAGTACAAATCGTCTTTTTGGGCCAAAAAAACGTGTTTTTGCATTTTTTTTGCCTGAAAATTGAAATTTTTCTAGCACAGTACAAATCGACTTTTTGGGCCAAAAAAACGTGTTTTAGCATTTTTTTTGCCTGAAAATTGAAATTTTTCTAGCACAGTACAAATCGACTTTTTGGGCCAAAAAAACGTGTTTTTGCATTTTTTTTGCCTGAAAATTGAAATTTTTCTAGCACAGTACAAATCGACTTTTTGGGCCAAAAAAACGTGTTTTTGCATTTTTTTTGCCTGAAAATTGAAATTTTTCTAGCACAGTACAAATCGACTTTTTGGGCCAAAAAAACGTGTTTTTGCATTTTTTTTGCCTGAAAATTGAAATTTTTCTAGCACAGTACAAATCGACTTTTTGGGCCAAAAAAACGTGTTTTAGCATTTTTTTTGCCTGAAAATTGAAATTTTTCTAGCACAGTACAAATCGACTTTTTGGGCCAAAAAAACGTGTTTTTGCATTTTTTTTGCCTGAAAATTGAAATTTTTCTAGCACTGTACAAATCGACTTTTTGGGCAAAAAAAACGTGTTTTTGCATTTTTTTTGCCTGAAAATTGAAATTTTTCTAGCACTGTACAAATCGACTTTTTGGGCCAAAAAAACGTGTTTTTGCATTTTTTTTGCCTGAAAATTGAAATTTTTCTAGCACTGTACAAATCGACTTTTTGGGCCAAAAAAACGTGTTTTAGCATTTTTTTTGCCTGAAAATTGAAATTTTTCTAGCACAGTACAAATCGACTTTTTGGGCCAAAAAAACGTGTTTTAGCATTTTTTTTGCCTGAAAATTGAAATTTTTCTAGCACAGTACAAATCGACTTTTTGGGCCAAAAAAACGTGTTTTAGCATTTTTTTTGCCTGAAAATTGAAATTTTTCTAGCACTGTACAAATCGACTTTTTGGGCCAAAAAAACGTGTTTTTGCATTTTTTTTGCCTGAAAATTGAAATTTTTCTAGCACAGTACAAATCGACTTTTTGGGCCAAAAAAACGTGTTTTTGCATTTTTTTTGCCTGAAAATTGAAATTTTTCTAGCACAGTACAAATCGACTTTTTGGGCCAAAAAAACGTGTTTTAGCATTTTTTTTGCCTGAAAATTGAAATTTTTCTAGCACAGTACAAATCGACTTTTTGGGCCAAAAAAACGTGTTTTAGCATTTTTTTTGCCTGAAAATTGAAATTTTTCTAGCACAGTACAAATCGACTTTTTGGGCCAAAAAAACGTGTTTTTGCATTTTTTTTGCCTGAAAATTGAAATTTTTCTAGCACAGTACAAATCGACTTTTTGGGCCAAAAAAACATGTTTTAGGATTTTTTTGTGCATGAAAATTGAAATTTTTCTAGCACAGTACAAATCGACTTTTTGGGCCAAAAAAACGTGTTTTAGCATTTTTTTTGCCTGAAAATTGAAATTTTTCTAGCACAGTACAAATCGACTTTTTGGGCCAAAAAAACGTGTTTTAGCATTTTTTTTGCCTGAAAATTGAAATTTTTCTAGCACAGTACAAATCGACTTTTTGGGCCAAAAAAACGTGTTTTAGCATTTTTTTTGCCTGAAAATTGAAATTTTTCTAGCACTGTACAAATCGACTTTTTGGGCCAAAAAAACGTGTTTTTGCATTTTTTTTGCCTGAAAATTGAAATTTTTCTAGCACAGTACAAATCGACTTTTTGGGCCAAAAAAACGTGTTTTTGCATTTTTTTTGCCTGAAAATTGAAATTTTTCTAGCACAGTACAAATCGACTTTTTGGGCCAAAAAAATGTGTTTTAGCATTTTTTTGCCTGAAAATTGAAATTTTTCTAGCACTGTACAAATCGACTTTTTGGGCCAAAAAAACGTGTTTTTGCATTTTTTTTGCCTGAAAATTGAATTTTTTTTAGCACAGTACAAATCGACTTTTTGGGCCAAAAAAACGTGTTTTTGCATTTTTTTTGCCTGAAAATTGAAATTTTTCTAGCACAGTACAAATCGACTTTTTGGGCCAAAAAAACGTGTTTTAGCATTTTTTTTGCCTGAAAATTGAAATTTTTCTAGCACAGTACAAATCGACTTTTTGGGCCAAAAAAACGTGTTTTTGCATTTTTTTTGCCTGAAAATTGAAATTTTTCTAGCACAGTACAAATCGACTTTTTGGGCCAAAAAAACGTGTTTTTGCATTTTTTTTGCCTGAAAATTGAAATTTTTCTAGCACAGTACAAATCGACTTTTTGGGCCAAAAAAACGTGTTTTAGCATTTTTTTTGCCTGAAAATTGAAATTTTTCTAGCACTGTACAAATCGACTTTTTGGACCAAAAAAACGTGTTTTTGCATTTTTTTTGCCTGAAAATTGAAATTTTTCTAGCACAGTACAAATCGACTGTTTGGGCCAAAAAAACGTGTTTTTGCATTTTTTTGCCTGAAAATTGAAATTTTTCTAGCACAGTACAAATCGACTTTTTGGGCCAAAAAAACGTGTTTTAGCATTTTTTTTGCCTGAAAATTGAAATTTTTCTAGCACAGTACAAATCGACTTTTTGGGCCAAAAAAACGTGTTTTAGCATTTTTTTTGCCTGAAAATTGAATTTTTTTTAGCACAGTACAAATCGACTTTTTGGGCCAAAAAAACGTGTTTTTGCATTTTTTTTGCCTGAAAATTGAAATTTTTCTAGCACTGTACAAATCGACTTTTTGGGCCAAAAAAACGTGTTTTTGCATTTTTTTTGCCTGAAAATTGAACATTTTCTAGCACTGTACAAATCGACTTTTTGGGCCAAAAAAACGTGTTTTAGCATTTTTTTTGCCTGAAAATTGAATTTTTTTTAGCACAGTACAAATCGACTTTTTGGGCCAAAAAAACGTGTTTTTGCATTTTTTGTGCCTGAAAATTGAAATTTTTCTAGCACAGTACAAATCGACTTTTTGGGCCAAAAAAACGTGTTTTAGCATTTTTTTTGCCTGAAAATTGAAATTTTTCTAGCACAGTACAAATCGACTTTTTGGGCCAAAAAAACGTGTTTTTGCATTTTTTTTGCCTGAAAATTGAAATTTTTCTAGCACAGTACAAATCGACTTTTTGGGCCAAAAAAACGTGTTTTTGCATTTTTTTTGCCTGAAAATTGAAATTTTTCTAGCACAGTACAAATCGACTTTTTGGGCCAAAAAAACGTGTTTTAGCATTTTTTTTGCCTGAAAATTGAAATTTTTCTAGCACAGTACAAATCGACTTTTTGGGCCAAAAAAACGTGTTTTAGCATTTTTTTTGCCTGAAAATTGAAATTTTTCTAGCACTGTACAAATCGACTTTTTGGGCCAAAAAAACGTGTTTTAGCATTTTTTTTGCCTGAAAATTGAAATTTTTCTAGCACTGTACAAATCGACTTTTTGGGCCAAAAAAACGTGTTTTTGCATTTTTTTTGCCTGAAAATTGAAATTTTTCTAGCACTGTACAAATCGACTTTTTGGGCCAAAAAAACGTGTTTTAGCATTTTTTTTGCCTGAAAATTGATTTTTTTTTAGCACAGTACAAATCGACTTTTTGGGCCAAAAAAACGTGTTTTTGCATTTTTTTTGTCTGAAAATTGAAATTTTTCTAGCACAGTACAAATCGACTTTTTGGGCCAAAAAAACGTGTTTTTGCATTTTTTTTGCCTGAAAATTGAAATTTTTCTAGCACTGTACAAATCGACTTTTTGGGCCAAAAAAACGTGTTTTTGCATTTTTTTTGCCTGAAAATTGAAATGTTTCTAGCACAGTACAAATCGACTTTTGGGGCCAAAAAAACGTGTTTTAGCATTTTTTTTGCCTGAAAATTGAATTTTTTTTAGCACAGTACAAATCGACTTTTTGGGCCAAAAAAACGTGTTTTAGCATTTTTTTTGCCTGAAAATTGAAATTTTTTTAGCACAGTACAAATCGACTTTTTGGGCCAAAAAAACGTGTTTTTGCATTTTTTTTGTCTGAAAATTGAAATTTTTCTAGCACAGTACAAATCGACTTTTTGGGCCAAAAAAACGTGTTTTTGCATTTTTTTTGCCTGAAAATTGAAATTTTTCTAGCACTGTACAAATCGACTTTTTGGGCCAAAAAAACGTGTTTTTGCATTTTTTTTGCCTGAAAATTGAAATGTTTCTAGCACAGTACAAATCGACTTTTGGGGCCAAAAAAACGTGTTTTAGCATTTTTTTTGCCTGAAAATTGAATTTTTTTTAGCACAGTACAAATCGACTTTTTGGGCCAAAAAAACGTGTTTTAGCATTTTTTTTGCCTGAAAATTGAAATTTTTCTAGCACAGTACAAATCGACTTTTTGGGCCAAAAAAACGTGTTTTTGCATTTTTTTTGCCTGAAAATTGAAATTTTTCTAGCACAGTACAAATCGACTTTTTGGGCCAAAAAAACGTGTTTTTGCATTTTTTTTGCCTGAAAATTGAAATTTTTCTAGCACAGTACAAATCGACTTTTGGGGCCAAAAAAACGTGTTTTAGCATTTTTTTTGCCTGAAAATTGAAATTTTTCTAGCACAGTACAAATCGACTTTTTGGGCCAAAAAAACGTGTTTTTGCATTTTTTTTGCCTGAAAATTGAAATTTTTCTAGCACTGTACAAATCGACTTTTTGGGCCAAAAAAACGTGTTTTAGCATTTTTTTTGCCTGAAAATTGAAATTTTTCTAGCACAGTACAAATCGACTTTTTGGGCCAAAAAAACGTGTTTTTGCATTTTTTTTGCCTGAAAATTGAAATTTTTCTAGCACAGTACAAATCGACTTTTTGGGCCAAAAAAACGTGTTTTTGCATTTTTTTTGCCTGAAAATTGAAATTTTTCTAGCACAGTACAAATCGACTTTTTGGGCCAAAAAAACGTGTTTTAGCATTTTTTTTGCCTGAAAATTGAATTTTTTCTAGCACAGTACAAATCGACTTTTTGGGCCAAAAAAACGTGTTTTAGCATTTTTTTTGCCTGAAAATTGAAATTTTTCTAGCACAGTACAAATCGACTTTTTGGGCCAAAAAAACGTGTTTTAGCATTTTTTTTGCCTGAAAATTGAAATTTTTCTAGCACTGTACAAATCGACTTTTTGGGCCAAAAAAACGTGTTTTTGCATTTTTTTTGCCTGAAAATTGAAATTTTTCTAGCACTGTACAAATCGACTTTTTGGGCCAAAAAAACGTGTTTTAGCATTTTTTTTGCCTGAAAATTGAAAGTTTTCTAGCACAGTACAAATCGACTTTTTGGGCCAAAAAAACGTGTTTTAGCATTTTTTTTGCCTGAAAATTGAAATTTTTCTAGCACAGTACAAATCGACTTTTTGGGCCAAAAAAACGTGTTTTAGCATTTTTTTTGCCTGAAAATTGAAATTTTTCTAGCACAGTACAAATCGACTTTTTGGGCCAAAAAAACGTGTTTTAGCATTTTTTTTGCCTGAAAATCGAAATTTTTCTAGCACAGTACAAATCGACTTTTTGGGCCAAAAAAACGTGTTTTTGCATTTTTTTTGCCTGAAAATTGAAATTTTTCTAGCACTGTACAAATCGACTTTTTGGGCCAAAAAAACGTGTTTTAGCATTTTTTTTGCCTGAAAATTGAAATTTTTCTAGCACAGTACAAATCGACTTTTTGGGCCAAAAAAACGTGTTTTAGCATTTTTTTTGCCTGAAAATTGAAATTTTTCTAGCACAGTACAAATCGACTTTTGGGGCCAAAAAAACGTGTTTTTGCATTTTTTTTGCCTGAAAATTGAAATTTTTCTAGCACAGTACAAATCGACTTTTTGGGCCAAAAAAACGTGTTTTTGCATTTTTTTTGCCTGAAAATTGAAATTTTTCTAGCACAGTACAAATCGACTTTTTGGGCCAAAAAAACGTGTTTTAGCATTTTTTTTGCCTGAAAATTGAAATTTTTCTAGCACAGTACAAATCGACTTTTTGGGCCAAAAAAACGTGTTTTTGCATTTTTTTTGCCTGAAAATTGAAATTTTTCTAGCACAGTACAAATCGACTTTTTGGGCCAAAAAAACGTGTTTTAGCATTTTTTTTTCCTGAAAATTGAAATTTTTCTAGCACAGTACAAATCGACTTTTTGGGCCAAAAAAACGTGTTTTTGCATTTTTTTTGCCTGAAAATTGAAATTTTTCTAGCACAGTACAAATCGACTTTTTGGGCCAAAAAAACGTGTTTTTGCATTTTTTTTGCCTGAAAATTGAAATTTTTCTAGCACAGTACAAATCGACTTTTTGGGCCAAAAAAACGTGTTTTAGCATTTTTTTTGCCTGAAAATTGAAATTTTTCTAGCACAGTACAAATCGACTTTTTGGGCCAAAAAAACGTGTTTTTGCATTTTTTTTGCCTGAAAATTGAAATTTTTCTAGCACTGTACAAATCGACTTTTTGGGCCAAAAAAACGTGTTTTTGCATTTTTTTTGCCTGAAAATTGAAATTTTTCTAGCACTGTACAAATCGACTTTTTGGGCCAAAAAAACGTGTTTTTGTATTTTTTTTGCCTGAAAATTGAAATTTTTCTAGCACTGTACAAATCGACTTTTTGGGCCAAAAAAACGTGTTTTAGCATTTTTTTTGCCTGAAAATTGAAATTTTTTTAGCACAGTACAAATCGACTTTTTGGGCCAAAAAAACGTGTTTTAGCATTTTTTTTGCCTGAAAATTGAAATTTTTCTAGCACAGTACAAATCGACTTTTTGGGCCAAAAAAACGTGTTTTAGCATTTTTTTTGCCTGAAAATTGAAATTTTTCTAGCACAGTACAAATCGACTTTTTGGGCCAAAAAAACGTGTTTTTGCATTTTTTTTGCCTGAAAATTGAAATTTTTCTGGCACAGTACAAATCGACTTTTTGGGCCAAAAAAACGTGTTTTTGCATTTTTTTTGCCTGAAAATTGAAATTTTTCTAGCACAGTACAAATCGACTTTTGGGGCAAAAAAAACGTGTTTTAGCATTTTTTTTGCCTGAAAATTGAAATTTTTCTAGCACAGTACAAATCGACTTTTTGGGCCAAAAAAACGTGTTTTAGCATTTTTTTTGCCTGAAAATTGAATTTTTTCTAGCACAGTACAAATCGACTTTTTGGGCCAAAAAAACGTGTTTTAGCATTTTTTTTGCCTGAAAATTGAAATTTTTCTAGCACAGTACAAATCGACTTTTTGGGCCAAAAAAACGTGTTTTTGCATTTTTTTGCCTGAAAATTGAAATTTTTCTAGCACAGTACAAATCGACTTTTTGGGCCAAAAAAACGTGTTTTTGCATTTTTTTTTGCCTGAAAATTGAAATTTTTCTAGCACAGTACAAATCGATTTTTGGGGCCAAAAAAACGTGTTTTAGCATTTTTTTTGCCTGAAAATTGAAATTTTTCTAGCACAGTACAAATCGACTTTTGGGGCCAAAAAAACGTGTTTTAGCATTTTTTTTGCCTGAAAATTGAAATTTTTCTAGCACAGTACAAATCGACTTTTTGGGCCAAAAAAACGTGTCTTAGCATTTTTTTTGCCTGAAAATTGAAATTTTTCTAGCACAGTACAAATCGACTTTTGGGGCCAAAAAAACGTGTTTTAGCATTTTTTTTGCCTGAAAATTGAAATTTTTCTAGCACAGTACAAATCGACTTTTTGGGCCAAAAAAACGTGTTTTTGCATTTTTTTTGCCTGAAAATTGAAATTTTTCTAGCACAGTACAAATCGACTTTTTGGGCCAAAAAAACGTGTTTTAGCATTTTTTTTGCCTGAAAATTGAAATTTTTCTAGCACAGTACAAATCGACTTTTTGGGCCAAAAAAACGTGTTTTTGCATTTTTTTTGCCTGAAAATTGAAATTTTTCTAGCACAGTACAAATCGACTTTTTGGGCCAAAAAAACGTGTTTTAGCATTTTTTTGCCTGAAAATTGAAATTTTTCTAGCACTGTACAAATCGACTTTTTGGGCCAAAAAAACGTGTTTTTGCATTTTTTTTGCCTGAAAATTGAAATTTTTCTAGCACTGTACAAATCGCCTTTTTGGGCCAAAAAAACGTGTTTTTGCATTTTTTTTGCCTGAAAATTGAAATTTTTCTAGCACAGTACAAATCGAGATTTGGGGCCAAAAAAACGTGTTTTAGCATTTTTTTTGCCTGAAAATTGAAATTTTTCTAGCACTGTACAAATCGACTTTTTGGGCCAAAAAAACGTGTTTTTGCATTTTTTTTGCCTGAAAATTGAAATTTTTCTAGCACTGTACAAATCGACTTTTTGGGCCAAAAAAACGTGTTTTTGCATTTTTTTTGCCTGAAAATTGAAATTTTTCTAGCACAGTACAAATCGACTTTTTGGGCCAAAAAAACGTGTTTTTGCATTTTTTTTGCCTGAAAATTGAATTTTTTCTAGCACAGTACAAATCGACTTTTTGGGCCAAAAAAACGTGTTTTTGCATTTTTTTTGCCTGAAAATTGAAATTTTTCTAGCACTGTACAAATCGACTTTTTGGGACAAAAAAACGTGTTTTAGCATTTTTTTTGCCTGAAAATTGAAATTTTTCTAGCACAGTACAAATCGACTTTTTGGGCCAAAAAAACGTGTTTTTGCATTTTTTTTGCCTGAAAATTGAAATTTTTCTAGCACTGTACAAATCGACTTTTTGGGCCCAAAAAACGTGTTTTAGCATTTTTTTTGCCTGAAAATTGAAATTTTTCTAGCACAGTACAAATCGACTTTTTGGGCCAAAAAAACGTGTTTTAGCATTTTTTTTGCCTGAAAATTGAAATTTTTCTAGCACTGTACAAATCGACTTTTTGGGCCAAAAAAACGTGTTTTTGCATTTTTTTTGCCTGAAAATTGAAATTTTTCTAGCACTGTACAAATCGACTTTTTGGGCCAAAAAAACGTGTTTTTGCATTTTTTTTGCCTGAAAATTGAAATTTTTCTAGCACTGTACAAATCGACTTTTTGGGCCAAAAAAACGTGTTTTAGCATTTTTTTTGCCTGAAAATTGAATTTTTTTTAGCACAGTACAAATCGACTTTTTGGGCCAAAAAAACGTGTTTTTGCATTTTTTTTGCCTGAAAATTGAAATTTTTCTAGCACAGTACAAATCGACTTTTTGGGCCAAAAAAACGTGTTTTTGCATTTTTTTTGCCTGAAAATTGAAATTTTTCTAGCACTGTACAAATCGAATTTTTGGGCCAAAAAAACGTGTTTTAGCATTTTTTTTGACTGAAAATTGAAATTTTTCTAGCACAGTACAAATCGACTTTTTGGGCCAAAAAAACGTGTTTTAGCATTTTTTTTGCCTGAAAATTGAAATTTTTCTAGCACTGTACAAATCGACTTTTTGGGCCAAAAAAACGTGTTTTAGCATTTTTTTTGCCTGAAAATTGATTTTTTTCTAGCACAGTACAAATCGACTTTTTGGGCCAAAAAAACGTGTTTTAGCATTTTTTTTGCCTGAAAATTGAAATTTTTCTAGCACAGTACAAATCGACTTTTTGGGCCAAAAAAACGTGTTTTAGCATTTTTTTTGCCTGAAAATTGAATTTTTTCTAGCACAGTACAAATCGACTTTTTGGGCCAAAAAAACGTGTTTTAGCATTTTTTTTGCCAGAAAATTGAAATTTTTCTAGCACAGTACAAATCGACTTTTTGGGCCAAAAAACGTGTTTTAGCATTTTTTTTGCATGAAAATTGAAATTTTTCTAGCACTGTACAAATCGACTTTTTGGGCCAAAAAAACGTGTTTTTGCATTTTTTTTGCCTGAAAATTGAATTTTTTCTAGCACAGTACAAATCGACTTTTTGGGCCAAAAAAACGTGTTTTAGCATTTTTTTTGCCTGAAAATTGAAATTTTTCTAGCACAGTACAAATCGACTTTTTGGGCCAAAAAAACGTGTTTTAGCATTTTTTTTGCCTGAAAATTGAATTTTTTCTAGCACAGTACAAATCGACTTTTTGGGCCAAAAAAACGTGTTTTAGCATTTTTTTTGCCTGAAAATTGATTTTTTTCTAGCACAGTACAAATCGACTTTTTGGGCCAAAAAAACGTGTTTTAGCATTTTTTTTGCCTAATTGAAATTTTTCTAGCACAGTACAAATCGACTTTTTGGGCCAAAAAAACGTGTTTTAGCATTTTTTTTGCCTGAAAATTGAAATTTTTCTAGCACAGTACAAATCGACTTTTTGGGCCAAAAAAACGTGTTTTAGCATTTTTTTTGCCTGAAAATTGAAATTTTTCTAGCACAATACAAATCGACTTTTTGGGCCAAAAAAACGTGTTTTAGCATTTTTTTTGCCTGAAAATTGAAATTTTTCTAGCACAGTACAAATCGACTTTTTGGGCCAAAAAAACGTGTTTTTGCATTTTTTTTGCCTGAAAATTGAAATTTTTCTAGCACAGTACAAATCGACTTTTTTGGCCAAAAAAACGTGTTTTAGCATTTTTTTTGCCTGAAAATTGAAATTTTTCTAGCACTGTACAAATCGACTTTTTGGGTCAAAAAAACGTGTTTTAGCATTTTTTTTGCCTGAAAATTGAAATTTTTCTAGCACAGTAGAAATCGACTTTTTGGGCCAAAAAAACGTGTTTTAGCATTTTTTTTGCCTGAAAATTGAAATTTTTCTAGCACAGTACAAATCGACTTTTTGGGCCAAAAAAACGTGTTTTAGCATTTTTTTTGCCTGAAAATTGAATTTTTTCTAGCACAATACAAATCGACTTTTTGGGCCAAAAAAACGTGTTTTAGCATTTTTTTTGCATGAAAATTGAAATTTTTCTAGCACAGTACAAATCGACTTTTTGGGCCAAAAAAACGTGTTTTAGCATTTTTTTTGCATGAAAATTGAAATTTTTCTAGCACTGTACAAATCGACTTTTTGGGCCAAAAAAACGTGTTTTTGCATTTTTTTTGCCTGAAAATTGAATTTTTTCTAGCACAGTACAAATCGACTTTTTGGGCCAAAAAAACGTGTTTTAGCATTTTTTTTGCCTGAAAATTGAAATTTTTCTAGCACAGTACAAATCGACGTTTTGGGCCAAAAAAACGTGTTTTAGCATTTTTTTTGCCTGAAAATTGAAATTTTTCTAGCACAGTACATATCGACTTTTTGGGCCAAAAAAACGTGTTTTAGCATTTTTTTTGCCTGAAAATTGATTTTTTTCTAGCACAGTACAAATCGACTTTTTAGGCCAAAAAAACGTGTTTTAGCATTTTTTTTGCCTGAAAATTGAAATTTTTCTAGCACAGTACAAATCGACTTTTTGGGCCAAAAAAACGTGTTTTAGAATTTTTTTTGCCTGAAAATTATAATTTTTCTAGCACAGTACAAATCGACTTTTTGGGCCAAAAAAACGTGTTTTAGCATTTTTTTTGCCTGAAAATTGAAATTTTTCTAGCACAGTACAAATCGACTTTTTGGGCCAAAAAAACGTGTTTTAGCATTTTTTTTGCCTGAAAATTGAAATTTTTCTAGCACAGTACAAATCGACTTTTTGGGCCAAAAAAACGTGTTTTAGCATTTTTTTTGCCTGATAATTTATTTTTTTCTAGCACAGTACAAATCGACTTTTTGGGCCAAAAAAACGTGTTTTAGCATTTATTTTGCCTGAAAATTGAAATTTTTCTAGCACAGTACAAATCGACTTTTTGGGCCAAAAAAACGTGTTTTAGCATTTTTTTTGCCTGAAAATTGAAATTTTTCTAGCACAGTACAAATCGACTTTTTGGGCCAAAAAAACGTGTTTTAGCATTTTTTTTGCATGAAAATTGAAATTTTTCTAGCACTGTACAAATCGACTTTTTGGGCCAAAAAAACGTGTTTTTGCATTTTTTTTGCCTGAAAATTGAAATTTTTCTAGCACAGTACAAATCGACTTTTTGGGCCAAAAAAACGTGTTTTAGCATTTCTTTTGCCTGAAAATTGAAATTTTTCTAGCACTGTACAAATCGACTTTTTGGGCCTAAAAAACGTGTTTTTGCATTTTTTTTGCCTGAAAATTGAAATTTTTCTAGCACAGTACTAATCGACTTTTTGGGCCAAAAAAACGTGTTTTAGCATTTTTTTTGCCTGAAAATTGAAATTTTTCTAGCACAGTACAAATCGACATTTTGGGCCAAAAAAACGTGTTTTAGCATTTTTTTTGCCTGAAAATTGAAATTTTTCTAGCACAGTACAAATCGACTTTTTGGGCCAAAAAAACGTGTTTTAGCATTTTTTTTGCCTGAAAATTGAAATTTTTCTAGCACAGTACAAATCGACTTTTTGGGCCAAAAAAACGTGTTTTAGCATTTTTTTTGCCTGAAAATTGAAATTTTTCTAGCACAGTACAAATCGACTTTTTGGGCCAAAAAAAACGTGTTTTAGCATTTTTTTTGCCTGAAAATTGAAATTTTTCTAGCACAGTACAAATCGACTTTTTTGCCAAAAAAACGTGTTTTAGCATTTTTTTTGCCTGAAAATTGAAATTTTTCTAGCACAGTACAAATCGACTTTTTGGGCCAAAAAAACGTGTTTTAGCATTTTTTTTGCCTGAAAATTGAAATTTTTCTAGCACAGTACAAATCGACTTTTGGGGCCAAAAAAACGTGTTTTAGCATTTTTTTTGCCTGAAAATTGAAATTTTTCTAGCACAGTACAAATCGACTTTTTGGGCCAAAAAAACGTGTTTTAGCATTTTTTTTGCCTGAAAATTGACATTTTTCTAGCACTGTACAAATCGACTTTTTGGGCCAAAAAAACGTGTTTTAGCATTTTTTTTGCCTGAAAATTGAAATTTTTCTAGCACAGTACAAATCGACTTTTTGGGCCAAAAAATCGTGTTTTAGCATTTTTTTTTGCCTGAAAATTGAAATTTTTCTAGCACAGTACAAATCGACTTTTTGGGCCAAAAAAACGTGTTTTAGCATTTTTTTTGCCTGAAAATTGAATTTTTTCTAGCACAGTACAAATCGACTTTTTGGGCCAAAAAAACGTGTTTTAGCATTTTTTTTGCCTGAAAATTGAAATTTTTCTAGCACAGTACAAATCGACTTTTTGGGCCAAAAAAACGTGTTTTAGCATTTTTTTTGCATGAAAATTGAAATTTTTCTAGCACTGTACAAATCGACTTTTTGGGCCAAAAAAACGTGTTTTTGCATTTTTTTTGCCTGAAAATTGAAATTTTTCTAGCACAGTACAAATCGACTTTTTGGGCCAAAAAAACGTGTTTTAGCATTTTTTTTGCCTGAAAATTGAAATTTTTCTAGCACTGTACAAATCGACTTTTTGGGCCAAAAAAACGTGTTTTTGCATTTTTTTTGCCTGAAAATTGAAATTTTTCTAGCACAGTACAAATCGACTTTTTGGGCCAAAAAAACGTGTTTTAGCATTTTTTTTGCCTGAAAATTGAAATTTTTCTAGCACAGTACAAATCGACTTTTTGGGCCAAAAAAACGTGTTTTAGCATTTTTTTTGCCTGAAAATTGAAATTTTTCTAGCACAGTACAAATCGACTTTTTGGGCCAAAAAAACGTGTTTTAGCATTTTTTTTTGCCTGAAAATTGAAATTTTTCTAGCACTGTACAAATCGACTTTTTGGGCCAAAAAAACGTGTTTTTGCATTTTTTTTGCCTGAAAATTGAAATTTTTCTAGCACTGTACAAATCGACTTTTTGGGCCAAAAAAACGTGTTTTTACATTTTTTTTGCCTGAAAATTGAAATTTTTCTAGCACAGTACAAATCGACTTTTTGGGCCAAAAAAACGTGTTTTAGCATTTTTTTTGCCTGAAAATTGAAATTTTTCTAGCACAGTACAAATCGACTTTTTGGGCCAAAAAAACGTGTTTTAGCATTTTTTTTGCCTGAAAATTGAAATTTTTCTAGCACTGTACAAATCGACTTTTGGGGCCAAAAAAACGTGTTTTAGCATTTTTTTTGCCTGAAAATTGAATTTTTTCTAGGACAGTACAAATCGACTTTTTGGGCCAAAAAAAACGTGTTTTAGCATTTTTTTTGCCTGAAAATTGAAATTTTTCTAGCACAGTTCAAATCGACTTTTTGGGCCAAAAAAACGTGTTTTAGCATTTTTTTTGCCTGAAAATTGAAATTTTTCTAGCACTGTACAAATCGACTTTTTGGGCCAAAAAAACGTGTTTTTGCATTTTTTTTGCCTGAAAATTGAAATTTTTCTAGCACAGTACAAATCGACTTTTTGGGCCAAAAAAACGTGTTTTAGCATTTTTTTTGCCTGAAAATTGAAATTTTTCTAGCACAGTACAAATTGACTTTTTGGGCCAAAAACACGTGTTTTAGCATTTTTTTTGCCTGAAAATTGAAATTTTTCTAGCACAGTACAAATCGACTTTTTGGGCCAAAAAAACGTGTTTTAGCATTTTTTTTGCCTGAAAATT
Source organism: Petrolisthes manimaculis (assembly GCA_034508575.1). Lineage (NCBI taxonomy): Eukaryota > Metazoa > Arthropoda > Malacostraca > Decapoda > Porcellanidae > Petrolisthes > Petrolisthes manimaculis. Next base: position 84,301 of record JAWZYT010001314.1, on the reverse strand, counting down.
GAAATTTTTCTAGCACTGTACAAATCGACTTTTTGGGCCAAAAAAACGTGTTTTTGCATTTTTTTTGCCTGAAAATTGAAATTTTTCTAGCACTGTACAAATCGACTTTTTGGGCCAAAAAAACGTGTTTTTGCATTTTTTTTGCCTGAAAATTGAAATTTTTCTAGCACTGTACAAATCGACTTTTTGGGCCAAAAAAACGTGTTTTTGCATTTTTTTTGCCTGAAAATTGAAATTTTTCTAGCACAGTACAAATCGACTTTTTGGGCCAAAAAAACGTGTTTTAGCATTTTTTTTGCCTGAAAATTGAAATTTTTCTAGCACAGTACAAATCGACTTTTTGGGCCAAAAAAACGTGTTTTAGCATTTTTTTTTGCCTGAAAATTGAAATTTTTCTAGCACTGTACAAATCGACTTTTTGGGCCAAAAAACGTGTTTTTGCATTTTTTTTGCCTGAAAATTGAAATTTTTCTAGCACAGTACAAATCGACTTTTTGGGCCAAAAAAACGTGTTTTAGCATTTTTTTTGCCTGAAAATTGAAATTTTTCTAGCACTGTACAAATCGACTTTTTGGGCCAAAAAAACGTGTTTTTGCATTTTTTTTGCCTGAAAATTGAAATTTTTCTAGCACAGTACAAATCGACTTTTTGGGCCAAAAAAACGTGTTTTAGCATTTTTTTTGCCTGAAAATTGAAAATTTTCTAGCACAGTACAAATCGACTTTTTGGGCCAAAAAAACGTGTTTTAGCATTTTTTTTGCCTGAAAATTGAAATTTTTCTAGCACAGTACAAATCGACTTTTTGGGCCAAAAAAACGTGTTTTAGCATTTTTTTTGCCTGAAAATTGAATTTTTTCTAGCACAGTACAAATCGACTTTTTGGGCCAAAAAAACGTGTTTTAGCATTTTTTTTGCCTGAAAATTGAAATTTTTCTAGCACAGTACAAATCGACTTTTTGGGCCAAAAAAACGTGTTTTAGCATTTTTTTTGCCTGAAAATTGAAATTTTTCTAGCACAGTACAAATCGACTTTTTGGGCCAAAAAAACGTGTTTTTGCATTTTTTTTTTGCCTGAAAATTGAAATTTTTCTAGCACTGTACAAATCGACTTTTTGGGCCAAAAAAACGTGTTTTTGCATTTTTTTTGCCTGAAAATTGAAATTTTTCTAGCACTGTACAAATCGACTTTTTGGGCCAAAAAAACGTGTTTTTGCATTTTTTTTGCCTGAAAATTGAATTTTTTCTAGCACAGTACAAATCGACTTTTTGGGCCAAAAAAACGTGTTTTAGCATTTTTTTTGCCTGAAAATTGAAATTTTTCTAGCACAGTACAAATCGACTTTTTGGGCCAAAAAAACGTGTTTTAGCATTTTTTTTGCCTGAAAATTGAAATTTTTCTAGCACAGTACAAATCGACTTTTTGGGCCAAAAAAACGTGTTTTAGCATTTTTTTTGCCTGAAAATTGAATTTTTTCTAGCACAGTACAAATCGACTTTTTGGGCCAAAAAAACGTGTTTTAGCTTTTTTTTGCCTGAAAATTGAAATTTTTCTAGCACAGTACAAATCGACTTGTTGGGCCAAAAAAACGTGTTTTAGCATTTTTTTTGCCTGAAAATTGAAATTTTTCTAGCACAGTACAAATCGACTTTTTGGGCCAAAAAAACGTGTTTTAGCATTTTTTTTGCCTGAAAATTGAAATTTTTCTAGCACAGTACAAATCGACTTTTTGGGCCAAAAAAACGTGTTTTAGCATTTTTTTTGCCTGAAAATTGAAATTTTTCTAGCACAGTACAAATCGACTTTTTGGGCCAAAAAAACGTGTTTTTGCATTTTTTTTGCCTGAAAATTGAAATTTTTCTAGCACAGTACAAATCTACTTTTTGGGCCAAAAAAACGTGTTTTAGCATTTTTTTTGCCTGAAAATTGAAATTTTTCTAGCACAGTACAAATCGACTTTTGGGCCATAAAAACGTGTTTTAGCATTTTTTTTGCCTGAAAATTGAAATTTTTCTAGCACTGTACAAATCGACTTTTTGGGCCAAAAAAACGTGTTTTAGCATTTTTTTTGCCTGAAAATTGAAATTTTTCTAGCACAGTACAAATCGACTTTTTGGGCCAAAAAAACGTGTTTTAGCATTTTTTTTGCCTGAAAATTGAAATTTTTCTAGCACTGTACAAATCGACTTTTTGGGCCAAAAAAACGTGTTTTAGCATTTTTTTTGCCTGAAAATTGAAATTTTTCTAGCACAGTACAAATCGACTTTTTGGGCCAAAAAAACGTGTTTTAGCATTTTTTTTGCCTGAAAATTGAAATTTTTCTAGCACAGTACAAATCGACTTTTTGGGCCAAAAAAACGTGTTTTAGCATTTTTTTTGCCTGAAAATTGAATTTTTTCTAGCACAGTACAAATCGACTTTTTGGGCCAAAAAAACGTGTTTTAGCATTTTTTTTGCATGAAAATTGAAATTTTTCTAGCACTGTACAAATCGACTTTTTGGGCCAAAAAAACGTGTTTTTGCATTTTTTTTGCCTGAAAATTAAAATTTTTCTAGCACAGTACAAATCGACTTTTTGGGCCAAAAAAACGTGTTTTAGCATTTTTTTTGCCTGAAAATTGAAATTTTTCTAGCACAGTACAAATCGACTTTTTGGGCCAAAAAAACGTGTTTTAGCATTTTTTTTGCCTGAAAATTGAAATTTTTCTAGCACAGTACAAATCGACTTTTTGGGCCAAAAAAACGTGTTTTAGCATTTTTTTTGCCTGAAAATTGATTTTTTTCTAGCACAGTACAAATCGACTTTTTGGGCCAAAAAAACGTGTTTTAGCATTTTTTTTGCCTGAAAATTGAAATTTTTCTAGCACAGTACAAATCGACTTTTTGGGCCAAAAAAACGTGTTTTAGCATTTTTTTTGCCTGAAAATTGAAATTTTTCTAGCACAGTACAAATCGACTTTTTGGGCCAAAAAAACGTGTTTTAGCATTTTTTTTGCCTGAAAATTGATTTTTTTCTAGCACAGTACAAATAGATTTTTGGGCCAAAAAAACGTGTTTTAGCATTTTTTTTGCCTGAAAATTGAAATTTTTCTAGCACTGTACAAATCGACTTTTTGGGCCAAAAAAACGTGTTTTAGCATTTTTTTTGCCTGAAAATTGAAATTTATCTAGCACAGTACAAATCGACTTTTTGGGCCAAAAAAACGTGTTTTAGCATTTTTTTTGCCTGAAAATTGAAATTTTTCTAGCACAGTACAAATCGACTTTTTGGGCCAAAAAAACGTGTTTTAGCATTTTTTTTGCCTGAAAATTGAAATTTTTCTAGCACAGTACAAATCGTCTTTTTGGGCCAAAAAAACGTGTTTTAGCATTTTTTTTGCCTGAAAATTGATTTTTTTCTAGCACAGTACAAATCGACTTTTTGGGCCAAAAAAACGTGTTTTAGCATTTTTTTTGCCTAATTGAAATTTTTCTAGCACAGTACAAATCGACTTTTTGGGCCAAAAAAACGTGTTTTAGCATTTTTTTTGCCTGAAAATTGAATTTTTTCTAGCACAGTACAAATCGACTTTTTGGGCCAAAAAAACGTGTTTTAGCATTTTTTTTGCCTGAAAATTGAAATTTTTCTAGCACAATATAAATCGACTTTTTGGGCCAAAAAAACGTGTTTTTGCATTTTTTTTGCCTGAAAATTGAAATTTTTCTAGCACAGTACAAATCGACTTTTTGGGCCAAAAAAACGTGTTTTTGCATTTTTTTTGCCTGAAAATTGAAATTTTTCTAGCACAGTACAAATCGACTTTTTGGGCCAAAAAAACGTGTTTTAGCATTTTTTTTGCCTGAAAATTGAAATTTTTCTAGCACTGTACAAATCGACTTTTTGGGTCAAAAAAACGTGTTTTAGCATTTTTTTTGCCTGAAAATTGAAATTTTTCTAGCACAGTACAAATCGACTTTTTGGGCCAAAAAAACGTGTTTTAGCATTTTTTTTGCCTGAAAACTGAATTTTTTCTAGCACAGTACAAATCGACTTTTTGGGCCAAAAAAACGTGTTTTAGCATTTTTTTTGCCTGAAAATTGATTTTTTTCTAGCACAGTACAAATCGACTTTTTGGGCCAAAAAAACGTGTTTTAGCATTTTTTTTGCATGAAAATTGAAATTTTTCTAGCACAGTACAAATCGACTTTTTGGGCCAAAAAAACGTGTTTTAGCATTTTTTTTGCATGAAAATTGAAATTTTTCTAGCACTGTACAAATCGACTTTTTGGGCCAAAAAAACGTGTTTTTGCATTTTTTTTGCCTGAAAATTGAATTTTTTCTAGCACAGTACAAATCGACTTTTTGGGCCAAAAAAACGTGTTTTAGCATTTTTTTTGCCTGAAAATTGAAATTTTTCTAGCACAGTACAAATCGACGTTTTGGGCCAAAAAAACATGTTTTAGCATTTTTTTTGCATGAAAATTGAAATTTTTCTAGCACTGTACAAATCGACTTTTTGGGTCAAAAAAACGTGTTTTAGCATTTTTTTTGCCTGAAAATTGAAATTTTTCTAGCACAGTACAAATCGACTTTTTGGGCCAAAAAAACGTGTTTTAGCATTTTTTTTGCCTGAAAACTGAATTTTTTCTAGCACAGTACAAATCGACTTTTTGGGCCAAAAAAACGTGTTTTAGCATTTTTTTTGCCTGAAAATTGATTTTTTTCTAGCACAGTACAAATCGACTTTTTGGGCCAAAAAAACGTGTTTTAGCATTTTTTTTGCATGAAAATTGAAATTTTTCTAGCACAGTACAAATCGACTTTTTGGGCCAAAAAAACGTGTTTTAGCATTTTTTTTGCATGAAAATTGAAATTTTTCTAGCACTGTACAAATCGACTTTTTGGGCCAAAAAAACGTGTTTTTGCATTTTTTTTGCCTGAAAATTGAATTTTTTCTAGCACAGTACATATCGACTTTTTGGGCCAAAAAAACGTGTTTTAGCATTTTTTTTGCCTGAAAATTGAATTTTTTCTAGCACAGTACAAATCGACTTTTTGGGCCAAAAAAACGTGTTTTAGCATTTTTTTTGCCTGAAAATTGAAATTTTTCTAGCACAGTACAAATCGACTTTTTGGGCCAAAAAAACGTGTTTTAGAATTTTTTTTGCCTGAAAATTATAATTTTTCTAGCACAGTACAAATCGACTTTTTGGGCCAAAAAAACGTGTTTTAGCATTTTTTTTGCCTGAAAATTGAAATTTTTCTAGCACAGTACAAATCGACTTTTTGGGCCAAAAAAACGTGTTTTAGCATTTTTTTTGCCTGAAAATTGAAATTTTTCTAGCACAGTACAAATCGACTTTTTGGGCCAAAAAAACGTGTTTTAGCATTTTTTTTGCCTGATAATTGATTTTTTTCTAGCACAGTACAAATCGACTTTTTGGGCCAAAAAAACGTGTTTTAGCATTTTTTTTGCCTGAAAATTGAAATTTTTCTAGCACAGTACAAATCGACTTTTTGGGCCAAAAAAACGTGTTTTAGAATTTTTTTTGCCTGAAAATTATAATTTTTCTAGCACAGTACAAATCGACTTTTTGGGCCAAAAAAACGTGTTTTAGCATTTTTTTTGCCTGAAAATTGAATTTTTTCTAGCACAGTACAAATCGACTTTTTGGGCCAAAAAAACGTGTTTTAGCATTTTTTTTGCCTGAAAATTGAAATTTTTCTAGCACAATATAAATCGACTTTTTGGGCCAAAAAAACGTGTTTTTGCATTTTTTTTGCCTGAAAATTGAAATTTTTCTAGCACAGTACAAATCGACTTTTTGGGCCAAAAAAACGTGTTTTTGCATTTTTTTTGCCTGAAAATTGAAATTTTTCTAGCACAGTACAAATCGACTTTTTGGGCCAAAAAAACGTGTTTTAGCATTTTTTTTGCCTGAAAATTGAAATTTTTCTAGCACTGTACAAATCGACTTTTTGGGTCAAAAAAACGTGTTTTAGCATTTTTTTTGCCTGAAAATTGAAATTTTTCTAGCACAGTACAAATCGACTTTTTGGGCCAAAAAAACGTGTTTTAGCATTTTTTTTGCCTGAAAACTGAATTTTTTCTAGCACAGTACAAATCGACTTTTTGGGCCAAAAAAACGTGTTTTAGCATTTTTTTTGCCTGAAAATTGATTTTTTTCTAGCACAGTACAAATCGACTTTTTGGGCCAAAAAAACGTGTTTTAGCATTTTTTTTGCATGAAAATTGAAATTTTTCTAGCACAGTACAAATCGACTTTTTGGGCCAAAAAAACGTGTTTTAGCATTTTTTTTGCATGAAAATTGAAATTTTTCTAGCACTGTACAAATCGACTTTTTGGGCCAAAAAAACGTGTTTTTGCATTTTTTTTGCCTGAAAATTGAATTTTTTCTAGCACAGTACAAATCGACTTTTTGGGCCAAAAAAACGTGTTTTAGCATTTTTTTTGCCTGAAAATTGAAATTTTTCTAGCACAGTACAAATCGACGTTTTGGGCCAAAAAAACATGTTTTAGCATTTTTTTTGCATGAAAATTGAAATTTTTCTAGCACTGTACAAATCGACTTTTTGGGTCAAAAAAACGTGTTTTAGCATTTTTTTTGCCTGAAAATTGAAATTTTTCTAGCACAGTACAAATCGACTTTTTGGGCCAAAAAAACGTGTTTTAGCATTTTTTTTGCCTGAAAACTGAATTTTTTCTAGCACAGTACAAATCGACTTTTTGGGCCAAAAAAACGTGTTTTAGCATTTTTTTTGCCTGAAAATTGATTTTTTTCTAGCACAGTACAAATCGACTTTTTGGGCCAAAAAAACGTGTTTTAGCATTTTTTTTGCATGAAAATTGAAATTTTTCTAGCACAGTACAAATCGACTTTTTGGGCCAAAAAAACGTGTTTTAGCATTTTTTTTGCATGAAAATTGAAATTTTTCTAGCACTGTACAAATCGACTTTTTGGGCCAAAAAAACGTGTTTTTGCATTTTTTTTGCCTGAAAATTGAATTTTTTCTAGCACAGTACATATCGACTTTTTGGGCCAAAAAAACGTGTTTTAGCATTTTTTTTGCCTGAAAATTGAATTTTTTCTAGCACAGTACAAATCGACTTTTTGGGCCAAAAAAACGTGTTTTAGCATTTTTTTTGCCTGAAAATTGAAATTTTTCTAGCACAGTACAAATCGACTTTTTGGGCCAAAAAAACGTGTTTTAGAATTTTTTTTGCCTGAAAATTATAATTTTTCTAGCACAGTACAAATCGACTTTTTGGGCCAAAAAAACGTGTTTTAGCATTTTTTTTGCCTGAAAATTGAAATTTTTCTAGCACAGTACAAATCGACTTTTTGGGCCAAAAAAACGTGTTTTAGCATTTTTTTTGCCTGAAAATTGAAATTTTTCTAGCACAGTACAAATCGACTTTTTGGGCCAAAAAAACGTGTTTTAGCATTTTTTTTGCCTGATAATTGATTTTTTTCTAGCACAGTACAAATCGACTTTTTGGGCCAAAAAAACGTGTTTTAGCATTTTTTTTGCCTGAAAATTGAAATTTTTCTAGCACAGTACAAATCGACTTTTTGGGCCAAAAAAACGTGTTTTAGAATTTTTTTTGCCTGAAAATTATAATTTTTCTAGCACAGTACAAATCGACTTTTTGGGCCAAAAAAACGTGTTTTAGCATTTTTTTTGCCTGAAAATTGAAATTTTTCTAGCACAGTACAAATCGACTTTTTGGGCCAAAAAAACGTGTTTTAGCATTTTTTTTGCCTGAAAATTGAAATTTTTCTAGCACAGTACAAATCGACTTTTTGGGCCAAAAAAACGTGTTTTAGCATTTTTTTTGCCTGATAATTGATTTTTTTCTAGCACAGTACAAATCGACTTTTTGGGCCAAAAAAACGTGTTTTAGCATTTTTTTTGCCTGAAAATTGAAATTTTTCTAGCACAGTACAAATCGACTTTTTGGGCCAAAAAAACGTGTTTTAGCATTTTTTTTGCCTGAAAATTGAAATTTTTCTAGCACAGTACAAATCGACTTTTTGGGCCAAAAAAACGTGTTTTAGCATTTTTTTTGCCTGAAAATTGAAATTTTTCTAGCACAGTACAAATCGACTTTTTGGGCCAAAAAAACGTGTTTTAGCATTTTTTTTGCCTGAAAATTGAAATTTTTCTAGCACTGTACAAATCGACTTTTTGGGCCAAAAAAACGTGTTTTAGCATTTTTTTTGCCTGAAAATTGAAATTTTTCTAGCACTGTACAAATCGACTTTTTGGGCCAAAAAAACGTGTTTTAGCATTTTTTTTGCCTGAAAATTGAAATTTTTCTAGCACTGTACAAATCGACTTTTTGGGCCAAAAAAACGTGTTTTTGAATTTTTTTTGCCTGAAAATTGAATTTTTTCTAGCACAGTACAAATCGACTTTTTGGGCCAAAAAAACGTGTTTTAGCATTTTTTTTGCCTGAAAATTGAAATTTTTCTAGCACAGTACAAATCGACTTTTTGGGCCAAAAAAACGTGTTTTAGATATTTTTTTGCCTGAAAATTGAAATTTTTCTAGCACAGTACAAATCGACTTTTTGGGCCAAAAAAACGTGTTTTAGCATTTTTTTTGCCTGAAAATTGAATTTTTTCTAGCACTGTACAAATCGACTTTTTGGGCCAAAAAAACGTGTTTTAGCATTTTTTTTGCCTGAAAATTGAAATTTTTCTAGCACAGTACAAATCGACTTTTTGGGCCAAAAAAACGTGTTTTAGCATTTTTTTTGCCTGAAAATTGAAATTTTTCTAGCACAGTACAAATCGACTTTTTGGGCCAAAAAAACGTGTTTTAGCATTTTTTTTGCCTGAAAATTGAAATTTTTCTAGCACAGTACAAATCGACTTTTTGGGCCAAAAAAACGTGTTTTAGCATTTTTTTTGCCTGAAAATTGAAATTTTTCTAGCACAGTACAAATCGACTTTTGGGGCCAAAAAAACGTGTTTTAGCATTTTTTTTGCCTGAAAATTGAAATTTTTCTAGCACAGTACAAATCGACTTTTTGGGCCAAAAAAACGTGTTTTAGCATTTTTTTTGCCTGAAAATTGAAATTTTTCTAGCACTGTACAAATCGACTTTTTGGGCCAAAAAAACGTGTTTTAGCATTTTTTTTGCCTGAAAATTGAAATTTTTCTAGCACAGTACAAATCGACTTTTTGGGCCAAAAAAACGTGTTTTAGCATTTTTTTTGCCTGAAAATTGAAATTTTTCTAGCACAGTACAAATCGACTTTTTGGGCCAAAAAAACGTGTTTTAGCATTTTTTTTGCCTGAAAATTGAATTTTTTCTAGCACAGTACAAATCGACTTTTTGGGCCAAAAAAACGTGTTTTAGCATTTTTTTTGCCTGAAAATTGAAATTTTTCTAGCACAGTACAAATCGACTTTTTGGGCCAAAAAAACGTGTTTTAGCATTTTTTTTGCCTGAAAATTGAAATTTTTCTAGCACTGTACAAATCGACTTTTTGGGCCAAAAAAACGTGTTTTTGCATTTTTTTTGCCTGAAAATTGAAATTTTTCTAGCACAGTACAAATCGACTTTTTGGGCCAAAAAAACGTGTTTTAGCATTTTTTTTGCCTGAAAATTGAAATTTTTCTAGCACAGTACAAATCGACTTTTTGGGCCAAAAAAACGTGTTTTAGCATTTTTTTTGCCTGAAAATTGAAATTTTTCTAGCACAGTACAAATCGACTTTTTTGGCCAAAAAAACGTGTTTTAGCATTTTTTTTGCATGAAAATTGAAATTTTTCTAGCACTGTACAAATCGACTTTTTGGGCCAAAAAAACGTGTTTTTGCATTTTTTTTGCCTGAAAATTGAATTTTTTCTAGCACAGTACAAATCGACTTTTTGGGCCAAAAAAACGTGTTTTAGCATTTTTTTTGCCTGAAAATTGAAATTTTTCTAGCACTGTACAAATCGACTTTTTGGGCCAAAAAAACGTGTTTTAGCATTTTTTTTGCCTGAAAATTGAAATTTTTCTAGCACTGTACAAATCGACTTTTTGGGCCAAAAAAACGTGTTTTTGAATTTTTTTTGCCTGAAAATTGAATTTTTTCTAGCACAGTACAAATCGACTTTTTGGGCCAAAAAAACGTGTTTTAGCATTTTTTTTGCCTGAAAATTGAAATTTTTCTAGCACAGTACAAATCGACTTTTTGGGCCAAAAAAACGTGTTTTAGATATTTTTTTGCCTGAAAATTGAAATTTTTCTAGCACAGTACAAATCGACTTTTTGGGCCAAAAAAACGTGTTTTAGCATTTTTTTTGCCTGAAAATTGAATTTTTTCTAGCACTGTACAAATCGACTTTTTGGGCCAAAAAAACGTGTTTTAGCATTTTTTTTGCCTGAAAATTGAAATTTTTCTAGCACAGTACAAATCGACTTTTTGGGCCAAAAAAACGTGTTTTAGCATTTTTTTTGCCTGAAAATTGAAATTTTTCTAGCACAGTACAAATCGACTTTTTGGGCCAAAAAAACGTGTTTTAGCATTTTTTTTGCCTGAAAATTGAAATTTTTCTAGCACAGTACAAATCGACTTTTTGGGCCAAAAAAACGTGTTTTAGCATTTTTTTTGCCTGAAAATTGAAATTTTTCTAGCACAGTACAAATCGACTTTTGGGGCCAAAAAAACGTGTTTTAGCATTTTTTTTGCCTGAAAATTGAAATTTTTCTAGCACAGTACAAATCGACTTTTTGGGCCAAAAAAACGTGTTTTAGCATTTTTTTTGCCTGAAAATTGAAATTTTTCTAGCACTGTACAAATCGACTTTTTGGGCCAAAAAAACGTGTTTTAGCATTTTTTTTGCCTGAAAATTGAAATTTTTCTAGCACAGTACAAATCGACTTTTTGGGCCAAAAAAACGTGTTTTAGCATTTTTTTTGCCTGAAAATTGAAATTTTTCTAGCACAGTACAAATCGACTTTTTGGGCCAAAAAAACGTGTTTTAGCATTTTTTTTGCCTGAAAATTGAATTTTTTCTAGCACAGTACAAATCGACTTTTTGGGCCAAAAAAACGTGTTTTAGCATTTTTTTTGCCTGAAAATTGAAATTTTTCTAGCACAGTACAAATCGACTTTTTGGGCCAAAAAAACGTGTTTTAGCATTTTTTTTGCCTGAAAATTGAAATTTTTCTAGCACTGTACAAATCGACTTTTTGGGCCAAAAAAACGTGTTTTTGCATTTTTTTTGCCTGAAAATTGAAATTTTTCTAGCACAGTACAAATCGACTTTTTGGGCCAAAAAAACGTGTTTTAGCATTTTTTTTGCCTGAAAATTGAAATTTTTCTAGCACAGTACAAATCGACTTTTTGGGCCAAAAAAACGTGTTTTAGCATTTTTTTTGCCTGAAAATTGAAATTTTTCTAGCACAGTACAAATCGACTTTTTTGGCCAAAAAAACGTGTTTTAGCATTTTTTTTGCATGAAAATTGAAATTTTTCTAGCACTGTACAAATCGACTTTTTGGGCCAAAAAAACGTGTTTTTGCATTTTTTTTGCCTGAAAATTGAATTTTTTCTAGCACAGTACAAATCGACTTTTTGGGCCAAAAAAACGTGTTTTAGCATTTTTTTTGCCTGAAAATTGAAATTTTTCTAGCACAGTACAAATCGACGTTTTGGGCCAAAAAAACGTGTTTTAGCATTTTTTTTGCCTGAAAATTGAAATTTTTCTAGCACAGTACATATCGACTTTTTGGGCCAAAAAAACGTGTTTTAGCATTTTTTTTGCCTGAAAATTGAATTTTTTCTAGCACAGTACAAATCGACTTTTTGGGCCAAAAAAAGGTGTTTTAGAATTTTTTTTGCCTGAAAATTATAATTTTTCTAGCACAGTACAAATCGACTTTTTGGGCCAAAAAAACGTGTTTTAGCATTTTTTTTGCCTGAAAATTGAAATTTTTCTAGCACAGTACAAATCGACTTTTTGGGCCAAAAAAACGTGTTTTTGCATTTTTTTTGCCTGAAAATTGAAATTTTTCTAGCACAGTACAAATCGACTTTTTGGGCCAAAAAAACGTGTTTTTGCATTTTTTTTGCCTGAAAATTGAAATTTTTCTAGCACAGTATAAATCGACTTTTTGGGCCAAAAAAACGTGTTTTAGCATTTTTTTTGCCTGAAAATTGAAATTTTTCTAGCACAGTACAAATCGACTTTTTGGGCCAAAAAAACGTGTTTTAGCATTTTTTTTGCCTGAAAATTGAAATTTTTCTAGCACAGTACAAATCGACTTTTTGGGCCAAAAAAACGTGTTTTAGCATTTTTTTTGCCTGAAAATTGAAATTTTTCTAGCACAGTACAAATCGACTTTTTGGGCCAAAAAAACGTGTTTTAGCATTTTTTTTGCCTGAAAATTGAAATTTTTCTAGCACTGTACAAATCGACTTTTTGGGCCAAAAAAACGTGTTTTAGCATTTTTTTTGCCTGAAAATTGAAATTTTTCTAGCACAGTACAAATCGACTTTTTGGGCCAAAAAAACGTGTTTTAGCATTTTTTTTGCCTGAAAATAGAAATTTTTCTAGCACTGTACAAATCGACTTTTTGGGCCAAAAAAACGTGTTTTTGCATTTTTTTTGCCTGAAAATTGAAATTTTTCTAGCACAGTACAAATCGACTTTTTGGGCCAAAAAAACGTGTTTTAGCATTTTTTTTGCCTGAAAATTGAAATTTTTCTAGCACAGTACAAATCGACTTTTTGGGCCAAAAAAACGTGTTTTAGATATTTTTTTGCCTGAAAATTGAAATTTTTCTAGCACAGTACAAATCGACTTTTTGGGCCAAAAAAACGTGTTTTAGCATTTTTTTTGCCTGAAAATTGAATTTTTTCTAGCACTGTACAAATCGACTTTTTGGGCCAAAAAAACGTGTTTTAGCATTTTTTTTGCCTGAAAATTGAAATTTTTCTAGCACAGTACAAATCGACTTTTTGGGCCAAAAAAACGTGTTTTAGCATTTTTTTTGCCTGAAAATTGAAATTTTTCTAGCACAGTACAAATCGACTTTTTGGGCCAAAAAAACGTGTTTTAGCATTTTTTTTGCCTGAAAATTGAAATTTTTCTAGCACAGTACAAATCGACTTTTTGGGCCAAAAAAACGTGTTTTAGCATTTTTTTTGCCTGAAAATTGAATTTTTTTAGCACAGTACAAATCGACTTTTTGGGCCAAAAAAACGTGTTTTTGCATTTTTTTTGCCTGAAAATTGAAATTTTTCTAGCACTGTACAAATCGACTTTTTGGGCCAAAAAAACGTGTTTTTGCATTTTTTTTGCCTGAAAATTGAAATTTTTCTAGCACTGTACAAATCGACTTTTTGGGCCAAAAAAACGTGTTTTTGCATTTTTTTTGCCTGAAAATTGAAATTTTTCTAGCACAGTACAAATCGACTTTTTGGGCCAAAAAAACGTGTTTTTGCATTTTTTTTGCCTGAAAATTGAAATTTTTCTAGCACTGTACAAATCGACTTTTTGGGCCAAAAAAACGTGTTTTTGCATTTTTTTTGCCTGAAAATTGAAATTTTTCTAGCACAGTACAAATCGACTTTTTGGGCCAAAAAAACGTGTTTTTGCATTTTTTTTGCCTGAAAATTGAAATTTTTCTAGCACTGTACAAATCGACTTTTTGGGCCAAAAAAACGTGTTTTTGCATTTTTTTTGCCTGAAAATTGAAATTTTTCTAGCACAGTACAAATCGACTTTTTGGGCCAAAAAAACGTGTTTTTGCATTTTTTTTGCCTGAAAATTGAAATTTTTCTAGCACAGTACAAATCGACTTTTGGGGCCAAAAAAACGTGTTTTTGCATTTTTTTTGCCTGAAAATTGAAATTTTTCTAGCACAGTACAAATCGACTTTTTGGGCCAAAAAAACGTGTTTTAGCATTTTTTTTGCCTGAAAATTGAATTTTTTCTAGCACAGTACAAATCGACTTTTTGGGCCAAAAAAACGTGTTTTAGCATTTTTTTTGCCTGAAAATTGAAATTTTTCTAGCACAGTACAAATCGACTTTTTGGGCCAAAAAAACATGTTTTTGCATTTTTTTTGCCTGAAAATTGAAATTTTTCTAGCACAGTACAAATCGACTTTTTGGGCCAAAAAAACGTGTTTTTGCATTTTTTTTGCCTGAAAATTGAAATTTTTCTAGCACAGTACAAATCGACTTTTGGGGCCAAAAAAACGTGTTTTAGCATTTTTTTTGCCTGAAAATTGAAATTTTTCTAGCACAGTACAAATCGACTTTTTGGGCCAAAAAAACGTGTTTTAGCATTTTTTTTGCCTGAAAATTGAATTTTTTTTAGCACAGTACAAATCGACTTTTTGGGCCAAAAAACGTGTTTTAGCATTTTTTTTGCCTGAAAATTGAAATTTTTCTAGCACTGTACAAATCGACTTTTTGGGCCAAAAAAACGTGTTTTTGCATTTTTTTTGCCTGAAAATTGAAATTTTTCTAGCACAGTACAAATCGACTTTTTGGGCCAAAAAAACGTGTTTTAGCATTTTTTTTACCTGAAAATTGAAATTTTTCTAGCACAGTACAAATCGACTTTTTGGGCCAAAAAAACGTGTTTTAGCATTTTTTTTGCCTGAAAATTGAAATTTTTCTAGCACAGTACAAATCGACTTTTTGGGCCAAAAAAACGTGTTTTAGCATTTTTTTTGCCTGAAAATTGATTTTTTTTTAGCACAGTACAAATCGACTTTTTGGGCCAAAAAAACGTGTTTTAGCATTTTTTTTGCCTGAAAATTGAATTTTTTCTAGCACTGTACAAATCGACTTTTTGGGCCAAAAAAACGTGTTTTAGCATTTTTTTTGCCTGAAAATTGAAATTTTTCTAGCACAGTACAAATCGACTTTTTGGGCCAAAAAAACGTGTTTTAGCATTTTTTTTGCCTGAAAATTGATTTTTTTTTAGCACAGTACAAATCTACTTTTTGGGGCAAAAAAAAGTGTTTTAGTATTTTTTTTGCCTGAAAATTGAAATTTTTCTAGCACTGTACAAATCGACTTTTTGGGCCAAAAAAACGTGTTTTTGCATTTTTTTTGCCTGAAAATTGAAATTTTTCTAGCACAGTACAAATCGACTTTTTGGGCCAAAAAAACGTGTTTTAGCATTTTTTTTGCCTGAAAATTGAAATTTTTCTAGCACTGTACAAATCAACTTTTGGGGCCAAAAAAACGTGTTTTAGCATTTTTTTTGCCTGAAAATTGATTTTTTTCTAGGACAGTACAAATCGACTTTTTGGGCCAAAAAAACGTGTTTTAGCATTTTTTTTGCCTGAAAATTGAAATTTTTCTAGCACAGTACAAATCGACTTTTTGGGCCAAAAAAACGTGTTTTAGCATTTTTTTTGCCTGAAAATTGAATTTTTTCTAGCACTGTACAAATCGACTTTTTGGGCCAAAAAAACGTGTTTTTGCATTTTTTTTGCCTGAAAATTGAAATTTTTCTAGCACAGAACAAATCGACTTTTTGGGCCAAAAAAACGTGTTTTTGCATTTTTTTTGCCTGAAAATTGAATTTTTTCTAGCACAGTACAAATCGACTTTTTGGGCCAAAAAAAGGTGTTTTAGCATTTTTTTTGCCTGAAAATTGAAATTTTTCTAACACTGTACAAATCGACTTTTTGGGCCAAAAAAAGGTGTTTTTGCATTTTTTTTGCCTGAAAATTGAAATTTTTCTAGCACTGTACAAATCGACTTTTTGGGCCAAAAAAACGTGTTTTTGCATTTTTTTTGCCTGAAAATTGAAATTTTTCTAGCACAGTACAAATCGACTTTTTGGGCCAAAAAAACGTGTTTTTGTATTTTTTGCCTGAAAATTGAAATTTTTCTAGCACAGTACAAATCGACTTTTTGGGCCAAAAAAACGTGTTTTAGCATTTTTTTTGCCTGAAAATTGAATTTTTTCTAGCACAGTACAAATCGACTTTTTGGGCCAAAAAAACGTGTTTTAGCATTTTTTTTGCCTGAAAATTGAAATTTTTCTAGCACAGTACAAATTGACTTTTTGGGCCAAAAAAACGTGTTTTAGCATTTTTTTTGCCTGAAAATTGAAATTTTTCTAGCACAGTACAAATCGACTTTTTGGGCCAAAAAAACGTGTTTTTGCATTTTTTTTGCCTGAAAATTGAAATTTTTCTAGCACTGTACAAATCGACTTTTTGGGCCAAAAAAACGTGTTTTAGCATTTTTTTTGCCTGAAAATTGAAATTTTTCTAGCACAGTACAAATCGACTTTTTGGGCCAAAAAAACGTGTTTTAGCATTTTTTTTGCCTGAAAATTGAAATTTTTCTAGCACAGTACAAATCGACTTTTTGGGCCAAAAAAACGTGTTTTAGCATTTTTTTTGCCTGAAAATTGAATTTTTTCTAGCACAGTACAAATCGACTTTTTGGGCCAAAAAAACGTGTTTTAGCATTTTTTTTGCCTGAAAATTGAAATTTTTCTAGCACAGTACAAATCGACTTTTTGGGCCAAAAAAACGTGTTTTAGCATTTTTTTTGCATGAAAATTGAAATTTTTCTAGCACTGTACAAATCGACTTTTTGGGCCAAAAAAACGTGTTTTTGCATTTTTTTTGCCTGAAAATTGAAATTTTTCTAGCACAGTACAAATCGACTTTTTGGGCCAAAAAAACGTGTTTTAGCATTTTTTTTGCCTGAAAATTGAAATTTTTCTAGCACAGTACAAATCGACTTTTTGGGCCAAAAAAACGTGTTTTAGCATTTTTTTTGCCTGAAAATTGAAATTTTTCTAGCACAGTACAAATCGACTTTTTGGGCCAAAAAAACGTGTTTTAGCATTTTTTTTCCTGAAAATTGAAATTTTTCTAGCACAGTACAAATCGACTTTTTGGGCCAAAAAAACGTGTTTTAGCATTTTTTTTGCCTGAAAATTGAAATTTTTCTAGCACAGTACAAATCGACTTTTTGGGCCAAAAAAACGTGTTTTAGCATTTTTTTTGCCTGAAAATTGATTTTTTTCTAGCACAGTACAAATCGACTTTTTGGGCCAAAAAAACGTGTTTTAGCATTTTTTTTGCCTGAAAATTGAAATTTTTCTAGCACAGTACAAATCGACTTTTTGGGCCAAAAAAACGTGTTTTAGCATTTTTTTTGCCTGAAAATTGAAATTTTTCTAGCACAGTACAAATCGACTTTTTGGGCCAAAAAAACGTGTTTTAGCATTTTTTTTGCCTGAAAATTGAAATTTTTCTAGCACAGTACAAATCGACTTTTTGGGCCAAAAAAACGTGTTTTAGCATTTTTTTTGCCTGAAAATTGAAATTTTTCTAGCACAGTACAAATCGACTTTTTGGGCCAAAAAAACGTGTTTTAGCATTTTTTTTGCCTGAAAATTGAAATTTTTCTAGCACAGTACAAATCGACTTTTTGGGCCAAAAAAACGTGTTTTAGCATTTTTTTTGCCTGAAAATTGAATTTTTTCTAGCACAGTACAAATCGATTTTTTGGGCCAAAAAAACGTGTTTTAGCATTTTTTTTGCCTGAAAATTGAAATTTTTCTAGCACAGTACAAATCGACTTTTTGGGCCCAAAAAACGTGTTTTAGCATTTTTTTTGCCTGAAAATTGAAATTTTTCTAGCACAGTACAAATCGACTTTCTGGGCCAAAAAAACGTGTTTTAGCATTTTTTTTGCCTGAAAATTGAAATTTTTCTAGCACAGTACAAATCGACTTTTTGGGCCAAAAAAACGTGTTTTAGCATTTTTTTTTGCCGGAAAATTGAAATTTTTCTAGCACTGTACAAATCGACTTTTTGGGCCAAAAAAACGTGTTTTTGCATTTTTTTTGCCTGAAAATTGAAATTTTTCTAGAACAGTACAAATCGACTTTTTGGGCCAAAAAAACGTGTTTTAGCATTTTTTTTGCCTGAAAATTGAAATTTTTCTAGCACAGTACAAATCGACTTTTTGGGCCAAAAAAACGTGTTTTAGCATTTTTTTTGCATGAAAATTGAAATTTTTCTAGCACTGTACAAATCGACTTTTTGGGCCAAAAAAACGTGTTTTTGCATTTTTTTGCCTGAAAATTGAAATTTTTCTAGCACAGTACAAATCGACTTTTTGGGCCAAAAAAACGTGTTTTAGCATTTTTTTTGCCTGAAAATTGAAATTTTTCTAGCACAGTACAAATCGACTTTGGGCCAAAAAAACGTGTTTTAGCATTTTTTTTGCCTGAAAATTGAAATTTTTCTAGCACAGTACAAATCGACTTTTTGGGCCAAAAAAACGTGTTTTAGCATTTTTTTTGCCTGAAAATTGAAATTTTTCTAGCACAGTACAAATCGACTTTTTGGGCCAAAAAAACGTGTTTTAGCATTTTTTTTCCTGAAAATTGAAATTTTTCTAGCACAGTACAAATCGACTTTTTGGGCCAAAAAAACGTGTTTTAGCATTTTTTTTGCCTGAAAATTGAAATTTTTCTAGCACTGTACAAATCGACTTTTTGGGCCAAAAAAACGTGTTTTAGCATTTTTTTTGCCTGAAAATTGATTTTTTTCTAGCACAGTACAAATCGACTTTTTGGGCCAAAAAAACGTGTTTTAGCATTTTTTTGCCTGAAAATTGAAATTTTTCTAGCACAGTACAAATCGACTTTTTGGGCCAAAAAAACGTGTTTTAGCATTTTTTTTTAATGAAAATTGAAATTTTTCTAGCACAGTACAAATCGACTTTTTGGGCCAAAAAAACGTGTTTTAGCATTTTTTTTGCCTGAAAATTGAAATTTTTCTAGCACAGTACAAATCGACTTTTTGGGCCAAAAAAACGTGTTTTAGCATTTTTTTTGCCTGAAAATTGAAATTTTTCTAGCACAGTACAAATCGACTTTTTGGGCCAAAAAAACTTGTTTTAGCATTTTTTTTGCCTGAAAATTGAATTTTTTCTAGCACAGTACAAATCGATTTTTTGGGCCAAAAAAACGTGTTTTAGCATTTTTTTTGCCTGAAAATTGAAATTTTTCTAGCACAGTACAAATCGACTTTCTGGGCCAAAAAAACGTGTTTTAGCATTTTTTTTGCCTGAAAATTGAAATTTTTCTAGCACAGTACAAATCGACTTTTTGGGCCAAAAAAACGTGTTTTAGCATTTTTTTTGCCTGAAAATTGAAATTTTTCTAGCACAGTACAAATCGACTTTTTGGGCCAAAAAAACGTGTTTTAGCATTTTTTTTGCCTGAAAATTGAAATTTTTCTAGCACAGTACAAATCGACTTTTTGGGCCAAAAAAACGTGTTTTTGCATTTTTTTTGCCTGAAAATTGAAATTTTTCTAGCACAGTACAAATCGACTTTTTGGACCCAAAAAACGTGTTTTAGCATTTTTTTTGCCTGAAAATTGAAATTTTTCTAGCACTGTACAAATCGACTTTTTGGGCCAAAAAAACGTGTTTTTGCATTTTTTTTGCCTAAAAATTGAAATTTTTCTAGCACAGTACAAATCGACTTTTTGGGCCAAAAAAACGTGTTTTTGCATTTTTTTTGCCTGAAATTTAATTTTTTCTAGCACAGTACAAATCGACTTTTTGGGCCAAAAAAACGTGTTTTAGCATATTTTTTGCCAGAAAATTGAAATTTTTCTAGCACAGTACAAATCGACTTTTTGGGCCAAAAAAACGTGTTTTAGCATTTTTTTTGCCTGAAAATTGAAATTTTTCTAGCACAGTACAAATCGACTTTTTGGGCCAAAAAAACGTGTTTTAGCATTTTTTTTGCCTAAAAATTGAAATTTTTCTAGCACAGTACAAATCGACTTTTTGGGCCAAAAAAACGTGTTTTAGCATTGTTTTTGCCTGAAAATTGAAATTTTTCTAGCACTGTACAAATCGACTTTTTGGGCCAAAAAAACGTGTTTTTGCATTTTTTTTGCCTGAAAATTGAAATTTTTCTAGCACAGTACAAATCGACTTTTTGCGCCAAAAAAACGTGTTTTAGCATTTTTTTTGCCTGAAAATTGAAATTTTTCTAGCACAGTACAAATCGACTTTTTGGGCCAAAAAAACGTGTTTTAGCATTTTTTTTTTTCCTGAAAATTGAAATTTTTCTAGCACAGTACAAATCGACTTTTTGGGCCAAAAAAACGTGTTTTAGCATTTTTTTCCCTGAAAATTGAAATTTTTCTAGCACAGTACAAATCGACTTTTTGGGCCAAAAAAACGTGTTTTAGCATTTTTTTTGCCTGAAAATTGAAATTTTTCTAGCACAGTACAAATCGACTTTTTGGGCCAAATAAACGTGTTTTAGCATTTTTTTTGCCTGAAAATTGAAATTTTTCTAGCACCGTACAAATCGACTTTTTGGGCCAAAAAAACGTGTTTTAGCATTTTTTTTGCCTGAAAATTGAAATTTTTCTAGCACAGTACAAATCGACTTTTTGGGCCAAAAAAACGTGTTTTAGCATTTTTTTTGCCTGAAAATTGAAATTTTTCTAGCACTGTACAAATCGACTTTTTGGGCCAAAAAAACGTGTTTTAGCTTTTTTTTTGCCTGAAAATTGAAATTTTTCTAGCACTGTACAAATCGACTTTTTGGGCCAAAAAAACGTGTTTTTGCATTTCTTTTGCCTGAAAATTGAAATTTTTCTAGCACAGTACAAATCGACTTTTTGGGCCAAAAAAACGTGTTTTAGCATTTTTTTTGCCTGAAAATTGAAATTTTTCTAGCACAGTACAAATCGACTTTTTGGGCCAAAAAAACGTGTTTTAGCATTTTTTTTGCCTGAAAATTGAAATTTTTCTAGCACAGTACAAATCGACTTTTTGGGCCAAAAAAACGTGTTTTAGCATTTTTTTTGCCTGAAAATTGAAATTTTTCTAGCACAGTACAAATCGACTTTTTGGGCCAAAAAAACGTGTTTTAGCATTTTTTTTGCCTGAAAATTGAAATTTTTCTAGCACAGTACAAATCGACTTTTTGGGCCAAAAAAACGTGTTTTAGCATTTTTTTTGCCTGAAAATTGAAATTTTTCTAGCACAGTACAAATCGACTTTTTGGGCCAAAAAAACGTGTTTTAGCATTTTTTTTGCCTGAAAATTGAAATTTTTCTAGCACAGTACAAATCGACTTTTTGGGCCAAAAAAACGTGTTTTAGCATTTTTTTTGCCTGAAAATTGAAATTTTTCTAGCACAGTACAAATCGACTTTTGGGGCCAAAAAAACGTGTTTTAGCATTTTTTTTGCCTGAAAATTGAAATTTTTTTAGAACAGTACAAATCGACTTTTTGGGCCAAAAAAACGTGTTTTAGCATTTTTTTTGCCTGAAAATTGAAATTTTTCTAGCACTGTACAAATCGACTTTTTGGGCCAAAAAAACGTGTTATAGCATTTTTTTTGCCTGAAAATTGAAATTTTTCTTGCACAGTACAAATCGACTTTTTGGGCCAAAAAAACGTGTTTTTGCATTTTTTTGCCTGAAAATTGAAATTTTTCTAGCACAGTACAAATCGACTTTTTGGGCCAAAAAAACGTGTTTTAGCATTTTTTTTGCCTGAAAATTGAAATTTTTCTAGCACAGTACAAATCGACTTTTTGGGCCAAAAAAACGTGTTTTAGCATTTTTTTTGCCTGAAAATTGAAATTTTTCTAGCACAGTACAAATCGACTTTTTGGGCCAAAAAAACGTGTTTTAGCATTTTTTTTCCTGAAAATTGAAATTTTTCTAGCACAGTACAAATCGACTTTTTGGGCCAAAAAAACGTGTTTTAGCATTTTTTTTGCCTGAAAATTGAAATTTTTCTAGCACTGTACAAATCGACTTTTTGGGCCAAAAAAACGTGTTTTAGCATTTTTTTTGCCTGAAAATTGATTTTTTTCTAGCACAGTACAAATCGACTTTTTGGGCCAAAAAAACGTGTTTTAGCATTTTTTTGCCTGAAAATTGAAATTTTTCTAGCACAGTACAAATCGACTTTTTGGGCCAAAAAAACGTGTTTTAGCATTTTTTTTTAATGAAAATTGAAATTTTTCTAGCACAGTACAAATCGACTTTTTGGGCCAAAAAAACGTGTTTTAGCATTTTTTTTGCCTGAAAATTGAAATTTTTCTAGCACAGTACAAATCGACTTTTTGGGCCAAAAAAACGTGTTTTAGCATTTTTTTTGCCTGAAAATTGAAATTTTTCTAGCACAGTACAAATCGACTTTTTGGGCCAAAAAAACTTGTTTTAGCATTTTTTTTGCCTGAAAATTGAATTTTTTCTAGCACAGTACAAATCGATTTTTTGGGCCAAAAAAACGTGTTTTAGCATTTTTTTTGCCTGAAAATTGAAATTTTTCTAGCACAGTACAAATCGACTTTCTGGGCCAAAAAAACGTGTTTTAGCATTTTTTTTGCCTGAAAATTGAAATTTTTCTAGCACAGTACAAATCGACTTTTTGGGCCAAAAAAACGTGTTTTAGCATTTTTTTTGCCTGAAAATTGAAATTTTTCTAGCACAGTACAAATCGACTTTTTGGGCCAAAAAAACGTGTTTTAGCATTTTTTTTGCCTGAAAATTGAAATTTTTCTAGCACTGTACAAATCGACTTTTTGGGCCAAAAAAACGTGTTTTAGCATTTTTTTTGCCTGAAAATTGAAATTTTTCTAGAACAGTACAAATCGACTTTTTGGGCCAAAAAAATGTGTTTTAGCATTTTTTTTGCCTGAAAATTGAAATTTTTCTAGCACAGTACAAATCGACTTTTTGGACCCAAAAAACGTGTTTTAGCATTTTTTTTGCCTGAAAATTGAAATTTTTCTAGCACTGTACAAATCGACTTTTTGGGCCAAAAAAACGTGTTTTTGCATTTTTTTTGCCTAAAAATTGAAATTTTTCTAGCACAGTACAAATCGACTTTTTGGGCCAAAAAAACGTGTTTTTGCATTTTTTTTGCCTGAAATTTAATTTTTTCTAGCACAGTACAAATCGACTTTTTGGGCCAAAAAAACGTGTTTTAGCATTTTTTTTGCCAGAAAATTGAAATTTTTCTAGCACAGTACAAATCGACTTTTTGGGCCAAAAAAACGTGTTTTAGCATTTTTTTTGCCTGAAAATTGAAATTTTTCTAGCACAGTACAAATCGACTTTTTGGGCCAAAAAAACGTGTTTTAGCATTTTTTTGCCTGAAAATTGAAATTTTTCTAGCACAGTACAAATCGACTTTTTGGGCCAAAAAAACGTGTTTTAGCATTTTTTTTGCCTAAAAATTGAAATTTTTCTAGCACAGTACAAATCGACTTTTTGGGCCAAAAAAACGTGTTTTAGCATTGTTTTTGCCTGAAAATTGAAATTTTTCTAGCACAGTACAAATCGACTTTTTGGGCCAAAAAAACGTGTTTTAGCATTTTTTTTTTTCCTGAAAATTGAAATTTTTCTAGCACAGTACAAATCGACTTTTTGGGCCAAAAAAACGTGTTTTAGCATTTTTTTCCCTGAAAATTGAATTTTTTCTAGCACAGTACAAATCGACTTTTTGGGCCAAAAAAACGTGTTTTAGCATTTTTTTTGTCTGAAAATTGAAATTTTTCTAGCACAGTACAAATCGACTTTTTGGGCCAAAAAAACGTGTTTTAGCATTTTTTTTGCCTGAAAATTGAAATTTTTCTAGCACAGTACAAATCGACTTTTTGGGCCAAAAAAACGTGTTTTAGCATTTTTTTTGCCTGAAAATTGAAATTTTTCTAGCACAGTACAAATCGACTTTTTGGGCCAAAAAAACGTGTTTTAGCATTTTTTTTGCCTGAAAATTGAAATTTTTCTAGCACAGTACAAATCGACTTTTTGGGCCAAATAAACGTGTTTTAGCATTTTTTTTGCCTGAAAATTGAAATTTTTCTAGCACCGTACAAATCGACTTTTTGGGCCAAAAAAACGTGTTTTAGCATTTTTTTTGCCTGAAAATTGAAATTTTTCTAGCACAGTACAAATCGACTTTTTGGGCCAAAAAAACGTGTTTTAGCATTTTTTTTGCCTGAAAATTGAAATTTTTCTAGCACTGTACAAATCGACTTTTTGGGCCAAAAAAACGTGTTTTTGCATTTTTTTTGCCTGAAAATTGAATTTTTTCTAGCACAGTACAAATCGACTTTTTGGGCCAAAAAAAACGTGTTTTAGCTTTTTTTTTGCCTGAAAATTGAAATTTTTCTAGCACTGTACAAATCGACTTTTTGGGCCAAAAAAACGTGTTTTTGCATTTCTTTTGCCTGAAAATTGAAATTTTTCTAGCACAGTACAAATCGACTTTTTGGGCCAAAAAAACGTGTTTTAGCATTTTTTTTGCCTGAAAATTGAAATTTTTCTAGCACAGTACAAATCGACTTTTTGGGCCAAAAAAACGTGTTTTAGCATTTTTTTTGCCTGAAAATTGAAATTTTTCTAGCACAGTACAAATCGACTTTTTGGGCCAAAAAAACGTGTTTTAGCATTTTTTTTGCCTGAAAATTGAAATTTTTCTAGCACAGTACAAATCGACTTTTTGGGCCAAAAAAACGTGTTTTAGCATTTTTTTTGCCTGAAAATTGAAATTTTTCTAGCACAGTACAAATCGACTTTTTGGGCCAAAAAAACGTGTTTTAGCATTTTTTTTGCCTGAAAATTGAAATTTTTCTAGCACAGTACAAATCGACTTTTTGGGCCAAAAAAACGTGTTTTAGCATTTTTTTTGCCTGAAAATTGAAATTTTTCTAGCACAGTACAAATCGACTTTTTGGGCCAAAAAAACGTGTTTTAGCATTTTTTTTGCCTGAAAATTGAAATTTTTCTAGCACTGTACAAATCGACTTTTTGGGCCAAAAAAACGTGTTTTAGCATTTTTTTTGCCTGAAAATTGAAATTTTTCTAGAACAGTACAAATCGACTTTTTGGGCCAAAAAAATGTGTTTTAGCATTTTTTTTGCCTGAAAATTGAAATTTTTCTAGCACAGTACAAATCGACTTTTTGGACCCAAAAAACGTGTTTTAGCATTTTTTTTGCCTGAAAATTGAAATTTTTCTAGCACTGTACAAATCGACTTTTTGGGCCAAAAAAACGTGTTTTTGCATTTTTTTTGCCTAAAAATTGAAATTTTTCTAGCACAGTACAAATCGACTTTTTGGGCCAAAAAAACGTGTTTTTGCATTTTTTTTGCCTGAAATTTAATTTTTTCTAGCACAGTACAAATCGACTTTTTGGGCCAAAAAAACGTGTTTTAGCATTTTTTTTGCCAGAAAATTGAAATTTTTCTAGCACAGTACAAATCGACTTTTTGGGCCAAAAAAACGTGTTTTAGCATTTTTTTTGCCTGAAAATTGAAATTTTTCTAGCACAGTACAAATCGACTTTTTGGGCCAAAAAAACGTGTTTTAGCATTTTTTTGCCTGAAAATTGAAATTTTTCTAGCACAGTACAAATCGACTTTTTGGGCCAAAAAAACGTGTTTTAGCATTTTTTTTGCCTAAAAATTGAAATTTTTCTAGCACAGTACAAATCGACTTTTTGGGCCAAAAAAACGTGTTTTAGCATTGTTTTTGCCTGAAAATTGAAATTTTTCTAGCACAGTACAAATCGACTTTTTGGGCCAAAAAAACGTGTTTTAGCATTTTTTTTTTTCCTGAAAATTGAAATTTTTCTAGCACAGTACAAATCGACTTTTTGGGCCAAAAAAACGTGTTTTAGCATTTTTTTCCCTGAAAATTGAATTTTTTCTAGCACAGTACAAATCGACTTTTTGGGCCAAAAAAACGTGTTTTAGCATTTTTTTTGCCTGAAAATTGAAATTTTTCTAGCACAGTACAAATCGACTTTTTGGGCCAAAAAAACGTGTTTTAGCATTTTTTTTGCCTGAAAATTGAAATTTTTCTAGCACAGTACAAATCGACTTTTTAGGCCAAAAAAACGTGTTTTAGCATTTTTTTTGCCTGAAAATTGAAATTTTTCTAGCACAGTACAAATCGACTTTTTGGGCCAAAAAAACGTGTTTTAGCATTTTTTTTGCCTGAAAATTGAAATTTTTCTAGCACAGTACAAATCGACTTTTTGGGCCAAATAAACGTGTTTTAGCATTTTTTTTGCCTGAAAATTGAAATTTTTCTAGCACCGTACAAATCGACTTTTTGGGCCAAAAAAACGTGTTTTAGCATTTTTTTTGCCTGAAAATTGAAATTTTTCTAGCACAGTACAAATCGACTTTTTGGGCCAAAAAAACGTGTTTTAGCATTTTTTTTGCCTGAAAATTGAAATTTTTCTAGCACTGTACAAATCGACTTTTTGGGCCAAAAAAACGTGTTTTTGCATTTTTTTTGCCTGAAAATTGAATTTTTTCTAGCACAGTACAAATCGACTTTTTGGGCCAAAAAAACGTGTTTTAGCTTTTTTTTTGCCTGAAAATTGAAATTTTTCTAGCACTGTACAAATCGACTTTTTGGGCCAAAAAAACGTGTTTTTGCATTTCTTTTGCCTGAAAATTGAAATTTTTCTAGCACAGTACAAATCGACTTTTTGGGCCAAAAAAACGTGTTTTAGCATTTTTTTTGCCTGAAAATTGAAATTTTTCTAGCACAGTACAAATCGACTTTTTGGGCCAAAAAAACGTGTTTTAGCATTTTTTTTGCCTGAAAATTGAAATTTTTCTAGCACAGTACAAATCGACTTTTTGGGCCAAAAAAACGTGTTTTAGCATTTTTTTTGCCTGAAAATTGAAATTTTTCTAGCACAGTACAAATCGACTTTTTGGGCCAAAAAAACGTGTTTTAGCATTTTTTTTGCCTGAAAATTGAAATTTTTCTAGCACAGTACAAATCGACTTTTTGGGCCAAAAAAACGTGTTTTAGCATTTTTTTTGCCTGAAAATTGAAATTTTTCTAGCACAGTACAAATCGACTTTTTGGGCCAAAAAAACGTGTTTTAGCATTTTTTTTGCCTGAAAATTGAAATTTTTCTAGCACAGTACAAATCGACTTTTTGGGCCAAAAAAACGTGTTTTAGCATTTTTTTTGCCTGAAAATTGAAATTTTTCTAGCACAGTACAAATCGACTTTTGGGGCCAAAAAAACGTGTTTTAGCATTTTTTTTGCCTGAAAATTGAAATTTTTTTAGAACAGTACAAATCGACTTTTTGGGCCAAAAAAACGTGTTTTAGCATTTTTTTTGCCTGAAAATTGAAATTTTTCTAGCACTGTACAAATCGACTTTTTGGGCCAAAAAAACGTGTTATAGCATTTTTTTTGCCTGAAAATTGAAATTTTTCTTGCACAGTACAAATCGACTTTTTGGGCCAAAAAAACGTGTTTTACCTTTTTTTTTTGCCTGAAAATTGAAATTTTTCTAGCACTGTACAAATCGACTTTTTGGGCCAAAAAAACGTGTTTTAGCATTTTTTTTGCCTGAAAATTGAAATTTTTCTAGCACAGTACAAATCGACTTTTTGGGCCAAAAAAACGTGTTTTAGCATTTTTTTTGCCTGAAAATTGAAATTTTTCTAGCACAGTACAAATCGACTTTTTGGGCCAAAAAAACGTGTTTTAGCATTTTTTTTGCCTGAAAATTGTTTTTTTTCTAGCACAGTACAAATCGACTTTTTGGGCCAAAAAAACGTGTTTTAGCATTTTTTTTGCCTGAAAATTGAAATTTTTCTAGCACAGTACAAATCGACTTTTTGGGCCAAAAAAACGTGTTTTAGCATTTTTTTTGCATGAAAATTGAAATTTTTCTAGCACTGTACAAATCGACTTTTTGGGCCAAAAAAACGTGTTTTTGCATTTTTTTTGCCTGAAAATTGAAATTTTTCTAGCACAGTACTAATCGACTTTTTGGGCCAAAAAAACGTGTTTTAGCATTTTTTTTGCCTGAAAATTGAAATTTTTCTAGCACAGTACAAATCGACTTTTTGGGCCAAAAAAACGTGTTTTAGCATTTTTTTTGCCTGAAAATTGAAATTTTTCTAGCACAGTACAAATCGACTTTTTGGGCCAAAAAAACGTGTTTTAGCATTTTTTTTGCCTGAAAATTGACATTTTTCTAGCACTGTACAAATCGACTTTTTGGGCCAAAAAAACGTGTCTTAGCATTTTTTTTGCCTGAAAATTGAAATTTTTCTAGCACAGTACAAATCGACTTTTTGGGCCAAAAAATCGTGTTTTAGCATTTTTTTTTGCCTGAAAATTGAAATTTTTCTAGCACAGTACAAATCGACTTTTTGGGCCAAAAAAACATGTTTTAGCATTTTTTTTGCCTGAAAATTGAATTTTTTCTAGCACAGTACAAATCGACTTTTTGGGCCAAAAAAACGTGTTTTAGCATTTTTTTTGCCTGAAAATTGAAATTTTTCTAGCACAGTACAAATCGACTTTTTGGGCAAAAAAAACGTGTTTTAGCATTTTTTTTGCATGAAAATTGAAATTTTTCTAGCACTGTACAAATCGACTTTTTGGGCCAAAAAAACGTGTTTTTGCATTTTTTTTGCCTGAAAATTGAAATTATTCTAGCACAGTACAAATCGACTTTTTTGGGCCAAAAAAACGTGTTTTAGCATTTTTTTTGCCTGAAAATTGAAATTTTTCTAGCACTGTACAAATCGACTTTTTGGGCCAAAAAAACGTGTTTTTGCATTTTTTTTGCCTGAAAATTGAAATTTTTCTAGCACAGTACAAATCGACTTTTTGGGCCAAAAAAACGTGTTTTAGCATTTTTTTTGCCTGAAAATTGAAATTTTTCTAGCACAGTACAAATCGACTTTTTGGGCCAAAAAAACGTGCTTTAGCATTTTTTTTGCCTGAAAATTGAAATTTTTCTAGCACAGTACAAATCGACTTTTTGGGCCAAAAAAACGTGTTTTAGCATTTTTTTTTGCCTGAAAATTGAAATTTTTCTAGCACTGTACAAATCGACTTTTTGGGCCAAAAAAACGTGTTTTTGCATTTTTTTTGCCTGAAAATTGAAATTTTTCTAGCACTGTACAAATCGACTTTTTGGGCCAAAAAAACGTGTTTTTGCATTTTTTTTTGCCTGAAAATTGAAATTTTTCTAGCACAGTACAAATCGACTTTTTGGGCCAAAAAAACGTGTTTTAGCATTTTTTTTGCCTGAAAATTGAAATTTTTCTAGCACAGTACAAATCGACTTTTTGGGCCAAAAAAACGTGTTTTAGCATTTTTTTTGCCTGAAGATTGAAATTTTTCTAGCACTGTACAAATCGACTTTTGGGGCCAAAAAAACGTGTTTTAGCATTTTTTTTGCCTGAAAATTGAATTTTTTCTAGGACTGTACAAATCGACTTTTTGGGCCAAAAAAAACGTGTTTTAGCATTTTTTTTGCCTGAAAATTGAAATTTTTCTAGCACAGTACAAATCGACTTTTTGGGCCAAAAAAACGTGTTTTAGCATTTTTTTTGCCTGAAAATTGAAATTTTTCTAGCACTGTACAAATCGACTTTTTGGGCCAAAAAAACGTGTTTTTGCATTTTTTTTGCCTGAAAATTGAAATTTTTCTAGCACAGTACAAATCGACTTTTTGGGCCAAAAAAACGTGTTTTAGCATTTTTTTTGCCTGAAAATTGAAATTTTTCTAGCACAGTACAAATTGACTTTTTGGGCCAAAAATACGTGTTTTAGCATTTTTTTTGCCTGAAAATTGAAATTTTTCTAGCACAGTACAAATCGACTTTTTGGGCCAAAAAAACGTGTTTTAGCATTTTTTTTGCCTGAAAATTGAAATTTTTCTAGCACTGTACAAATCGACTTTTTGGGCCAAAAAAACGTGTTTTTGCATTTTTTTTGCCTGAAAATTGAATTTTTTCTAGCACAGTACAAATCGACTTTTTGGGCCAAAAAAACGTGTTTTAGCATTTTTTTTGCCTGAAAATTGAAATTTTTCTAGCACAGTACAAATCGACTTTTTGGGCCAAAAAAACGTGTTTTTGCATTTTTTTTTGCCTGAAAATTGAAATTTTTCTAGCACTGTACAAATCGACTTTTTGGGCCAAAAAAACGTGTTTTTGCATTTTTTTTGCCTGAAAATTGAAATTTTTCTAGCACTGTACAAATCGACTTTTTGGGCCAAAAAAACGTGTTTTAGCATTTTTTTTGCCTGAAAATTGAAATTTTTCTAGCACAGTACAAATCGACTTTTTGGGCCAAAAAAACGTGTTTTAGCATTTTTTTTGCCTGAAAATTGAAATTTTTCTAGCACAGTACAAATCGACTTTTTGTGCCAAAAAAACGTGTTTTAGCATTTTTTTTGCCTGAAAATTGAAATTTTTCTAGCACAGTACAAATCGACTTTTTGGGCCGAAAAAACGTGTTTTAGCATTTTTTTTGCCTGAAAATTGAAATTTTTCTAGCACAGTACAAATCGACTTTTTGGGCCAAAAAAACGTGTTTTAGCTTTTTTTTGCCTGAAAATTGAAATTTTTCTAGCACAGTACAAATCGACTTTTTGGGCCAAAAAAACGTGTTTTAGCATTTTTTTTGCCTGAAAATTGAAATTTTTCTAGCACAGTACAAATCGACTTTTTGGGCCAAAAAAACGTGTTTTAGCATTTTTTTTGCCTGAAAATTGAAATTTTTCTAGCACAGTACAAATCGACTTTTTGGGCCAAAAAAACGTGTTTTAGCATTTTTTTTGCCTGAAAATTGAAATTTTTCTAGCACAGTACAAATCGACTTTTTGGGCCAAAAAAACGTGTTTTTGCATTTTTTTTGCCTGAAAATTGAAATTTTTCTAGCACAGTACAAATCGACTTTTTGGGCCAAAAAAACGTGTTTTAGCATTTTTTTTTGCCTGAAAATTGAAATTTTTCTAGCACAGTACAAATCGACTTTTTGGGCCATAAAAACGTGTTTTAGCATTTTTTTTGCCTGAAAATTGAAATTTTTCTAGCACTGTACAAATCGACTTTTTGGGCCAAAAAAACGTGTTTTAGCATTTTTTTTGCCTGAAAATTGAAATTTTTCTAGCACAGTACAAATCGACTTTTTGGGCCAAAAAAACGTGTTTTAGCATTTTTTTTGCCTGAAAATTGAAATTTTTCTAGCACTGTACAAATCGACTTTTTGGGCCAAAAAAACGTGTTTTAGCATTTTTTTTGCCTGAAAATTAAAATTTTTCTAGCACAGTACAAATCGACTTTTTGGGCCAAAAAAACGTGTTTTAGCATTTTTTTTGCCTGAAAATTGAAATTTTTCTAGCACAGTACAAATCGACTTTTTGGGCCAAAAAAACGTGTTTTAGCATTTTTTTTGCCTGAAAATTGAATTTTTTCTAGCACAGTACAAATCGACTTTTTGGGCCAAAAAAACGTGTTTTAGCATTTTTTTTGCCTGAAAATGGAAATTTTTCTAGCACAGTACAAATCGACTTTTTGGGCCAAAAAAACGTGTTTTAGCATTTTTTTTGCCTGAAAATTGAAATTTTTCTAGCACTGTACAAATCGACTTTTTGGGCCAAAAAAACGTGTTTTTGCATTTTTTTTGCCTGAAAATTGAAATTTTTCTAGCACAGTACAAATCGACTTTTTGTGCCAAAAAAACGTGTTTTAGCATTTTTTTTGCCTGAAAATTGAAATTTTTCTAGCACAGTACAAATCGACTTTTTGGGCCAAAAAAACGTGTTTTAGCATTTTTTTTGCCTGAAAATTGAAATTTTTCTAGCACAGTACAAATCGACTTTTTGGGCCAAAAAAACGTGTTTTAGCATTTTTTTTGCCTGAAAATTGATTTTTTTCTAGCACAGTACAAATCGACTTTTTGGGCCAAAAAAACGTGTTTTAGCATTTTTTTTGCCTGAAAATTGAAATTTTTCTAGCACAGTACAAATCGACTTTTTGGGCCAAAAAAACGTGTTTTAGCATTTTTTTTGCCTGAAAATTGAAATTTTTCTAGCACAGTACAAATCGACTTTTTGGGCCAAAAAAACGTGTTTTAGCATTTTTTTTGCCTGAAAATTGAAATTTTTCTAGCACAGTACAAATCGACTTTTTGGGCCAAAAAAACGTGTTTTAGCATTTTTTTTGCCTGAAAATTGAAATTTTTCTAGCACAGTACAAATCGACTTTTTGGGCCAAAAAAACGTGTTTTAGCATTTTTTTTGCCTGAAAATTGAAATTTTTCTAGCACAGTACAAATCGATTTTTTGGGCCAAAAAAACGTGTTTTAGCATTTTTTTTGCCTGAAAATTGAAATTTTTCTAGCACTGCACAAATCGACTTTTTGGGCCAAAAAAACGTGTTTTTGCATTTTTTTTTGCCTGAAAATTGAAATTTTTCTAGCACTGTACAAATCGACTTTTTGGGCCAAAAAAACGTGTTTTTGCATTTTTTTTGCCTGAAAATTGAAATTTTTCTAGCACAGTACAAATCGACTTTTTGGGCCAAAAAAACGTGTTTTAGCATTTTTTTTGCCTGAAAATTGAAATTTTTCTAGCACAGTACAAATCGACTTTTGGGGCCAAAAAAACGTGTTTTAGCATTTTTTTTGCCTGAAAATTGAAATTTTTCTAGCACAGTACAAATCGACTTTTTGGGCCAAAAAAACGTGTTTTAGCATTTTTTTTGCCTGAAAATTGAAATTTTTCTAGCACTGTACAAATCGACTTTTTGGGCCAAAAAAACGTGTTTTAGCATTTTTTTTGCCTGAAAATTGAAATTTATCTAGCACAGTACAAATCGACTTTTTGGGCCAAAAAAACGTGTTTTAGCATTTTTTTTGCCTGAAAATTGAAATTTTTCTAGCACTGTACAAATCGAATTTTTGGGCCAAAAAAACGTGTTTTAGCATTTTTTTTGACTGAAAATTGAAATTTTTCTAGCACAGTACAAATCGACTTTTTGGGCCAAAAAAACGTGTTTTAGCATTTTTTTTGCCTGAAAATTGAAATTTTTCTAGCACTGTACAAATCGACTTTTTGGGCCAAAAAAACGTGTTTTAGCATTTTTTTTGCCTGAAAATTGAATTTTTTCTAGCACAGTACAAATCGACTTTTTGGGCCAAAAAAACGTGTTTTAGCATTTTTTTTGCCTGAAAATTGAAATTTTTCTAGCACAGTACAAATCGACTTTTTGGGCCAAAAAAACGTGTTTTAGCAATTTTTTTTGCCTGAAAATTGATTTTTTTCTAGCACAGTACAAATCGACTTTTTGGGCCAAAAAAACGTGTTTTAGCATTTTTTTTGCCTGAAAATTGAAATTTTTCTAGCACAGTACAAATCGACTTTTTGGGCCAAAAAACGTGTTTTAGCATTTTTTTTGCATGAAAATTGAAATTTTTCTAGCACTGTACAAATCGACTTTTTGGGCCAAAAAAACGTGTTTTTGCATTTTTTTTGCCTGAAAATTGAATTTTTTCTAGCACAGTACAAATTGACTTTTTGGGCCAAAAAAACGTGTTTTAGCATTTTTTTTGCCTGAAAATTGAAATTTTTCTAGCACAGTACAAATCGACTTTTGGGGCCAAAAAAACGTGTTTTAGCATTTTTTTTGCCTGAAAATTGAAATTTTTCTAGCACAGTACAAATCGACTTTTTGGGCCAAAAAAACGTGTTTTAGCATTTTTTTTGCCTGAAAATTGAAATTTTTCTAGCACTGTACAAATCGACTTTTTGGGCCAAAAAAACGTGTTTTAGCATTTTTTTTGCCTGAAAATTGAAATTTATCTAGCACAGTACAAATCGACTTTTTGGGCCAAAAAAACGTGTTTTAGCATTTTTTTTGCCTGAAAATTGAAATTTTTCTAGCACTGTACAAATCGAATTTTTGGGCCAAAAAAACGTGTTTTAGCATTTTTTTTGACTGAAAATTGAAATTTTTCTAGCACAGTACAAATCGACTTTTTGGGCCAAAAAAACGTGTTTTAGCATTTTTTTTGCCTGAAAATTGAAATTTTTCTAGCACTGTACAAATCGACTTTTTGGGCCAAAAAAACGTGTTTTAGCATTTTTTTTGCCTGAAAATATTGAAATTTTTCTAGCACAGTACAAATCGACTTTTTGGGCCAAAAAAACGTGTTTTAGCATTTTTTTTGCCTGAAAATTGAAATTTTTCTAGCACTGTACAAATCGAATTTTTGGGCCAAAAAAACGTGTTTTAGCATTTTTTTTGACTGAAAATTGAAATTTTTCTAGCACAGTACAAATCGACTTTTTGGGACAAAAAAACGTGTTTTAGCATTTTTTTTGCCTGAAAATTGAAATTTTTCTAGCACTGTACAAATCGACTTTTTGGGCCAAAAAAACGTGTTTTAGCATTTTTTTTGCCTGAAAATTGAATTTTTTCTAGCACAGTACAAATCGACTTTTTGGGCCAAAAAAACGTGTTTTAGCATTTTTTTTGCCTGAAAATTGAAATTTTTCTAGCACTGTACAAATCGACTTTTTGGGCCAAAAAAACGTGTTTTAGCATTTTTTTTGCCTGAAAATTGAAATTTTTCTAGCACAGTACAAATCGACTTTTTGGGCCAAAAAAACGTGTTTTAGCATTTTTTTTGCCTGAAAATTGAAATTTTTCTAGCACTGTACAAATCGACTTTTTGGGCCAAAAAAACGTGTTTTAGCATTTTTTTTGCCTGAAAATTGAAATTTTTCTAGCACAGTACAAATCGACTTTTTGGGCCAAAAAAACGTGTTTTAGCATTTTTTTTGCCTGAAAATTGATTTTTTTCTAGCACAGTACAAATCGACTTTTTGGGCCAAAAAAACGTGTTTTAGCATTTTTTTTGCCTGAAAATTGAAATTTTTCTAGCACAGTACAAATCGACTTTTTGGGCCAAAAAAACGTGTTTTAGCATTTATTTTGCCTGAAAATTGAAATTTTTCTAGCACAGTACAAATCGACTTTTTGGGCCAAAAAAACGTGTTTTAGCATTTTTTTTGCCTGAAAATTGAAATTTTTCTAGCACAGTACAAATCGACTTTTTGGGCCAAAAAAACGTGTTTTAGCATTTTTTTTGCCTGAAAATTGAAATTTTTCTAGCACAGTACAAATCGACTTTTTGGGCCAAAAAAACGTGTTTTAGCATTTTTTTTGCCTGAAAATTGAAATTTTTCTAGCACAGTACAAATCGATTTTTTGGGCCAAAAAAACGTGTTTTAGCATTTTTTTTGCCTGAAAATTGAAATTTTTCTAGCACTGTACAAATCGACTTTTTGGGCCAAAAAAACGTGTTTTTGCATTTTTTTTTGCCTGAAAATTGAAATTTTTCTAGCACTGTACAAATCGACTTTTTGGGCCAAAAAAACGTGTTTTTGCATTTTTTTTGCCTGAAAATTGAAATTTTTCTAGCACAGTACAAATCGACTTTTTGGGCAAAAAAAACGTGTTTTAGCATTTTTTTTTGCCTGAAAATTGAAATTTTTCTAGCACAGTACAAATCGACTTTTGGGGCCAAAAAAAACGTGTTTTAGCATTTTTTTTGCCTGAAAATTGAAATTTTTCTAGCACAGTACAAATCGACTTTTTGGGCCAAAAAAACGTGTTTTAGCATTTTTTTTGCCTGAAAATTGAAATTTTTCTAGCACTGTACAAATCGACTTTTTGGGCCAAAAAAACGTGTTTTAGCATTTTTTTTGCCTGAAAATTGAAATTTATCTAGCACAGTACAAATCGACTTTTTGGGCCAAAAAAACGTGTTTTAGCATTTTTTTTGCCTGAAAATTGAAATTTTTCTAGCACTGTACAAATCGAATTTTTGGGCCAAAAAAACGTGTTTTAGCATTTTTTTTGACTGAAAATTGAAATTTTTCTAGCACAGTACAAATCGACTTTTTGGGCCAAAAAAACGTGTTTTAGCATTTTTTTTGCCTGAAAATTGAAATTTTTCTAGCACTGTACAAATCGACTTTTTGGGCCAAAAAAACGTGTTTTAGCATTTTTTTTGCCTGAAAATTGAATTTTTTCTAGCACAGTACAAATCGACTTTTTGGGCCAAAAAAACGTGTTTTAGCATTTTTTTTGCCTGAAAATTGAAATTTTTCTAGCACAGTACAAATCGACTTTTTGGGCCAAAAAAACGTGTTTTAGCATTTTTTTTGCCTGAAAATTGATTTTTTTCTAGCACAGTACAAATCGACTTTTTGGGCCAAAAAAACGTGTTTTAGCATTTTTTTTGCCTGAAAATTGAAATTTTTCTAGCACAGTACAAATCGACTTTTTGGGCCAAAAAATGTGTTTTAGCATTTTTTTTGCATGAAAATTGAAATTTTTCTAGCACTGTACAAATCGACTTTTTGGGCCAAAAAAACGTGTTTTTGCATTTTTTTTGCCTGAAAATTGAAATTTTTCTAGCACAGTACAAATCGACTTTTTGGGCCAAAAAAACGTGTTTTAGCATTTTTTTTGCCTGAAAATTGAAATTTTTCTAGCACAGTACAAATCGACTTTTTGGGCCAAAAAAACGTGTTTTATCATTTTTTTTGCCTGAAAATTGAAATTTTTCTAGCACAGTACAAATCGACTTTTTGGGCCAAAAAAACGTGTTTTAGCATTTTTTTTGCCTGAAAATTGATTTTTGTCTAGCACAGTACAAATCGACTTTTTGGGCCAAAAAAACGTGTTTTAGCATTTTTTTTGCCTAATTGAAATTTTTCTAGCACAGTACAAATCGACTTTTTGGGCCAAAAAAACGTGTTTTAGCATTTTTTTTGCCTGAAAATTGAAATTTTTCTAGCACAGTACAAATCGACTTTTTGGGCCAAAAAAACGTGTTTTAGCATTTTTTTTGCCTGAAAATTGAAATTTTTCTAGCACAATACAAATCGACTTTTTGGGCCAAAAAAACGTGTTTTAGCATTTTTTTTGCCTGAAAATTGAAATTTTTCTAGCACAGTACAAATCGACTTTTTGGGCCAAAAAAACGTGTTTTAGCTTTTTTTTGCCTGAAAATTGAAATTTTTCTAGCACAGTACAAATCGACTTTTTGGGCCAAAAAAACGTGTTTTAGCATTTTTTTTGCCTGAAAATTGAAATTTTTCTAGCACAGTACAAATCGACTTTTTGGGCCAAAAAAACGTGTTTTAGCATTTTTTTTGCCTGAAAATTGAAATTTTTCTAGCACAGTACAAATCGACTTTTTGGGCCAAAAAAACGTGTTTTAGCATTTTTTTTGCCTGAAAATTGAAATTTTTCTAGCACAGTACAAATCGACTTTTTGGGCCAAAAAAACGTGTTTTAGCATTTTTTTTGCCTGAAAATTGAAATTTTTCTAGCACTGTACAAATCGACTTTTTGGGCCAAAAAAACGTGTTTTAGCATTTTTTTTGCCTGAAAATTGAAATTTTTCTAGCACAGTACAAATCGACTTTTTGGGCCAAAAAAACGTGTTTTAGCATTTTTTTTGCCTGAAAATTGAAATTTTTCTAGCACAGTACAAATCGACTTTTTGGGCCAAAAAAACGTGTTTTAGCATTTTTTTTGCCTGAAAATTGATTTTTTTCTAGCACAGTACAAATCGACTTTTTGGGCCAAAAAAACGTGTTTTAGCATTTTTTTTGCCTGAAAATGGAAATTTTTCTAGCACAGTACAAATCGACTTTTTGGGCCAAAAAAACGTGTTTTAGCATTTTTTTTGCCTGAAAATTGAAATTTTTCTAGCACTGTACAAATCGACTTTTTGGGCCAAAAAAACGTGTTTTTGCATTTTTTTTGCCTGAAAATTGAAATTTTTCTACCACAGTACAAATCGACTTTTTGGGCCAAAAAAACGTGTTTTAGCATTTTTTTTGCCTGAAAATTGAAATTTTTCTAGCACAGTACAAATCGACTTTTTGGGCCAAAAAAACGTGTTTTAGCATTTTTTTTGCCTGAAAATTGAAATTTTTCTAGCACAGTACAAATCGACTTTTTGGCCAAAAAAACGTGTTTTAGCATTTTTTTTGCCTGAAAATTGATTTTTTTCTAGCACAGTACAAATCGACTTTTTGGGCCAAAAAAACGTGTTTTAGCATTTTTTTTGCCTGAAAATTGAAATTTTTCTAGCACAGTACAAATCGACTTTTTGGGCCAAAAAAACGTGTTTTAGCATTTTTTTTTGCCTGAAAATTGAAATTTTTCTAGCACAGTACATATCGACTTTTTGGGCCAAAAAAACGTGTTTTAGCATTTTTTTTGCCTGAAAATTGAATTTTTTCTAGCACAGTACAAATCGACTTTTTGGGCCAAAAAAACGTGTTTTAGCATTTTTTTTGCCTGAAAATTGAATTTTTTCTAGCACAGTACAAATCGACTTTTTGGGCCAAA
Organism: Petrolisthes manimaculis; assembly: GCA_034508575.1. Taxonomy (NCBI): domain Eukaryota; kingdom Metazoa; phylum Arthropoda; class Malacostraca; order Decapoda; family Porcellanidae; genus Petrolisthes; species Petrolisthes manimaculis. Next base: position 46,076 of record JAWZYT010001314.1, on the reverse strand, counting down.
AAAACGTGTTTTAGCATTTTTTTTGCCTGAAAATTGAAATTTTTCTAGCACAGTACAAATCGATTTTTTGGGCCAAAAAAACGTGTTTTAGCATTTTTTTTGCCTGAAAATTGAAATTTTTCTAGCACTGTACAAATCGACTTTTTGGGCCAAAAAAACGTGTTTTTGCATTTTTTTTTGCCTGAAAATTGAAATTTTTCTAGCACTGTACAAATCGACTTTTTGGGCCAAAAAAACGTGTTTTTGCATTTTTTTTGCCTGAAAATTGAAATTTTTCTAGCACAGTACAAATCGACTTTTTGGGCCAAAAAAACGTGTTTTAGCATTTTTTTTGCCTGAAAATTGAAATTTTTCTAGCACAGTACAAATCGACTTTTGGGGCCAAAAAAACGTGTTTTAGCATTTTTTTTGCCTGAAAATTGAAATTTTTCTAGCACAGTACAAATCGACTTTTTGGGCCAAAAAAACGTGTTTTAGCATTTTTTTTGCCTGAAAATTGAAATTTTTCTAGCACTGTACAAATCGACTTTTTGGGCCAAAAAAACGTGTTTTAGCATTTTTTTTGCCTGAAAATTGAAATTTATCTAGCACAGTACAAATCGACTTTTTGGGCCAAAAAAACGTGTTTTAGCATTTTTTTTGCCTGAAAATTGAAATTTTTCTAGCACTGTACAAATCGAATTTTTGGGCCAAAAAAACGTGTTTTAGCATTTTTTTTGACTGAAAATTGAAATTTTTCTAGCACAGTACAAATCGACTTTTTGGGCCAAAAAAACGTGTTTTAGCATTTTTTTTGCCTGAAAATTGAAATTTTTCTAGCACTGTACAAATCGACTTTTTGGGCCAAAAAAACGTGTTTTAGCATTTTTTTTGCCTGAAAATTGAATTTTTTCTAGCACAGTACAAATCGACTTTTTGGGCCAAAAAAACGTGTTTTAGCATTTTTTTTGCCTGAAAATTGAAATTTTTCTAGCACTGTACAAATCGACTTTTTGGGCCAAAAAAACGTGTTTTAGCATTTTTTTTGCCTGAAAATTGAAATTTTTCTAGCACAGTATAAATCGACTTTTTGGGCCAAAAAAACGTGTTTTAGCATTTTTTTTGCCTGAAAATTGAAATTTTTCTAGCACTGTACAAATCGACTTTTTGGGCCAAAAAAACGTGTTTTAGCATTTTTTTTGCCTGAAAATTGAAATTTTTCTAGCACAGTACAAATCGACTTTTTGGGCCAAAAAAACGTGTTTTAGCATTTTTTTTGCCTGAAAATTGATTTTTTTCTAGCACAGTACAAATCGACTTTTTGGGCCAAAAAAACGTGTTTTAGCATTTTTTTTGCCTGAAAATTGAAATTTTTCTAGCACAGTACAAATCGACTTTTTGGGCCAAAAAAACGTGTTTTAGCATTTATTTTGCCTGAAAATTGAAATTTTTCTAGCACAGTACAAATCGACTTTTTGGGCCAAAAAAACGTGTTTTAGCATTTTTTTTGCCTGAAAATTGAAATTTTTCTAGCACAGTACAAATCGACTTTTTGGGCCAAAAAAACGTGTTTTAGCATTTTTTTTGCCTGAAAATTGAAATTTTTCTAGCACAGTACAAATCGACTTTTTGGGCCAAAAAAACGTGTTTTAGCATTTTTTTTGCCTGAAAATTGAAATTTTTCTAGCACAGTACAAATCGATTTTTTGGGCCAAAAAAACGTGTTTTAGCATTTTTTTTGCCTGAAAATTGAAATTTTTCTAGCACTGTACAAATCGACTTTTTGGGCCAAAAAAACGTGTTTTTGCATTTTTTTTTGCCTGAAAATTGAAATTTTTCTAGCACTGTACAAATCGACTTTTTGGGCCAAAAAAACGTGTTTTTGCATTTTTTTTGCCTGAAAATTGAAATTTTTCTAGCACAGTACAAATCGACTTTTTGGGCAAAAAAAACGTGTTTTAGCATTTTTTTTGCCTGAAAATTGAAATTTTTCTAGCACAGTACGAATCGACTTTTGGGGCCAAAAAAAACGTGTTTTAGCATTTTTTTTGCCTGAAAATTGAAATTTTTCTAGCACAGTACAAATCGACTTTTTGGGCCAAAAAAACGTGTTTTAGCATTTTTTTTGCCTGAAAATTGAAATTTTTCTAGCACTGTACAAATCGACTTTTTGGGCCAAAAAAACGTGTTTTAGCATTTTTTTTGCCTGAAAATTGAAATTTATCTAGCACAGTACAAATCGACTTTTTGGGCCAAAAAAACGTGTTTTAGCATTTTTTTTGTCTGAAAATTGAAATTTTTCTAGCACTGTACAAATCGAATTTTTGGGCCAAAAAAACGTGTTTTAGCATTTTTTTTGACTGAAAATTGAAATTTTTCTAGCACAGTACAAATCGACTTTTTGGGCCAAAAAAACGTGTTTTAGCATTTTTTTTGCCTGAAAATTGAAATTTTTCTAGCACTGTACAAATCGACTTTTTGGGCCAAAAAAACGTGTTTTAGCATTTTTTTTGCCTGAAAATTGAATTTTTTCTAGCACAGTACAAATCGACTTTTTGGGCCAAAAAAACGTGTTTTAGCATTTTTTTTGCCTGAAAATTGAAATTTTTCTAGCACAGTACAAATCGACTTTTTGGGCCAAAAAAACGTGTTTTAGCATTTTTTTTGCCTGAAAATTGATTTTTTTCTAGCACAGTACAAATCGACTTTTTGGGCCAAAAAAACGTGTTTTAGCATTTTTTTTGCCTGAAAATTGAAATTTTTCTAGCACAGTACAAATCGACTTTTTGGGCCAAAAAATGTGTTTTAGCATTTTTTTTGCATGAAAATTGAAATTTTTCTAGCACTGTACAAATCGACTTTTTGGGCCAAAAAAACGTGTTTTTTGCATTTTTTTTGCCTGAAAATTGAAATTTTTCTAGCACAGTACAAATCGACTTTTTGGGCCAAAAAAACGTGTTTTAGCATTTTTTTTGCCTGAAAATTGAAATTTTTCTAGCACAGTACAAATCGACTTTTTGGGCCAAAAAAACGTGTTTTATCATTTTTTTTGCCTGAAAATTGAAATTTTTCTAGCACAGTACAAATCGACTTTTTGGGCCAAAAAAACGTGTTTTAGCATTTTTTTTGCCTGAAAATTGATTTTTGTCTAGCACAGTACAAATCGACTTTTTGGGCCAAAAAAACGTGTTTTAGCATTTTTTTTGCCTAATTGAAATTTTTCTAGCACAGTACAAATCGACTTTTTGGGCCAAAAAAACGTGTTTTAGCATTTTTTTTGCCTGAAAATTGAAATTTTTCTAGCACAGTACAAATCGACTTTTTGGGCCAAAAAAACGTGTTTTAGCATTTTTTTTGCCTGAAAATTGAAATTTTTCTAGCACAATACAAATCGACTTTTTGGGCCAAAAAAACGTGTTTTAGCATTTTTTTTGCCTGAAAATTGAAATTTTTCTAGCACAGTACAAATCGACTTTTTGGGCCAAAAAAACGTGTTTTTGCATTTTTTTTGCCTGAAAATTGAAATTTTTCTAGCACAGTACAAATCGACGTTTTGGGCCAAAAAAACGTGTTTTAGCATTTTTTTTGCCTGAAAATGGAAATTTTTCTAGCACAGTACATATCGACTTTTTGGGCCAAAAAAACGTGTTTTAGCATTTTTTTTGTCTGAAAATTGAATTTTTTCTAGCACAGTACAAATCGACTTTTTGGGCCAAAAAAACGTGTTTTAGCATTTTTTTTGCCTGAAAATTGAAATTTTTCTAGCACAGTACAAATCGACTTTTTGGGCCAAAAAAACGTGTTTTAGAATTTTTTTTGCCTGAAAATTATAATTTTTCTAGCACAGTACAAATCGACTTTTTGGGCCAAAAAAACGTGTTTTTGCATTTTTTTTGCCTGAAAATTGAAATTTTTCTAGCACAGTACAAATCGACTTTTTGGGCCAAAAAAACGTGTTTTAGCATTTTTTTTGCCTGAAAATTGAAATTTTTCTAGCACAGTACAAATCGACTTTTTGGGCCAAAAAAAACGTGTTTTAGCATTTTTTTTGCCTGAAAATTGATTTTTTTCTAGCACAGTACAAATCGACTTTTTGGGCCAAAAAAACGTGTTTTAGCATTTTTTTTGCCTGAAAATTGAAATTTTTCTAGCACAGTACAAATCGACTTTTTGGGCCAAAAAAACGTGTTTTAGCATTTTTTTTGCCTGAAAATTGAAATTTTTCTAGTACAGTACAAATCGACTTTTTGGGCCAAAAAAACGTGTTTTAGCATTTTTTTTGCCTGAAAATTGAAATTTTTCTAGCACAGTACAAATCGACTTTTTGGGCCAAAAAAACGTGTTTTAGCATTTTTTTTGCCTGAAAATTGAAATTTTTCTAGCACTGTACAAATCGACTTTTTGGGCCAAAAAAACGTGTTTTAGCATTTTTTTTGCCTGAAAATTGAAATTTTTCTAGCACAGTACAAATCGACTTTATGGGCCAAAAAAACGTGTTTTAGCATTTTTTTTGCCTGAAAATTGAAATTTTTCTAGCACTGTACAAATCGACTTTTTGGGCCAAAAAAACGTGTTTTTGCATTTTTTTTGCCTGAAAATTGAAATTTTTCTAGCACAGTACAAATCGACTTTTTGGGCCAAAAAAACGTGTTTTAGCATTTTTTTTGCCTGAAAATTGAAATTTTTCTAGCACAGTACAAATCGACTTTTTGGGCCAAAAAAACGTGTTTTAGCAATTTTTTTGCCTGAAAATTGAAATTTTTCTAGCACAGTACAAATCGACTTTTTGGGCCAAAAAAACGTGTTTTAGTATTTTTTTTGCCTGAAAATTGAATTTTTTTTAGCACAGTACAAATCGACTTTTTGGGCCAAAAAAACGTGTTTTTGCATTTTTTTTGCCTGAAAATTGAAATTTTTCTAGCACTGTACAAATCGACTTTTTGGGCCAAAAAAACGTGTTTTTGCATTTTTTTTGCCTGAAAATTGAAATTTTTCTAGCACTGTACAAATCGACTTTTTGGGCCAAAAAAACGTGTTTTTGCATTTTTTTTGCCTGAAAATTGAAATTTTTCTAGCACAGTACAAATCGACTTTTTGGGCCAAAAAAACGTGTTTTTGCATTTTTTTTGCCTGAAAATTGAAATTTTTCTAGCACTGTACAAATCGACTTTTTGGGCCAAAAAAACGAGTTTTTGCATTTTTTTTGCCTGAAAATTGAAATTTTTCTAGCACAGTACAAATCGACTTTTTTGGGCCAAAAAAACGTGTTTTTGCATTTTTTTTGCCTGAAAATTGAAATTTTTCTAGCACTGTACAAATCGACTTTTTGGGCCAAAAAAACGTGTTTTTGCATTTTTTTTGCCTGAAAATTGAAATTTTTCTAGCACAGTACAAATCGACTTTTTGGGCCAAAGAAACGTGTTTTTGCATTTTTTTTGCCTGAAAATTGAAATTTTTCTAGCACAGTACAAATCGACTTTTGGGGCCAAAAAAACGTGTTTTTGCATTTTTTTTGCCTGAAAATTGAAATTTTTCTAGCACAGTACAAATCGACTTTTTGGGCCAAAAAAACGTGTTTTAGCATTTTTTTTGCCTGAAAATTGATTTTTTTCTAGCACAGTACAAATCGACTTTTTGGGCCAAAAAAACGTGTTTTAGCATTTTTTTTGCCTGAAAATTGAAATTTTTCTAGCACAGTACAAATCGACTTTTTGGGCCAAAAAAACGTGTTTTTGCATTTTTTTTGCCTGAAAATTGAAATTTTTCTAGCACAGTACAAATCGACTTTTTGGGCCAAAAAACGTGTTTTAGCATTTTTTTTGCCTGAAAATTGAAATTTTTCTAGCACAGTACAAATCGACTTTTGGGGCCAAAAAAACGTGTTTTAGCATTTTTTTTGCCTGAAAATTGAAATTTTTCTAGCACAGTACAAATCGACTTTTTGGGCCAAAAAAACGTGTTTTAGCATTTTTTTTGCCTGAAAATTGAATTTTTTTTAGCACAGTACAAACCGACTTTTTGGGCCAAAAAAACGTGTTTTAGCATTTTTTTTGCCTGAAAATTGAAATTTTTCTAGCACTGTACAAATCGACTTTTTGGGCCAAAAAAACGTGTTTTTGCATTTTTTTTGCCTGAAAATTGAAATTTTTCTAGCACAGTACAAATCGACTTTTTGGGCCAAAAAAACGTGTTTTAGCATTTTTTTTACCTGAAAATTGAAATTTTTCTAGCACAGTACAAATCGACTTTTTGGGCCAAAAAAACGTGTTTTAGCATTTTTTTTGCCTGAAAATTGAAATTTTTCTAGCACTGTACAAATCGACTTTTTGGGCCAAAAAAACGTGTTTTTGCATTTTTTTTGCCTGAAAATTGAAATTTTTCTAGCACAGTACAAATCGACTTTTTGGGCCAAAAAAACGTGTTTTAGCATTTTTTTTGCCTGAAAATTGAAATTTTTCTAGCACTGTACAAATCGACTTTTTGGGCCAAAAAAACGTGTTTTTGCATTTTTTTTGCCTGAAAATTGAAATTTTTCTAGCACAGTACAAATCGACTTTTTGGGCCAAAAAAACGTGTTTTTGCATTTTTTTTGCCTGAAAATTGAAATTTTTCTAGCACTGTACAAATCGACTTTTTGGGCCAAAAAAACGTGTTTTTGCATTTTTTTTGCCTGAAAATTGAAATTTTTCTAGCACAGTACAAATCGACTTTTTGGGCCAAAAAAACGTGTTTTAGCATTTTTTTTGCCTGAAAATTGAAATTTTTCTAGCACAGTACAAATCGACTTTTTGGGCCAAAAAAACGTGTTTTAGCATTTTTTTTGCCTGAAAATTGAAATTTTTCTAGCACTGTACAAATCGAATTTTTGGGCCAAAAAAATGTGTTTTAGCATTTTTTTTGCCTGAAAATTGAAATTTTTCTAGCACAGTACAAATCGACTTTTTGGGCCAAAAAAACGTGTTTTTGCATTTTTTTTGCCTGAAAATTGAAATTTTTCTAGCACAGTACAAATCTACTTTTTGGGCCAAAAAAACGTGTTTTAGCATTTTTTTGCCTGAAAATTGAAATTTTTCTAGCACTGTACAAATCGACTTTTTGGGCCAAAAAAACGTGTTTTTGCATTTTTTTTGCCTGAAAATTGAAATTTTTCTAGCACTGTACAAATCGACTTTTTGGGCCAAAAAAACGTGTTTTTGCATTTTTTTTGCCTGAAAATTGAAATTTTTCTAGCACAGTACAAATCGACTTTTTGGGCCAAAAAAACGTGTTTTTGCATTTTTTTTGCCTGAAAATTGAAATTTTTCTAGCACAGTACAAATCGACTTTTTGGGCCAAAAAAACGTGTTTTAGCATTTTTTTTGCCCGAAAATCGAATTTTTTCTAGCACAGTACAAATCGACTTTTTGGGCCAAAAAAACGTGTTTTAGCATTTTTTTTGCCTGAAAATTGAAATTTTTCTAGCACTGTACAAATCAACTTTTGGGGCCAAAAAAACGTGTTTTAGCATTTTTATTGCCTGAAAATTGAAATTTTTCTAGCACTGTACAAATCGACTTTTTGGGCCAAAAAAACGTGTTTTTGCATTTTTTTTGCCTGAAAATTGAAATTTTTTTAGCACAGTACAAATCGACTTTTTGGGCCAAAAAAACGTGTTTTTGCATTTTTTTTGCCTGAAAATTGAAATTTTTCTAGCACAGTACAAATCGACTTTTTGGGCCAAAAAAACGTGTTTTAGCATTTTTTTTGCCTGAAAATTGAAATTTTTCTAGCACTGTACAAATCGACTTTTTGGGCCAAAAAAACGTGTTTTTGCATTTTTTTTGCCTGAAAATTGAAATTTTTCTAGCACAGTACAAATCGACTTTTTGGGCCAAAAAAACGTGTTTTAGCATTTTTTTTGCCTGAAAATTGAAATTTTTCTAGCACAGTACAAATCGACTTTTTGGGCCAAAAAAACGTGTTTTTGCATTTTTTTTGCCTGAAAATTGAAATTTTTCTAGCACAGTACAAATCGACTTTTTGGGCCAAAAAAACGTGTTTTAGCATTTTTTTTGCCTGAAAATTGAAATTTTTCTAGCACAGTACAAATCGACTTTTTGGGCCAAAAAAACGTGTTTTTGCATTTTTTTTGCCTGAAAATTGAAATTTTTCTAGCACTGTACAAATCGACTTTTTGGGCCAAAAAAACGTGTTTTTGCATTTTTTTTGCCTGAAAATTGAAATTTTTCTAGCACTGTACAAATCGACTTTTTGGGCCAAAAAAACGTGTTTTTGCATTTTTTTTGCCTGAAAATTGAAATTTTTCTAGCACTGTACAAATCGACTTTTTGGGCCAAAAAACGTGTTTTAGCATTTTTTTTGCCTGAAAATTGAATTTTTTTTAGCACAGTACAAATCGACTTTTTGGGCCAAAAAAACGTGTTTTTGCATTTTTTTTGCCTGAAAATTGAAATTTTTCTAGCACTGTACAAATCGACTTTTTGGGCCAAAAAAACGTGTTTTTGCATTTTTTTTGCCTGAAAATTGAAATTTTTCTAGCACAGTACAAATCGACTTTTTGGGCCAAAAAAACGTGTTTTAGCATTTTTTTTGCCTGAAAATTGAAATTTTTCTAGCACAGTACAAATCGACTTTTTGAGCCAAAAAAACGTGTTTTTGCATTTTTTTTGCCTGAAAATTGAAATTTTTCTAGCACAGTACAAATCGACTTTTTGGGCCAAAAAAACGTGTTTTTGCATTTTTTTTGCCTGAAAATTGAAATTTTTCTAGCACAGTACAAATCGACTTTTTGGGCCAAAAAAACGTGTTTTAGCATTTTTTTTGCCTGAAAATTGAAATTTTTCTAGCACTGTACAAATCGACTTTTTGGGCCAAAAAAACGTGTTTTTGCATTTTTTTTGCCTGAAAATTGAAATTTTTCTAGCACAGTACAAATCGACTTTTTGGGCCAAAAAAACGTGTTTTAGCATTTTTTTTGCCTGAAAATTGAAATTTTTCTAGCACAGTACAAATCGACTTTTTGGGCCAAAAAAACGTGTTTTTGCATTTTTTTTGCCTGAAAATTGAAATTTTTCTAGCACTGTACAAATCGACTTTTTGGGCCAAAAAAACGTGTTTTAGCATTTTTTTTGCCTGAAAATTGAAATTTTTCTAGCACAGTACAAATCGACTTTTTGGGCCAAAAAAACGTGTTTTAGCATTTTTTTTGCCTGAAAATTGAATTTTTTCTAGCACAGTACAAATCGACTTTTTGGGCCAAAAAAACGTGTTTTTGCATTTTTTTTGCCTGAAAATTGAAATTTTTCTAGCACAGTACAAATCGACTTTTTGGGCCAAAAAAACGTGTTTTTGCATTTTTTTTGCCTGAAAATTGAAATTTTTCTAGCACAGTACAAATCGACTTTTTGGGCCAAAAAAACGTGTTTTAGCATTTTTTTTGCCTGAAAATTGAAATTTTTCTAGCACTGTACAAATCGACTTTTTGGGCCAAAAAAACGTGTTTTTGCATTTTTTTTGCCTGAAAATTGAAATTTTTCTAGCACAGTACAAATCGACTTTTTGGGCCAAAAAAACGTGTTTTTGCATTTTTTTTGCCTGAAAATTGAATTTTTTTTAGCACAGTACAAATCGACTTTTTGGGCCAAAAAAACGTGTTTTAGCATTTTTTTTGCCTGAAAATTGAAATTTTTCTAGCACTGTACAAATCGACTTTTTGGGCCAAAAAAACGTGTTTTAGCATTTTTTTTGCCTAAAAATTGAAATTTTTCTAGCACAGTACAAATCGACTTTTTGGGCCAAAAAAACGTGTTTTAGCATTTTTTTTGCCTGAAAATTGAAATTTTTCTAGCACAGTACAAATCGACTTTTTGGGCCAAAAAAACGTGTTTTATCATTTTTTTTGCCTGAAAATTGAAATTTTTCTAGCACAGTACAAATCGACTTTTTGGGCCAAAAAAACGTGTTTTTGCATTTTTTTTGCCTGAAAATTGAAATTTTTCTAGCACAGTACAAATCGACTTTTTGGGCCAAAAAAACGTGTTTTAGCATTTTTTTTGCCTGAAAATTGAAATTTTTCTAGCACTGTACAAATCGACTTTTTGGGCCAAAAAAACGTGTTTTTGCATTTTTTTTGCCTGAAAATTGAAATTTTTCTAGCACAGTACAAATCGACTTTTTGGGCCAAAAAAACGTGTTTTTGCATTTTTTTTGCCTGAAAATTGAAATTTTTCTAGCACAGTACAAATCGACTTTTTGGGCCAAAAAAACGTGTTTTAGCATTTTTTTTGCCTGAAAATTGAAATTTTTCTAGCACTGTACAAATCGACTTTTTGGGCCAAAAAAACGTGTTTTTGCATTTTTTTTGCCTGAAAATTGAAATTTTTCTAGCACAGTACAAATCGACTTTTTGGGCCAAAAAAACGTGTTTTAGCATTTTTTTTGCCTGAAAATTGATTTTTTTTTAGCACAGTACAAATCGACTTTTTGGGCCAAAAAAACGTGTTTTAGCATTTTTTTTGCCTGAAAATTGAAATTTTTCTAGCACTGTACAAATCGACTTTTTGGGCCAAAAAAACGTGTTTTAGCATTTTTTTTGCCTGAAAATTGAAATTTTTCTAGCACAGTACAAATCGACTTTTTGGGCCAAAAAAACGTGTTTTAGCATTTTTTTTGCCTGAAAATTGAAATTTTTCTAGCACAGTACAAATCGACTTTTTGGACCAAAAAAACGTGTTTTAGCATTTTTTTTGCCTGAAAAATGATTTTTTTCTAGCACAGTACAAATCGACTTTTTGGGCCAAAAAAACGTGTTTTAGCATTTTTTTTGCCTGAAAATTGAAATTTTTCTAGCACTGTACAAATCGACTTTTGGGGCCAAAAAAACATGTTTTAGCATTTTTTTTGCCTGAAAATTGAAATTTTTCTAGCACAGTACAAATCGACTTTTTGGGCCAAAAAAACGTGTTTTAGCATTTTTTTTGCCTGAAAATTGAATTTTTTTTAGCACAGTACAAATCGACTTTTTGGGCCAAAAAAACGTGTTTTAGCATTTTTTTTGCCTGAAAATTGAAATTTTTCTAGCACTGTACAAATCGACTTTTTGGGCCAAAAAAACGTGTTTTTGCATTTTTTTTGCCTGAAAATTGAAATTTTTCTAGCACAGTACAAATCGACTTTTTGGGCCAAAAAAACGTGTTTTAGCATTTTTTTTACCTGAAAATTGAAATTTTTCTAGCACAGTACAAATCGACTTTTTGGGCCAAAAAAACGTGTTTTAGCATTTTTTTTGCCTGAAAATTGAAATTTTTCTAGCACAGTACAAATCGACTTTTTGGGCCAAAAAAACGTGTTTTAGTATTTTTTTTGCCTGAAAATTGAATTTTTTTTAGCACATTACAAATCGACTTTTTGGGCCAAAAAAACGTGTTTTAGCATTTTTTTTGCCTGAAAATTGAAATTTTTCTAGCACTGTACAAATCGACTTTTTGGGCCAAAAAAACGTGTTTTTGCATTTTTTTTGCCTGAAAATTGAAATTTTTCTAGCACAGTACAAATCGACTTTTTGGGCCAAAAAAACGTGTTTTAGCATTTTTTTTGCCTGAAAATTGAAATTTTTCTAGCACAGTACAAATCGACTTTTTGGGCCAAAAAAACGTGTTTTAGTATTTTTTTTGCCTGAAAATTGAATTTTTTTTAGCACAGTATGTTACGGACTCATGGTCTCGACCCCATTCTGTTGTTCCACCTCGAGTGATTCGAAGCCTCAACATTAATTCGGTCTATGACCGACAGGGGGAGAGAGTGTTTCTTGGGAGTTACCAGTCCTACTATAATCGGGAACCGAGGTAATGTCTGGCTAAGCCAAAGCCAACATGGGCAGTGTTAACCAACTCCTTCCCAGTGTCGGTCTCCCAGGATTGTACTCTCTCCCTGTGTGCTGACGGACATCAAGCTACGATCTTCCCACATCTTAATATGGGAACAGTTTATCGTGATTATAACCTTATTTTAATTTAATTATTTTCTTGTTTAAATTTTGTTCTTAAATGTTTGTATGTTTTTATGAACCTGCCAGATATTCTTTGTTGTGTTGCTAATTTACGTTTAATCTTAATAGGTCTGGGCAGAATTATTATTACTTGTTATTTACTTGTATTGTTTAATTTAATTGTTTAAAATCTTGCAAATCTTTAATTCTTTCCTATAATTTGGGGCCTGAGCTATAAGGGAGGAAGAACAATACACCCAAGGAAACATCCTTAAAGTAACCTTTTCTCATCAATGAAGTCTTAGTATCATATTCATTCTTTATGTAAAAACCCTAAGTTCACCCCTAGAATCTTTCGGGGCCATTTTGTTAAGAAATTTGGTATAGTAAACTTCAGTCAAAGCTTGGGTTTGTTACATGTGGGGGCCTGTCCGGGATCTCTTAGAACTTGGTGGTGTGTTGTTCTCCTTTAATCGACTTGGGCTTAAATTATAGGGAATTTCATATCAATAATAATACAATCACGATAACTTTACCTAATGTAGATTTTGCTCTTCAAACTTAAATTTACATTCCATACTTTTATGTGGTTTGTGTAAACTAGGGTACTATTGCATTGTTCAGATTTGGGAAGTGAGTGGTTTACTGGATGGACTTGGTTAATACTCTTCTCATACTCATCCATGCTCATTAACACTAGACAGACAGTGGTGGGCATTGAGTATCCAAAAATCTTCATATCATTTGATATCCTCTTTTGTGACGAAATTGGCACAATTCGCACATCAGACATCCACCTGAGTCTACTTATTATATTTTAAATCTTCAGAGTAGGATTGTCCCTCATATATTGTCTTGTATGGGAAATTAAACCATACTAGACCAAACACACATCCATTATAATTAATTATACTATTTACTAGAAGTAGGGTCTTCTTGTGCACACATCAATCCTTCTTCCTTTAGTATAGTGTATCGGAGTCGTGTTTCACGTGTTTACATTGGTTCAGGATCATGTCTGTCCTTATTTACTTATACTAATTATTTTTACGGGAGATGTTGGTATCCATGCCTGACTCATATGTAACACGTCACTATTAGGGTTCTCCCTGGTCATTGGTATGTATTTGTTGATGGTAAGGTGGGGCTAGCATTAATTTTTGCTCCATCCAGCATTTTAGCAAGTGCATATTAATCATATTAATCATAGTCTATAAGGTAAAGACTATTCATATTATCTCTGCTGTGTTTGTAAACAGAGCCGTGATCTTCTCGTACAACCTATAACTAAAACATAACCATGTCTAACAAATTTGATGCGAAACAGTTCTGTTCAGAACCTTCTTTACAAAATCTTCAGGGTCGAATCATCTCTAAAGATGATTGGAAGTTTGTGGCTTACCATTTTGATATAATTTATGAAAGTTCATACACTAAGGAAATGTTAAAAAATCTTGTAATACAGGAACTAACTAATAGGAACCTTTTGCCTGAGGAAGCAGTAGCTGTTTGTACTCCCTTGAGCTGTCATGGTAGCGACTCCCAAATCTCTGACGTCCCTCAATATCAGGATAGAAACCCATATCCCGATTCTTGGTCGGAAGCTAGGTTAGAATTTGAGCGAGAGAAGCTTCGTTTAGAACTTGAGGAGAGAAAAAAAGATCGCGAATTAAAAAGACTAGAGTTAGAAGAAAAGGGGAGAGACAGACAGATAGAGTTAGAAGAAAAGGGGAGAGACAGACAGATAGAAATTGCCAAAATTCAACAATTAGAAGAATCTGCTAAGCTCAAAAAAGAAGAATTAAACTTGCAGAGGGAGAAATCATTTAATTTAGCTAAAAACATTACTTTAGTTCCTACATTTGAAGAAAGTGATCCAGAGAGATCTTTTGCCACATTTGAGAGAACAGCAAAGCACCTAAAATGGCCGAAAGAGGAATGGCCCTGGCTCTTACAGCCCAAACTAGTAGGAAAAGCCCAGAAAACTTTCAATCACCTTGAGAATTCAGATGATTATGATTTTGTGAAGAAAGCTATTCTTGATGCCTACGAAATCACCCCTGATCAGTATCGTAGGACATTCAGAAACTATATTAAACCAGACAAAGACACATTTTTAGAGTTTGCCATGAACAAACTGAGGATGCTAAAGAAATGGCTGTCAGCTACTAATATATCTACCTTCTCTGAATTAGTTAATCTTGTAGCTCTCGAAGAATGGAAACGTAGATTACCACTCAATATTTTATTGTATATAGAAGAGAAGGGCGAGGCTGATCTCATTAAAACAGCCCAGTTAGCTGACAGTTATGCTCTGATTCATAGAAATGTACAAAGCCGTGATAAACCCAAAATCCCTTGTGTGAAATTCTCCTCCAGCTATAACCCTGTGTCTGTGGTCACACCTCCAGCCATTAATTTTAAGAAACCTAGTTATAAATATGATAAAAGTGAAGAATTTTGTTCATATTGTAAACAACCAGGACATAATATCTTGCATTGTACCCATCCAAAGTGTAAAACATCATCAACATACAAACTTACCATTGCCACTACACAAAAACCAACACAATCAGAGAAACCTGTAACCTGTATCCAGACCAACTCCCTCACGTCTGATCCATTCTCTGCTTTCAAAGTGAGTGGAACAGTTTCACTTCCTGACAACACACAAAGATATCCTGTTACCATACTAAGAGACACTGGGTCAGCTCAAAGCCTTTTGTGTAAGAAGGCCTTGCCTTCAGTAGAAAACCATTACACTGGGGAAATAATTATGTTAAAGACCCTCAATTGTACTCCTACAGCAGGTATGGTCGACATCCATGTACAGAGTGAGTTGATACAGGGGCCAGTTAGAGTAGCTGTCCTAGAGACTGATCTTCCAATTCCAGGGGTAACCTTTCTTTTAGGAAATGACTTGGCTGGACATGGAATGATTCCTGATGTGGTAGTGAGTGAAAAACCTGTGAATGAGAGTCCCACGGCAAAGTTAGACCAGGAGAAACCACACCTTTTCCCTGTTTGTGTGGTTACACGTTCACAGAATGTTTCAGAAGCCGTTGACTCTCCTTCACTCTCGCATCGGGACACCTTGTTCTCCCAGGTCATGAATAGGGAAAACCTCATAAGGGCTCAGGAGGAAGATCCCTCTCTGGCCAAGCTAAGGCACATTGCAGATGACAAGTCAATAAATGGTAAGAATCCTAATGTTTTCTATAATAAAGGGGTACTCGTGCGGAGTTACCACCCATTGGATAAGCCTGATTCAGCCACCTGGTCTACGGTAACTCAAGTAATTATTCCTTCATCGATTCGTTCATCTGTAATGGAATTAGCTCATGAAGGGATTTCTGGTCATCTGGGTCAGAGGAATACCTATCGTAAACTGTTTAATCATTTCTTTTGGCCTAATATAAAGCGAGACATCAACCAGTTTGTGAAATCATGTCATACCTGTCAACTGGTAGGTAAACCTAACGAAACTGTCCCTAACGCACCACTTGCTCCTATCCCTGTCACTACCGAGCCATTTGAGAAAATAGTAATTGATTGTGTGGGGCCATTACCAAAGACAACGAAGGGAAATCAGTATCTGCTCACGGTGATGTGTGCAGCTACTAGGTATCCCGAGGCTTTCCCTTTACGCAACATTAAGGCTAAAAATATTATGTCTCATTTATTACATCTTTTTACCAAGGTTGGTATTCCTCAGGAAATCCAGAGTGACCAGGGGTCAAACTTCACTAGTAATATAATGAAGTCTGTTATGTTAGAGATGGAGGTGAATAAGAAGGTATCAACAGCTTACAGACCTCAGACCCAGGGTTGTCTAGAACGTCATCATCAAACTTTAAAATCCATGATTAAGAAGTTCTGCTTCCAGACTGAGAAAGAGTGGGACACAAATATAGATTGGCTATTGTTTGCCATTAGAGAGTGTCCTCAAGAGTCGCTAGGGTACTCTCCATTTGAATTGTTATATGGACGTCAAATCAGAGGACCATTAAAGGTTCTGAAAGATTCATGGTTCAACGAAGTAACTAATCATTCTTCCCGTACAGTTACAGAATATGTCAATTCCTTAAAATTAACTTTGTCCAAGGTAAGAGAACTCGCCCTAGCTAATCTTGAAAAGAGTCAAAATAAAATGAAATCTCGCTATGATGTGAAGTCTGCAAGTCGCACTTTTAATCCTGGAGACAAGGTTCTTCTTTTCTTGCCTATTCCTGGTCATGCTTTAAAGAGTAAGTATAGTGGACCCTACATAGTGTCTCAGAAATTAACTAATTTAAATTATGTGGTCCACACACCTGACAGAAGGAAGGATAAACGCCTTGTCCACATAAACCAGATGAAGGCATATGTAGAGAGACCCCTGGAGGAGAATAACCCAGTACAATTTTCATGTAATGTGCCTGTTTTAGCAATTCCAGAACCGGGGTTGACACAAAATGGAGAACTCTGTGGGGAGACGGAGGTTGTAGATTTTCCTTCGCCTTCTGGGAACCCCAAGAACAGTGAGCTGTTGGGGAAATTAGATCAATATCTGGCTGACTTATCTCCATCCCAGAGAGAGAGTCTTAAGATATTATTTGGGAAATATTCATCAGTCATCTCTGATGTTCCTGGGTTTTGTAACACCCATGTTCATGATGTCGTCCTAAGGTCTCCAGAAATATTCCCTATTAAACAATCCCCCTACAGACTCAACCCTCAAAAACAAGCCATAATGAGAAGGGAAATTGATTATATGTTGGAGAATTCCCTAATAGAACCTAGCAATTCCCCTTGGGCATCACCCTCTCTATTAGTCCCAAAACCTGATGGTAGTACTAGACTATGTACTGATTACAGAAAAGTCAATTCTGTGACAATCCCTGATGCCTTTCCCTTACCAAGGATAGATGACCTAATAGACACAGTAGGGGCTGCTAAACTAGTATCAACCATCGACTTACAAAAGGGATACTACCAAATTGGGATGACAGATAGAGCTAAAACCATCTCTGCTTTCATCACCCCGTTTGGACTGTTTCAATATAAAGTTATGCCTTTTGGTATGATGAACGCCCCAGCTACTTTTCAGAGGGCCATGTCATGTACAGTTCAGGATTTAAGGGGTGTACAAACATATTTAGATGACATCGTGATAACTTCAGATTTGTGGGATGATCATCTATCCAGGCTGGAGGAGCTGTTGGAGCGTCTGGCCGCTACGGGATTCACCATCAACCTTGCCAAGTCCTGCTTCGGTCGAGGAACTGTGACCTACCTGGGCCATGTGGTGGGTCAAGGAGTGGCTCGTCCAAAGGATGTTAATGTGGAGGCAATCTCTACATTTCCGAGGCCAGGGGACCGCAAGTCATTGATGCGCTTCCTCGGTATGTGCGGGTTCTACCGACGCTTCTGTCCCAACTTCGCAGCAGTATCAGCGCCCCTCACAGACCTCACCAGTTCGATGAGAAAATTCATCTGGACTCCCACCTGTACTGAAGCCTTTAACAAGTTGAAGGGGTTGTTATCATCACACCCCCTCCTTCATTCGCCTGATCACACCTTGCCATACCATCTTCAAGTTGATGCCAGTGACAGAGGAGTGGGAGCCATATTACTACAGCCAGACAAGGAGACTGGCATCCTACATCCTGTCTCCTACTACTCAGGCAAACTGAATAAGTACCAACGCAACTATTCCACCATAGAAAAAGAGTTGTTGGCGTTGGTATCGGCAGTGAAGAAGTTTGAGTGCTATCTACCACAGCATTATCCACCAGTAATAGTGCACACCGACCATAACCCTCTAACCTTCCTTCACAAGATGAAGAACACCAACCAACGACTCCTGCGGTGGGCACTGAAACTCCAAGAGTACCATCTCACTATTAAACACATTCGGGGTGTGGACAACAGAATTGCAGACGCCTTATCACGAGACCTGCCTCTTTCAGCCGAGACCATTCAAGCATCCTTTTAACCTCTTCAGTCCCCTTTCGAGGTCTTAAGGGGGGAGGTGTTACGGACTCATGGTCTCGACCCCATTCTGTTGTTCCACCTCGAGTGATTCGAAGCCTCAACATTAATTCGGTCTATGACCGACAGGGGGAGAGAGTGTTTCTTGGGAGTTACCAGTCCTACTATAATCGGGAACCGAGGTAATGTCTGGCTAAGCCAAAGCCAACATGGGCAGTGTTAACCAACTCCTTCCCAGTGTCGGTCTCCCAGGATTGTACTCTCTCCCTGTGTGCTGACGGACATCAAGCTACGATCTTCCCACATCTTAATATGGGAACAGTTTATCGTGATTATAACCTTATTTTAATTTAATTATTTTCTTGTTTAAATTTTGTTCTTAAATGTTTGTATGTTTTTATGAACCTGCCAGATATTCTTTGTTGTGTTGCTAATTTACGTTTAATCTTAATAGGTCTGGGCAGAATTATTATTACTTGTTATTTACTTGTATTGTTTAATTTAATTGTTTAAAATCTTGCAAATCTTTAATTCTTTCCTATAATTTGGGGCCTGAGCTATAAGGGAGGAAGAACAATACACCCAAGGAAACATCCTTAAAGTAACCTTTTCTCATCAATGAAGTCTTAGTATCATATTCATTCTTTATGTAAAAACCCTAAGTTCACCCCTAGAATCTTTCGGGGCCATTTTGTTAAGAAATTTGGTATAGTAAACTTCAGTCAAAGCTTGGGTTTGTTACACAGTACAAATCGACTTTTTGGGCCAAAAAAACGTGTTTTAGCATTTTTTTTGCCTGAAAATTGAAATTTTTCTAGCACTGTACAAATCGACTTTTTGGGCCAAAAAAACGTGTTTTTGCATTTTTTTTGCCTGAAAATTGAAATTTTTCTAGCACAGTACAAATCGACTTTTTGGGCCAAAAAAACGTGTTTTAGCATTTTTTTTGCCTGAAAATTGAAATTTTTCTAGCACAGTACAAATCGACTTTTTGGGCCAAAAAAACGTGTTTTAGCATTTTTTTTGCCTGAAAATTGAAATTTTTCTAGCACAGTACAAATCGACTTTTTGGGCCAAAAAAACGTGTTTTTGCATTTTTTTTGCCTGAAAATTGAAATTTTTCTAGCACTGTACAAATCGACTTTTTGGGCCAAAAAAACGTGTTTTTGCATTTTTTTTGCCTGAAAATTGAAATTTTTCTAGCACTGTACAAATCGACTTTTTGGGCCAAAAAAACGTGTTTTTGCATTTTTTTTGCCTGAAAATTGAAATTTTTCTAGCACAGTACAAATCGACTTTTTGGGCCAAAAAAACGTGTTTTTGCATTTTTTTTGCCTGAAAATTGAAATTTTTCTAGCACTGTACAAATCGACTTTTTGGGCCAAAAAAACGTGTTTTAGCATTTTTTTTGCCTGAAAATTGAAATTTTTCTAGCACTGTACAAATCGACTTTTTGGGCCAAAAAAACGTGTTTTAGCATTTTTTTTGCCTGAAAATTGAAATTTTTCTAGCACAGTACAAATCGACTTTTTGGGCCAAAAAAACGTGTTTTTGCATTTTTTTTGCCTGAAAATTGAAATTTTTCTAGCACAGTACAAATCGACTTTTTGGGCCAAAAAAACGTGTTTTTGCATTTTTTTTGCCTGAAAATTGAAATTTTTCTAGCACTGTACAAATCGACTTTTTGGGCCAAAAAAACGTGTTTTTGCATTTTTTTTGCCTGAAAATTGAAATTTTTCTAGCACAGTACAAATCGACTTTTTGGGCCAAAAAAACATGTTTTTGCATTTTTTTTGCCTGAAAATTGAAATTTTTCTAGCACAGTACAAATCGACTTTTGGGGCCAAAAAAACGTGTTTTAGCATTTTTTTTGCCTGAAAATTGAAATTTTTCTAGCACAGTACAAATCGACTTTTTGGGCCAAAAAAACGTGTTTTAGCATTTTTTTTGCCTGAAAATTGAAATTTTTCTAGCACAGTACAAATCGACTTTTTGGGCCAAAAAAACGTGTTTTTGCATTTTTTTTGCCTGAAAATTGAAATTTTTCTAGCACAGTACAAATCGACTTTTTGGGCCAAAAAAACGTGTTTTTGCATTTTTTTTGCCTGAAAATTGAAATTTTCCTAGCACAGTACAAATCGACTTTTTGGGCCAAAAAAACGTGTTTTAGCATTTTTTTTGCCCGAAAATCGAAATTTTTCTAGCACAGTACAAATCGACTTTTTGGGCCAAAAAAAACGTGTTTTAGCATTTTTTTTGCCTGAAAATTGAAATTTTTCTAGCACTGTACAAATCAACTTTTGGGGCCAAAAAAACGTGTTTTAGCATTTTTATTGCCTGAAAATTGAATTTTTTCTAGGACAGTACAAATCGACTTTTTGGGCCAAAAAAACGTGTTTTAGCATTTTTTTTGCCTGAAAATTGAAATTTTTCTAGCACTGTACAAATCGACTTTTTGGGCCAAAAAAACGTGTTTTAGCATTTTTTTTGCCTGAAAATTGAAATTTTTCTAGCACAGTACAAATCGACTTTTTGGGCCAAAAAAACGTGTTTTTGCATTTTTTTTGCCTGAAAATTGAATTTTTTCTAGCACAGTACAAATCGACTTTTTGGGCCAAAAAAACGTGTTTTAGCATTTTTTTTGCCTGAAAATTGAAATTTTTCTAGCACAGTACAAATCGACTTTTTGGGCCAAAAAAACGTGTTTTTGCATTTTTTTTGCCTGAAAATTGAAATTTTTCTAGCACAGTACAAATCGACTTTTTGGGCCAAAAAAACGTGTTTTAGCATTTTTTTTGCCTGAAAATTGAAATTTTTCTAGCACTGTACAAATCGACTTTTTGGGCCAAAAAAACGTGTTTTTGCATTTTTTTGCCTGAAAATTGAAATTTTTCTAGCACTGTACAAATCGACTTTTTGGGCCAAAAAAACGTGTTTTTGCATTTTTTTTGCCTGAAAATTGAAATTTTTCTAGCACAGTACAAATCGACTTTTTGGGCCAAAAAAAAAAGTTTTTGCATTTTTTTTGCCTGAAAATTGAAATTTTTCTAGCACAGTACAAATCGACTTTTTGGGCCAAAAAAACGTGTTTTTGCATTTTTTTTGCCTGAAAATTGAAATTTTTCTAGCACAGTACAAATCGACTTTTGGGGCCAAAAAAACGTGTTTTAGCATTTTTTTTGCCTGAAAATTGAAATTTTTCTAGCACAGTACAAATCGACTTTTTGGGCCAAAAAAACGTGTTTTAGCATTTTTTTTGCCTGAAAATTGAATTTTTTCTAGCACAGTACAAATCGACTTTTTGGGCCAAAAAAACGTGTTTTAGCATTTTTTTTGCCTGAAAATTGAAATTTTTCTAGCACAGTACAAATCGACTTTTTGGGCCAAAAAAACGTGTTTTTGCATTTTTTTTGCCTGAAAATTGAAATTTTTCTAGCACAGTACAAATCGACTTTTTGGGCCAAAAAAACGTGTTTTTGCATTTTTTTTGCCTGAAAATTGAAATTTTTCTAGCACAGTACAAATCGACTTTTTGGGCCAAAAAAACGTGTTTTAGCATTTTTTTTGCCTGAAAATTGAAATTTTTCTAGCACAGTACAAATCGACTTTTTGGGCCAAAAAAACGTGTTTTTGCATTTTTTTTTCCTGAAAATTGAATTTTTTCTAGCACAGTACAAATCGACTTTTTGGGCCAAAAAAACGTGTTTTTGCCTTTTTTTTGCCTGAAAATTGAAATTTTTCTAGCACAGTACAAATCGACTTTTTGGGCCAAAAAAACGTGTTTTAGCATTTTTTTTGCCTGAAAATTGAAATTTTTCTAGCACAGTACAAATCGACTTTTTGGGCCAAAAAAACGTGTTTTAGCATTTTTTTTGCCTGAAAATTGAAATTTTTCTAGCACAGTACAAATCGACTTTTTGGGCCAAAAAAACGTGTTTTAGCATTTTTTTTGCCTGAAAATTGAATTTTTTTTAGCACAGTACAAATCGACTTTTTGGGCCAAAAAAACGTGTTTTAGCATTTTTTTTGCCTGAAAATTGAAATTTTTCTAGCACTGTACAAATCGACTTTTTGGGCCAAAAAAACGTGTTTTTGCATTTTTTTTGCCTGAAAATTGAAATTTTTCTAGCACTGTACAAATCGACTTTTTGGGCCAAAAAAACGTGTTTTAGCATTTTTTTTGCCTGAAAATTGAAATTTTTCTAGCACAGTACAAATCGACTTTTTGGGCCAAAAAAACGTGTTTTAGCATTTTTTTTGCCTGAAAATTGAAATTTTTCTAGCACAGTACAAATCGACTTTTTGGGCCAAAAAAACGTGTTTTTGCATTTTTTTTGCCTGAAAATTGAAATTTTTCTAGCACAGTACAAATCGACTTTTTGGGCCAAAAAAACGTGTTTTTGCATTTTTTTTGCCTGAAAATTGAAATTTTTCTAGCACAGTACAAATCGACTTTTTGGGCCAAAAAAACGTGTTTTAGCATTTTTTTTGCCTGAAAATTGAAATTTTTCTAGCACTGTACAAATCGACTTTTTGGGCCAAAAAAACGTGTTTTTGCATTTTTTTTGCCTGAAAATTGAAATTTTTCTAGCACAGTACAAATCGACTTTTTGGGCCAAAAAAACGTGTTTTTGCATTTTTTTTGCCTGAAAATTGAACTTTTTTTAGCACAGTACAAATCGACTTTTTGGGCCAAAAAAACGTGTTTTAGCATTTTTTTTGCCTGAAAATTGAATTTTTTCTAGCACTGTACAAATCGACTTTTTGGGCCAAAAAAACGTGTTTTAGCATTTTTTTTGCCTAAAAATGAAATTTTTCTAGCACAGTACAAATCGACTTTTTGGGCCAAAAAAACGTGTTTTAGCATTTTTTTTGCCTGAAAATTGAAATTTTTCTAGCACAGTACAAATCGACTTTTTGGGCCAAAAAAACGTGTTTTAGCATTTTTTTTGCCTGAAAATTGAAATTTTTCTAGCACAGTACAAATCGACTTTTTGGGCCAAAAAAACGTGTTTTAGCATTTTTTTTGCCTGAAAATTGAAATTTTTCTAGCACAGTACAAATCGACTTTTTGGGCCAAAAAAACGTGTTTTTGCATTTTTTTTGCCTGAAAATTGAAATTTTTCTAGCAGAGTACAAATCGACTTTTTGGGCCAAAAAAACGTGTTTTAGCATTTTTTTTGCCTGAAAATTGAAATTTTTCTAGCACTGTACAAATCGACTTTTTGGGCCAAAAAAACGTGTTTTTGCATTTTTTTTGCCTGAAAATTGAAATTTTTCTAGCACAGTACAAATCGACTTTTTGGGCCAAAAAAACGTGTTTTTGCATTTTTTTTGCCTGAAAATTGAAATTTTTCTAGCACAGTACAAATCGACTTTTTGGGCCAAAAAAACGTGTTTTAGCATTTTTTTTGCCTGAAAATTGAAATTTTTCTAGCACTGTACAAATCGACTTTTTGGGCCAAAAAAACGTGTTTTTGCATTTTTTTTGCCTGAAAATTGAAATTTTTCTAGCACAGTACAAATCGACTTTTTGGGCCAAAAAAACGTGTTTTAGCATTTTTTTTGCCTGAAAATTGAATTTTCTTTAGCACAGTACAAATCGACTTTTTGGGCCAAAAAAACGTGTTTTAGCATTTTTTTTGCCTGAAAATTGAAATTTTTCTAGCACTGTACAAATCGACTTTTTGGGCCAAAAAAACGTGTTTTAGCATTTTTTTTGCCTGAAAATTGAAATTTTTCTAGCACAGTACAAATCGACTTTTTGGGCCAAAAAAACGTGTTTTAGCATTTTTTTTGCCTGAAAATTGAAATTTTTCTAGCACAGTACAAATCGACTTTTTGGACCAAAAAAACGTGTTTCAGCATTTTTTTTGCCTGAAAATTGATTTTTTTCTAGCACAGTACAAATCGACTTTTTGGGCCAAAAAAACGTGTTTTAGCATTTTTTTTGCCTGAAAATTGAAATTTTTCTAGCACAGTACAAATCGACTTTTTGGGCCAAAAAAACGTGTTTTAGCATTTTTTTTGCCTGAAAATTGAAATTTTTCTAGCACAGTACAAATCGACTTTTTGGGCCAAAAAAACGTGTTTTAGCATTTTTTTTGCCTGAAAATTGAAATTTTTCTAGCACAGTACAAATCGACTTTTTGGGCCAAAAAAACGTGTTTTAGCATTTTTTTTGCCTGAAAATTGAAATTTTTCTAGCACTGTACAAATCGACTTTTTGGGCCAAAAAAACGTGTTTTAGCATTTTTTTTGCCTGAAAATTGAAATTTTTCTAGCACAGTACAAATCGACTTTTTGGGCCAAAAAAACGTGTTTTAGCATTTTTTTTGCCTGAAAATTGAAATTTTTCTAGCACTGTACAAATCGACTTTTTGGGCCAAAAAAACGTGTTTTTGCATTTTTTTTGCCTGAAAATTGAAATTTTTCTAGCACAGTACAAATCGACTTTTTGGGCCAAAAAAACGTGTTTTAGCATTTTTTTTGCCTGAAAATTGAAATTTTTCTAGCACAGTACAAATCGACTTTTTGGGCCAAAAAAACGTGTTTTAGCATTTTTTTTGCCTGAAAATTGAAATTTTTCTAGCACAGTACAAATCGACTTTTTGGGCCAAAAAAACGTGTTTTAGCATTTTTTTTGCCTGAAAATTGAATTTTTTCTAGCACTGTACAAATCGACTTTTTGGGCCAAAAAAACGTGTTTTAGCATTTTTTTTGCCTGAAAATTGAAATTTTTCTAGCACAGTACAAATCGACTTTTTGGGCCAAAAAAACGTGTTTTAGCATTTTTTTTGCCTGAAAATTGAAATTTTTCTAGCACAGTACAAATCGACTTTTTGGGCCAAAAAAAGGTGTTTTAGCATTTTTTTTGCCTGAAAATTGACATTTTTCTAGCACAGTACAAATCGACTTTTTGGGCCAAAAAAACGTGTTTTAGCATTTTTTTTGCCTAAAAATTGAATTTTTTTTAGCACAGTACAAATCGACTTTTTGGGCCAAAAAAACGTGTTTTAGCATTTTTTTTGCCTGAAAATTGAAATTTTTCTAGCACTGTACAAATCGACTTTTTGGGCCAAAAAAACGTGTTTTTGCATTTTTTTTGCCTGAAAATTGAAATTTTTCTAGCACAGTACAAATCGAGTTTTTGGGCCAAAAAAACGTGTTTTTGCATTTTTTTTGCCTGAAAATTGAAATTTTTCTAGCACTGTACAAATCGACTTTTTGGGCCAAAAAAACGTGTTTTTGCATTTTTTTTGCCTGAAAATTGAAATTTTTCTAGCACAGTACAAATCGACTTTTTGGGCCAAAAAAACGTGTTTTAGCATTTTTTTTGCCTGAAAATTGAAATTTTTCTAGCACTGTACAAATCGACTTTTTGGGCCAAAAAAACGTGTTTTTGCATTTTTTTTGCCTGAAAATTGAAATTTTTCTAGCACAGTACAAATCGACTTTTTGGGCCAAAAAAACGTGTTTTTGCATTTTTTTTGCCTGAAAATTGAAATTTTTCTAGCACAGTACAAATCGACTTTTGGGGCCAAAAAAACGTGTTTTTGCATTTTTTTTGCCTGAAAATTGAAATTTTTCTAGCACAGTACAAATCGACTTTTTGGGCCAAAAAAACGTGTTTTAGCATTTTTTTTGCCTGAAAATTGAATTTTTTCTAGCACAGTACAAATCGACTTTTTGGGCCAAAAAAACGTGTTTTAGCATTTTTTTTGCCTGAAAATTGAAATTTTTCTAGCACAGTACAAATCGACTTTATGGGCCAAAAAAACGTGTTTTTGCATTTTTTTTGCCTGAAAATTGAAATTTTTCTAGCACAGTACAAATCGACTTTTTGGGCCAAAAAAACGTGTTTTTGCATTTTTTTTGCCTGAAAATTGAAATTTTTCTAGCACAGTACAAATCGACTTTTTGGGCCAAAAAAACGTGTTTTAGCATTTTTTTAGCCTGAAAATTGAAATTTTTCTAGCACAGTACAAATCGACTTTTTGGGCCAGAAAAACGTGTTTTTGCATTTTTTTTGCCTGAAAATTGAAATTTTTCTAGCACAGTACAAATCGACTTTTTGGGCCAAAAAAACGTGTTTTTGCATTTTTTTTGCCTGAAAATTGAAATTTTTCTAGCACAGTACAAATCGACTTTTCGGGCCAAAAAATCGTGTTTTTGCATTTTTTTTGCCTGAAAATTGAAATTTTTCTAGCACAGTACAAATCGACTTTTTGGGCCAAAAAAACGTGTTTTTGCATTTTTTTTGCCTGAAAATTGAAATTTTTCTAGCACAGTACAAATCGACTTTTTGGGCCAAAAAAACGTGTTTTAGCATTTTTTTTGCCTGAAAATTGAAATTTTTCTAGCACTGTACAAATCGACTTCTTGGGCCAAAAAAACCTGTTTTTGCATTTTTTTTGCCTGAAAATTGAAATTTTTCTAGCACAGTACAAATCGACTTTTTGGGCCAAAAAAACGTGTTTTTGCATTTTTTTTGCCTGAAAATTGAAATTTTTCTAGCACAGTACAAATCGACTTTTGGGGCCAAAAAAACGTGTTTTTGCATTTTTTTTGCCTGAAAATTGAAATTTTTCTAGCACAGTACAAATCGACTTTTTGGGCCAAAAAAACGTGTTTTAGCATTTTTTTTGCCTGAAAATTGAATTTTTTCTAGCACAGTACAAATCGACTTTTTGGGCCAAAAAAACGTGTTTTAGCATTTTTTTTGCCTGAAAATTGAAATTTTTCTAGCACAGTACAAATCGACTTTTTGGGCCAAAAAAACGTGTTTTTGCATTTTTTTTGCCTGAAAATTGAAATTTTTCTAGCACAGTACAAATCGACTTTTTGGGCCAAAAAAACGTGTTTTTGCATTTTTTTTGCCTGAAAATTGAAATTTTTCTAGCACAGTACAAATCGACTTTTGGGGCCAAAAAAACGTGTTTTAGCATTTTTTTTGCCTGAAAATTGAATTTTTTCTAGCACAGTACAAATCGACTTTTTGGGCCAAAAAAACGTGTTTTAGCATTTTTTTTGCCTGAAAATTGATTTTTTTTTAGCACAGTACAAATCGACTTTTTGGGCCAAAAAAACGTGTTTTAGCATTTTTTTTGCCTGAAAATTGAAATTTTTCTAGCACTGTACAAATCGACTTTTTGGGCCAAAAAAACGTGTTTTTGCATTTTTTTTGCCTGAAAATTGAAATTTTTCTAGCACAGTACAAATCGACTTTTTGGGCAAAAAAAACGTGTTTTAGCATTTTTTTTACCTGAAAATTGAAATTTTTCTAGCACAGTACAAATCGACTTTTTGGGCCAAAAAAACGTGTTTTAGCATTTTTTTTGCCTGAAAATTGAAATTTTTCTAGCACAGTACAAATCGACTTTTTGGGCCAAAAAAACGTGTTTTAGCATTTTTTTTGCCTGAAAATTGATTTTTTTTTAGCACAGTACAAATCGAATTTTTGGGCCAAAAAAACGTGTTTTAGCATTTTTTTTGCCTGAAAATTGAAATTTTTCTAGCACTGTACAAATCGACTTTTTGGGCCAAAAAAACGTGTTTTAGCATTTTTTTTGCCTGAAAATTGAAATTTTTCTAGCACAGTACAAATCGACTTTTTGGGCCAAAAAAACGTGTTTTAGCATTTTTTTTGCCTGAAAATTGAATTTTTTTTAGCACAGTACAAATCGACTTTTTGGGCCAAAAAAACGTGTTTTAGCATTTTTTTTGCCTGAAAATTGAAATTTTTCTAGCACTGTACAAATCGACTTTTTGGGTCAAAAAAACGTGTTTTTGCATTTTTTTTGCCTGAAAATTGAAATTTTTCTAGCACAGTACAAATCGACTTTTTGGGCCAAAAAAACGTGTTTTAGCATTTTTTTTTGCCTGAAAATTGAAATTTTTCTAGCACAGTACAAATCGACTTTTTGGGCCAAAAAAACGTGTTTTAGCATTTTTTTTGCCTGAAAATTGAAATTTTTCTAGCACAGTACAAATCGACTTTTTGGGCCAAAAAAACGTGTTTTTGCATTTTTTTTGCCTGAAAATTGAAATTTTTCTAGCACTGTACAAATCGACTTTTTGGGCCAAAAAAACGTGTTTTAGCATTTTTTTTGCCTGAAAATTGAAATTTTTCTAGCACAGTACAAATCGACTTTTTGGGCCAAAAAAACGTGTTTTAGCATTTTTTTTGCCTGAAAATTGAAATTTTTCTAGCACAGTACAAATCGACTTTTTGGGCCAAAAAAACGTGTTTTAGCATTTTTTTTGCCTGAAAATTGAAATTTTTCTAGCACTGTACAAATCGAGTTTTTGGGCCAAAAAAACGTGTTTTTGCATTTTTTTTGCCTGAAAATTGAAATTTTTCTAGCACAGTACAAATCGACTTTTTGGGCCAAAAAAACGTGTTTTTGCATTTTTTTTGCCTGAAAATTGAAATTTTTCTAGCACTGTACAAATCGACTTTTTGGGCCAAAAAAACGTGTTTTTGCATTTTTTTTGCCTGAAAATTGAAATTTTTCTAGCACTGTACAAATCGACTTTTTGGGCCAAAAAAAAACGTGTTTTAGCATTTTTTTTGCCTGAAAATTGAAATTTTTCTTGCACAGTACAAATCGACTTTTTGGGCCAAAAAAACGTGTTTTTGCATTTTTTTTGCCAGAAAATTGAAATTTTTCTAGCACAGTACAAATCGACTTTTTGGGCCAAAAAAACGTGTTTTTGCATTTTTTTTGCCTGAAAATTGAAATTTTTCTAGCACTGTACAAATCGACTTTTTGGGCCAAAAAAACGTGTTTTTGCATTTTTTTTGCCTGAAAATTGAAATTTTTCTAGCACAGTACAAATCGACTTTTTGGGCCAAAAAAACGTGTTTTTGCATTTTTTTTGCCTGAAAATTGAAATTTTTCTAGCACAGTACAAATCGACTTTTTGGGCCAAAAAAACGTGTTTTTGCATTTTTTTTGCCTGAAAATTGAAATTTTTCTAGCACAGTACAAATCGACTTTTTGGGCCAAAAAAACGTGTTTTAGCATTTTTTTTGCCTGAAAATTGAAATTTTTCTAGCACTGTACAAATCGACTTTTTGGGCCAAAAAAACGTGTTTTTGCATTTTTTTTGCCTGAAAATTGAAATTTTTCTAGCACAGTACAAATCGACTTTTTGGGCCAAAAAAACGTGTTTTTGCATTTTTTTTGCCTGAAAATTGAAATTTTTCTAGCACAGTACAAATCGACTTTTGGGGCCAAAAAAACGTGATTTAGCATTTTTTTTGCCTGAAAATTGAAATTTTTCTAGCACAGTACAAATCGACTTTTTGGGCCAAAAAAACGTGTTTTAGCATTTTTTTTGCCTGAAAATTGAAATTTTTCTAGCACAGTACAAATCGACTTTTTGGGCCAAAAAAACGTGTTTTAGCATTTTTTTTGCCTGAAAATTGAAATTTTTCTAGCACAGTACAAATCGACTTTTTGGGCCAAAAAAACGTGTTTTTGCATATTTTTTGCCTGAAAATTGAAATTTTTCTAGCACAGTACAAATCGACTTTTTGGGCCAAAAAAACGTGTTTTAGCATTTTTTTTGCCTGAAAATTGAAATTTTTCTAGCACTGTACAAATCGACTTTTTGGGCAAAAAAAACGTGTTTTAGCATTTTTTTTGCCTGAAAATTGAAATTTTTCTAGCACTGTACAAATCGACTTTTTGGGCCAAAAAAACGTGTTTTTGCATTTTTTTTGCCTGAAAATTGAAATTTTTCTAGCACAGTACAAATCGACTTTTTGGGCCAAAAAAACGTGTTTTAGCATTTTTTTTGCCTGAAAATTGAAATTTTTCTAGCACTGTACAAATCGACTTTTTGGGCCAAAAAAACGTGTTTTTGCATTTTTTTTGCCTGAAAATTGAAATTTTTCTAGCACAGTACAAATCGACTTTTTGGGCCAAAAAAACGTGTTTTTGCATTTTTTTTGCCTGAAAATTGAATTTTTTTTAGCACAGTACAAATCGACTTTTTGGGCCAAAAAAACGTGTTTTAGCATTTTTTTTGCCTGAAAATTGAAATTTTTCTAGCACAGTACAAATCGACTTTTTGGGCCAAAAAAACGTGTTTTAGCATTTTTTTTGCCTGAAAATTGAAATTTTTCTAGCACAGTACAAATCGACTTTTTGGGCCAAAAAAACGTGTTTTTGCATTTTTTTTTTGCCTGAAAATTGAAATTTTTCTAGCACAGTACAAATCGACTTTTTGGGCCAAAAAAACGTGTTTTAGCATTTTTTTTGCCTGAAAATTGAAATTTTTCTAGCACTGTACAAATCGACTTTTTGGGCCAAAAAAACGTGTTTTTGAATTTTTTTTGCCTGAAAATTGAAATTTTTCTAGCACAGTACAAATCGACTTTTTGGGCCAAAAAAACGTGTTTTTGCATTTTTTTTGCCTGAAAATTGAAATTTTTCTAGCACAGTACAAATCGACTTTTTGGGCCAAAAAAACGTGTTTTAGCATTTTTTTTGCCTGAAAATTGAAATTTTTCTAGCACTGTACAAATCGACTTTTTGGGCCAAAAAAACGTGTTTTTGCATTTTTTTTGCCTGAAAATTGAAATTTTTCTAGCACAGTACAAATCGACTTTTTGGGCCAAAAAAACGTGTTTTAGCATTTTTTTTGCCTGAAAATTGATTTTTTTTTAGCACAGTACAAATCGACTTTTTGGGCCAAAAAAACGTGTTTTAGCATTTTTTTTGCCTGAAAATTGAATTTTTTCTAGCACTGTACAAATCGACTTTTTGGGCCAAAAAAACGTGTTTTAGCATTTTTTTTGCCTGAAAATTGAAATTTTTCTAGCACAGTACAAATCGACTTTTTGGGCCAAAAAAACGTGTTTTAGCACTTTTTTTGCCTGAAAATTGAAATTTTTCTAGCACAGTACAAATCGACTTTTTGGGCCAAAAAAACGTGTTTTAGCATTTTTTTTGCCTGAAAATTGATTTTTTTCTAGCGCAGTACAAATCGACTTTTTGGGCCAAAAAAACGTGTTTTAGCATTTTTTTTGCCTGAAAATTGAAATTTTTCTAGCACAGTACAAATCGACTTTTTGGGCCAAAAAAACGTGTTTTAGCATTTTTTTTGCCTGAAAATTGAAATTTTTCTAGCACAGTACAAATCGACTTTTTGGGCCAAAAAAACGTGTTTTAGCATTTTTTTTGCCTGAAAATTGAAATTTTTCTAGCACAGTACAAATCGACTTTTTGGGCCAAAAAAACGTGTTTTAGCATTTTTTTTGCCTGAAAATAGAAATTATTCTAGCACTGTACAAATCGACTTTTTGGGCCAAAAAAACGTGTTTTAGCATTTTTTTTGCCTGAAAATTGAAATTTTTCTAGCACAGTACAAATCGACTTTTTGGGCCAAAAAAACGTGTTTTAGCATTTTTTTTGCCTGAAAATTGAAATTTTTCTAGCACTGTACAAATCGACTTTTTGGGCCAAAAAAACGTGTTTTTGCATTTTTTTTGCCTGAAAATTGAAATTTTTCTAGCACAGTACAAATCGACTTTTTGGGCCAAAAAAACGTGTTTTAGCATTTTTTTTGCCTGAAAATTGAAATTTTTCTAGCACAGTACAAATCGACTTTTTGGGCCAAAAAAACGTGTTTTAGCATTTTTTTTGCCTGAAAATTGAATTTTTTCTAGCACTGTACAAATCGACTTTTTGGGCCAAAAAAACGTGTTTTAGCATTTTTTTTGCCTGAAAATTGAATTTTTTCTAGCACAGTACAAATCGACTTTTTGGGCCAAAAAAACGTGTTTTAGCATTTTTTTTGCCTGAAAATTGAAATTTTTCTAGCACAGTACAAATCGACTTTTTGGGCCAAAAAAACGTGTTTTAGCATTTTTTTTGCCTGAAAATTGAAATTTTTCTAGCACAGTACAAATCGACTTTTTGGGCCAAAAAAACGTGTTTTAGCATTTTTTTTGCCTGAAAATTGAGTTTTTTTTAGCACAGTACAAATCGACTTTTTGGGCCAAAAAAACGTGTTTTTGCATTTTTTTTGCCTGAAAATTGAAATTTTTCTAGCACTGTACAAATCGACTTTTTGGGCCAAAAAAACGTGTTTTTGCATTTTTTTTGCCTGAAAATTGAAATTTTTCTAGCACTGTACAAATCGACTTTTTGGGCCAAAAAAACGTGTTTTTGCATTTTTTTTGCCTGAAAATTGAAATTTTTCTAGCACAGTACAAATCGACTTTTTGGGCCAAAAAAACGTGTTTTTGCATTTTTTTTGCCTGAAAATTGAAATTTTTCTAGCACTGTACAAATCGACTTTTTGGGCCAAAAAAACGTGTTTTAGCATTTTTTTTGCCTGAAAATTGATTTTTTTCTAGCGCAGTACAAATCGACTTTTTGGGCCAAAAAAACGTGTTTTAGCATTTTTTTTGCCTGAAAATTGAAATTTTTCTAGCACAGTACAAATCGACTTTTTGGGCCAAAAAAACGTGTTTTAGCATTTTTTTTGCCTGAAAATTGAAATTTTTCTAGCACAGTACAAATCGACTTTTTGGGCCAAAAAAACGTGTTTTAGCATTTTTTTTGCCTGAAAATTGAAATTTTTCTAGCACAGTACAAATCGACTTTTTGGGCCAAAAAAACGTGTTTTAGCATTTTTTTTGCCTGAAAATAGAAATTATTCTAGCACTGTACAAATCGACTTTTTGGGCCAAAAAAACGTGTTTTAGCATTTTTTTTGCCTGAAAATTGAAATTTTTCTAGCACAGTACAAATCGACTTTTTGGGCCAAAAAAACGTGTTTTAGCATTTTTTTTGCCTGAAAATTGAAATTTTTCTAGCACTGTACAAATCGACTTTTTGGGCCAAAAAAACGTGTTTTTGCATTTTTTTTGCCTGAAAATTGAAATTTTTCTAGCACAGTACAAATCGACTTTTTGGGCCAAAAAAACGTGTTTTAGCATTTTTTTTGCCTGAAAATTGAAATTTTTCTAGCACAGTACAAATCGACTTTTTGGGCCAAAAAAACGTGTTTTAGCATTTTTTTTGCCTGAAAATTGAATTTTTTCTAGCACTGTACAAATCGACTTTTTGGGCCAAAAAAACGTGTTTTAGCATTTTTTTTGCCTGAAAATTGAATTTTTTCTAGCACAGTACAAATCGACTTTTTGGGCCAAAAAAACGTGTTTTAGCATTTTTTTTGCCTGAAAATTGAAATTTTTCTAGCACAGTACAAATCGACTTTTTGGGCCAAAAAAACGTGTTTTAGCATTTTTTTTGCCTGAAAATTGAAATTTTTCTAGCACAGTACAAATCGACTTTTTGGGCCAAAAAAACGTGTTTTAGCATTTTTTTTGCCTGAAAATTGAGTTTTTTTTAGCACAGTACAAATCGACTTTTTGGGCCAAAAAAACGTGTTTTTGCATTTTTTTTGCCTGAAAATTGAAATTTTTCTAGCACTGTACAAATCGACTTTTTGGGCCAAAAAACGTGTTTTTGCATTTTTTTTGCCTGAAAATTGAAATTTTTCTAGCACTGTACAAATCGACTTTTTGGGCCAAAAAAACGTGTTTTTGCATTTTTTTTGCCTGAAAATTGAAATTTTTCTAGCACAGTACAAATCGACTTTTTGGGCCAAAAAAACGTGTTTTTGCATTTTTTTTGCCTGAAAATTGAAATTTTTCTAGCACTGTACAAATCGACTTTTTGGGCCAAAAAAAAATGTTTTTGCATTTTTTTTGCCTGAAAATTGAAATTTTTCTAGCACAGTACAAATCGACTTTTTGGGCCAAAAAAACGTGTTTTAGCATTTTTTTTTGCCTGAAAATTGAATTTTTTTTAGCACAGTACAAATCGACTTTTTGGGCCAAAAAAACGTGTTTTAGCATTTTTTTTGTCTGAAAATTGAAATTTTTCTAGCACTGTACAAATCGACTTTTTGGGCCAAAAAAACGTGTTTTTGCATTTTTTTTGCCTGAAAATTGAAATTTTTCTAGCACAGTACAAATCGACTTTTCGGGCCAAAAAAACGTGTTTTAGCATTTTTTTTGCCTGAAAATTGAAATTTTTCTAGCACAGTACAAATCGACTTTTTGGGCCAAAAAAACGTGTTTTTGCATTTTTTTTGCCTGAAAATTGAAATTTTTCTAGCACAGTACAAATCGACTTTTTGGGCCAAAAAAACGTGTTTTAGCATTTTTTTTGCCTGAAAATTGAATTTTTTTTAGCACAGTACAAATCGACTTTTTGGGCCAAAAAAACGTGTTTTAGCATTTTTTTTGCCTGAAAATTGAAATTTTTTTAGCACAGTACAAATCGACTTTTTGGGCCAAAAAAACGTGTTTTAGCATTTTTTTTGCCTGAAAATTGAAATTTTTCTAGCACTGTACAAATCGACTTTTTGGGCCAAAAAAACGTGTTTTAGCATTTTTTTTGCCTGAAAATTGAAATTTTTCTAGCACAGTACAAATCGACTTTTTGGGCCAAAAAAACGTGTTTTAGCATTTTTTTTGCCTGAAAATTGAATTTTTTTTAGCACAGTACAAATCGACTTTTTGGGCCAAAAAAACGTGTTTTAGCATTTTTTTTGCCTGAAAATTGAAATTTTTCTAGCACTGTACAAATCGACTTTTTGGGCCAAAAAAACGTGTTTTTGCATTTTTTTTGCCTGAAAATTGAAATTTTTCTAGCACTGTACAAATCGACTTTTTGGGCCAAAAAAACGTGTTTTTGCATTTTTTTTGCCTGAAAATTGAAATTTTTCTAGCACAGTACAAATCGACTTTTTGGGCCAAAAAAACGTGTTTTAGCATTTTTTTTGCCTGAAAATTGAAATTTTTCTAGCACAGTACAAATCGACTTTTTGGGCCAAAAAAACGTGTTTTAGCATTTTTTTTGCCTGAAAATTGAAATTTTTCTAGCACAGTACAAATCGACTTTTTGGGCCAAAAAAACGTGTTTTTGCATTTTTTTTGCCTGAAAATTGAAATTTTTCTAGCACTGTACAAATCGACTTTTTGGGCCAAAAAAACGTGTTTTAGCATTTTTTTTGCCTGAAAATTGAAATTTTTCTAGCACAGTACAAATCGACTTTTTGGGCCAAAAAAACGTGTTTTAGCATTTTTTTTGCCTGAAAATTGAAATTTTTCTAGCACAGTACAAATCGACTTTTTGGGCCAAAAAAACGTGTTTTAGCATTTTTTTTGCCTGAAAATTGAAATTTTTCTAGCACTGTACAAATCGACTTTTTGGGCCAAAAAAACGTGTTTTAGCATTTTTTTTGCCTGAAAATTGAATTTTTTTTAGCACAGTACAAATCGACTTTTTGGGCCAAAAAAACGTGTTTTAGCATTTTTTTTGCCTGAAAATTGAAATTTTTTTAGCACAGTACAAATCGACTTTTTGGGCCAAAAAAACGTGTTTTAGCATTTTTTTTGCCTGAAAATTGAAATTTTTCTAGCACTGTACAAATCGACTTTTTGGGCCAAAAAAACGTGTTTTAGCATTTTTTTTGCCTGAAAATTGAAATTTTTCTAGCACAGTACAAATCGACTTTTTGGGCCAAAAAAACGTGTTTTAGCATTTTTTTTGCCTGAAAATTGAATTTTTTTTAGCACAGTACAAATCGACTTTTTGGGCCAAAAAAACGTGTTTTAGCATTTTTTTTGCCTGAAAATTGAAATTTTTCTAGCACTGTACAAATCGACTTTTTGGGCCAAAAAAACGTGTTTTTGCATTTTTTTTGCCTGAAAATTGAAATTTTTCTAGCACTGTACAAATCGACTTTTTGGGCCAAAAAAACGTGTTTTTGCATTTTTTTTGCCTGAAAATTGAAATTTTTCTAGCACAGTACAAATCGACTTTTTGGGCCAAAAAAACGTGTTTTAGCATTTTTTTTGCCTGAAAATTGAAATTTTTCTAGCACAGTACAAATCGACTTTTTGGGCCAAAAAAACGTGTTTTAGCATTTTTTTTGCCTGAAAATTGAAATTTTTCTAGCACAGTACAAATCGACTTTTTGGGCCAAAAAAACGTGTTTTTGCATTTTTTTTGCCTGAAAATTGAAATTTTTCTAGCACTATACAAATCGACTTTTTGGGCCAAAAAAACGTGTTTTAGCATTTTTTTTGCCTGAAAATTGAAATTTTTCTAGCACAGTACAAATCGACTTTTTGGGCCAAAAAAACGTGTTTTAGCATTTTTTTTGCCTGAAAATTGAAATTTTTCTAGCACAGTACAAATCGACTTTTTGGGCCAAAAAAACGTGTTTTAGCATTTTTTTTGCCTGAAAATTGAAATTTTTCTAGCACTGTACAAATCGACTTTTTGGGCCAAAAAAAACGTGTTTTTGCATTTTTTTTGCCTGAAAATTGAAATTTTTCTAGCACAGTACAAATCGACTTTTTGGGCCAAAAAAACGTGTTTTTGCATTTTTTTTGCCTGAAAATTGAAATTTTTCTAGCACTGTACAAATCGACTTTTTGGGCCAAAAAAACGTGTTTTTGCATTTTTTTTGCCTGAAAATTGAAATTTTTCTAGCACTGTACAAATCGACTTTTTGGGCCAAAAAAACGTGTTTTAGCATTTTTTTTGCCTGAAAATTGAAATTTTTCTAGCACAGTACAAATCGACTTTTTGGGCCAAAAAAACGTGTTTTTGCATTTTTTTTGCCTGAAAATTGAAATTTTTCTAGCACAGTACAAATCGACTTTTTGGGCCAAAAAACCGTGTTTTTGCATTTTTTTTGCCTGAAAATTGAAATTTTTCTAGCACTGTACAAATCGACTTTTTGGGCCAAAAAAACGTGTTTTTGCATTTTTTTTGCCTGAAAATTGAAATTTTTCTAGCACAGTACAAATTGACTTTTTGGGCCAAAAAAACGTGTTTTTGCATTTTTTTTGCTTGAAAATTGAAATTTTTCTAGCACAGTACAAATCGACTTTTTGGGCCAAAAAAACGTGTTTTAGCATTTTTTTTGCCTGAAAATTGAAATTTTTCTAGCACTGTACAAATCGACTTTTTGGGCCAAAAAAACGTGTTTTAGCATTTTTTTTGCCTGAAAATTGAAATTTTTCTAGCACAGTACAAATCGACTTTTTGGGCCAAAAAAACGTGTTTTTGCATTTTTTTTGCCTGAAAATTGAAATTTTTCTATCACAGTACAAATCGACTTTTTGGGCCAAAAAAACGTGTTTTAGCATTTTTTTTGCCTGAAAATTGAATTTTTTTTAGCACAGTACAAATCGACTTTTTGGGCCAAAAAAACGTGTTTTAGCATTTTTTTTGCCTGAAAATTGAAATTTTTCTAGCACTGTACAAATCGACTTTTTGGGCCAAAAAAACGTGTTTTAGCATTTTTTTTGCCTGAAAATTGAAATTTTTCTAGCACAGTACAAATCGACTTTTTGGGCCAAAAAAACGTGTTTTAGCACTTTTTTTGCCTGAAAATTGAAATTTTTCTAGCACAGTACAAATCGACTTTTTGGGCCAAAAAAACGTGTTTTAGCATTTTTTTTGCCTGAAAATTGATTTTTTTCTAGCACAGTACAAATCGACTTTTTGGGCCAAAAAAACGTGTTTTAGCATTTTTTTTGCCTGAAAATTGAAATTTTTCTAGCACAGTACAAATCGACTTTTTGGGCCAAAAAAACGTGTTTTAGCATTTTTTTTGCCTGAAAATTGAAATTTTTCTAGCACAGTACAAATCGACTTTTTGGGCCAAAAAAACGTGTTTTAGCATTTTTTTTGCCTGAAAATTGAAATTTTTCTAGCACAGTACAAATCGACTTTTTGGGCCAAAAAAACGTGTTTTAGCATTTTTTTTGCCTGAAAATAGAAATTTTTCTAGCACTGTACAAATCGACTTTTTGGGCCAAAAAAACGTGTTTTAGCATTTTTTTTGCCTGAAAATTGAAATTTTTCTAGCACAGTACAAATCGACTTTTTGGGCCAAAAAAACGTGTTTTAGCATTTTTTTTGCCTGAAAATTGAATTTTTTTTAGCACAGTACAAATCGACTTTTTGGGCCAAAAAAACATGTTTTAGCATTTTTTTTGCCTGAAAATTGAATTTTTTTTAGCACAGTACAAATCGACTTTTTGGGCCAAAAAAACGTGTTTTAGCATTTTTTTTGCCTGAAAATTGAAATTTTTCTAGCACTGTACAAATCGACTTTTTGGGCCAAAAAAACGTGTTTTAGCATTTTTTTTGCCTGAAAATTGAAATTTTTCTAGCACAGTACAAATCGACTTTTTGGGCCAAAAAAACGTGTTTTAGCATTTTTTTTGCCTGAAAATTGATTTTTTTTTAGCACAGTACAAATCGACTTTTTGGGCCAAAAAAACGTGTTTTAGCATTTTTTTTGCCTGAAAATTGAAATTTTTCTAGCACTGTACAAATCGACTTTTTGGGCCAAAAAAACGTGTTTTTGCATTTTTTTTGCCTGAAAATTGAAATTTTTCTAGCACAGTACAAATCGACTTTTTGGGCCAAAAAAACGTGTTTTAGCATTTTTTTTGCCTGAAAATTGAATTTTTTTTAGCACAGT
The DNA here is from genome assembly GCA_034508575.1 of Petrolisthes manimaculis. Classification (NCBI taxonomy): domain Eukaryota; kingdom Metazoa; phylum Arthropoda; class Malacostraca; order Decapoda; family Porcellanidae; genus Petrolisthes; species Petrolisthes manimaculis. Next base: position 7,597 of record JAWZYT010001314.1, on the reverse strand, counting down.
ACAAATCGACTTTTTGGGCCAAAAAAATGTGTTTTAGCAATTTTTTTGCCTGAAAATTGAAATTTTTCTAGCACAGTACAAATCGACTTTTTGGGCCAAAAAAACGTGTTTTAGCATTTTTTTTGCCTGAAAATTGAATTTTTTTTAGCACAGTACAAATCGACTTTTTGGGCCAAAAAAACGTGTTTTAGCATTTTTTTTGCCTGAAAATTGAAATTTTTCTAGCACTGTACAAATCGACTTTTTGGGCCAAAAAAACGTGTTTTTGCATTTTTTTTGCCTGAAAATTGAAATTTTTCTAGCACAGTACAAATCGACTTTTTGGGCCAAAAAAACGTGTTTTAGCATTTTTTTTGCCTGAAAATTGAAATTTTTCTAGCACAGTACAAATCGACTTTTTGGGCCAAAAAAACGTGTTTTAGCATTTTTTTTGCCTGAAAATTGAAATTTTTCTAGCACAGTACAAATCGACTTTTTGGGCCAAAAAAACGTGTTTTTGTATTTTTTTTGCCTGAAAATTGAAATTTTTCTAGCACTGTACAAATCGACTTTTTGGGCCAAAAAAACGTGTTTTAGCATTTTTTTTGCCTGAAAATTGAAATTTTTCTAGCACAGTACAAATCGACTTTTTGGGCCAAAAAAACGTGTTTTAGCATTTTTTTTGCCTGAAAATTGAAATTTTTCTAGCACAGTACAAATCGACTTTTTGGGCCAAAAAAACGTGTTTTAGCATTTTTTTTGCCTGAAAATTGAAATTTTTCTAGCACTGTACAAATCGACTTTTTGGGCCAAAAAAACGTGTTTTTGCATTTTTTTTGCCTGAAAATTGAATTTTTTCTAGCACAGTACAAATCGACTTTTTGGGCCAAAAAAACGTGTTTTTGCATTTTTTTTGCCTGAAAATTGAAATTTTTCTAGCACTGTACAAATCGACTTTTTGGGCCAAAAAAACGTGTTTTTGCATTTTTTTTGCCTGAAAATTGAAATTTTTCTAGCACTGTACAAATCGACTTTTTGGGCCAAAAAAACGTGTTTTAGCGTTTTTTTTGCCTGAAAATTGAAATTTTTCTAGCACAGTACAAATCGACTTTTTGGGCCAAAAAAACGTGTTTTTGCATTTTTTTTGCCTGAAAATTGAAATTTTTCTAGCACAGTACAAATCGACTTTTTGGGCCAAAAAAACGTGTTTTTGCATTTTTTTTGCCTGAAAATTGAAATTTTTCTAGCACTGTACAAATCGACTTTTCGGGCCAAAAAAACGTGTTTTAGCATTTTTTTTGCCTGAAAATTGAAATTTTTCTAGCACAGTACAAATCGACTTTTTGGGCCAAAAAAACGTGTTTTTGCATTTTTTTTGCCTGAAAATTGAAATTTTTCTAGCACAGTACAAATCGACTTTTTGGGCCAAAAAAACGTGTTTTAGCATTTTTTTTTGCCTGAAAATTGAATTTTTTTTAGCACAGTACAAATCGACTTTTTGGGCCAAAAAAACATGTTTTAGCATTTTTTTTGCCTGAAAATTGAATTTTTTTTAGCACAGTACAAATCGACTTTTTGGGCCAAAAAAACGTGTTTTAGCATTTTTTTTGCCTGAAAATTGAAATTTTTCTAGCACTGTACAAATCGACTTTTTGGGCCAAAAAAACGTGTTTTAGCATTTTTTTTGCCTGAAAATTGAAATTTTTCTAGCACAGTACAAATCGACTTTTTGGGCCAAAAAAACGTGTTTTTGCATTTTTTTTGCCTGAAAATTGAAATTTTTCTAGCACTGTACAAATCGACTTTTCGGGCCAAAAAAACGTGTTTTAGCATTTTTTTTGCCTGAAAATTGAAATTTTTCTAGCACAGTACAAATCGACTTTTTGGGCCAAAAAAACGTGTTTTTGCATTTTTTTTGCCTGAAAATTGAAATTTTTCTAGCACAGTACAAATCTACTTTTTGGGCCAAAAAAACGTGTTTTAGCATTTTTTTTGCCTGAAAATTGAATTTTTTTTAGCACAGTACAAATCGACTTTTTGGGCCAAAAAAACATGTTTTAGCATTTTTTTTGCCTGAAAATTGAATTTTTTTTAGCACAGTACAAATCGACTTTTTGGGCCAAAAAAACGTGTTTTAGCATTTTTTTTGCCTGAAAATTGAAATTTTTCTAGCACTGTACAAATCGACTTTTTGGGCCAAAAAAACGTGTTTTAGCATTTTTTTTGCCTGAAAATTGAAATTTTTCTAGCACAGTACAAATCGACTTTTTGGGCCAAAAAAACGTGTTTTAGCATTTTTTTTGCCTGAAAATTGATTTTTTTTTAGCACAGTACAAATCGACTTTTTGGGCCAAAAAAACGTGTTTTAGCATTTTTTTTGCCTGAAAATTGAAATTATTCTAGCACTGTACAAATCGACTTTTTGGGCCAAAAAAACGTGTTTTTGCATTTTTTTTGCCTGAAAATTGAAATTTTTCTAGCACAGTACAAATCGACTTTTTGGGCCAAAAAAACGTGTTTTAGCATTTTTTTTGCCTGAAAATTGAATTTTTTTTAGCACAGTACAAATCGACTTTTTGGGCCAAAAAAATGTGTTTTAGCAATTTTTTTGCCTGAAAATTGAAATTTTTCTAGCACAGTACAAATCGACTTTTTGGGCCAAAAAAACGTGTTTTAGCATTTTTTTTGCCTGAAAATTGAATTTTTTTTAGCACAGTACAAATCGACTTTTTGGGCCAAAAAAACGTGTTTTAGCATTTTTTTTGCCTGAAAATTGAAATTTTTCTAGCACTGTACAAATCGACTTTTTGGGCCAAAAAAACGTGTTTTTGCATTTTTTTTGCCTGAAAATTGAAATTTTTCTAGCACAGTACAAATCGACTTTTTGGGCCAAAAAAACGTGTTTTAGCATTTTTTTTGCCTGAAAATTGAAATTTTTCTAGCACAGTACAAATCGACTTTTTGGGCCAAAAAAACGTGTTTTAGCATTTTTTTTGCCTGAAAATTGAAATTTTTCTAGCACAGTACAAATCGACTTTTTGGGCCAAAAAAACGTGTTTTTGTATTTTTTTTGCCTGAAAATTGAAATTTTTCTAGCACTGTACAAATCGACTTTTTGGGCCAAAAAAACGTGTTTTAGCATTTTTTTTGCCTGAAAATTGAAATTTTTCTAGCACAGTACAAATCGACTTTTTGGGCCAAAAAAACGTGTTTTAGCATTTTTTTTGCCTGAAAATTGAAATTTTTCTAGCACAGTACAAATCGACTTTTTGGGCCAAAAAAACGTGTTTTAGCATTTTTTTTGCCTGAAAATTGAAATTTTTCTAGCACAGTACAAATCGACTTTTTGGGCCAAAAAAACGTGTTTTAGCATTTTTTTGCCTGAAAATTGAAATTTTTCTAGCACAGTACAAATCGACTTTTTGGGCCAAAAAAACGTGTTTTAGCATTTTTTTTGCCTGAAAATTGAAATTTTTCTAGCACAGTTCAAATCGACTTTTTGGGCCAAAAAAACGTGTTTTTGTATTTTTTTTGCCTGAAAATTGAAATTTTTCTAGCACTGTACAAATCGACTTTTTGGGCCAAAAAAACGTGTTTTAGCATTTTTTTTGCCTGAAAATTGAAATTTTTCTAGCACAGTACAAATCGACTTTTTGGGCCAAAAAAACGTGTTTTAGCATTTTTTTTGCCTGAAAATTGATTTTTTTTTAGCACAGTACAAATCGACTTTTTGGGCCAAAAAAACGTGTTTTAGCATTTTTTTTGCCTGAAAATTGAAATTATTCTAGCACTGTACAAATCGACTTTTTGGGCCAAAAAAACGTGTTTTTGCATTTTTTTTGCCTGAAAATTGAAATTTTTCTAGCACAGTACAAATCGACTTTTTGGGCCAAAAAAACGTGTTTTAGCATTTTTTTTGCCTGAAAATTGAATTTTTTTTAGCACAGTACAAATCGACTTTTTGGGCCAAAAAAATGTGTTTTAGCAATTTTTTTGCCTGAAAATTGAAATTTTTCTAGCACAGTACAAATCGACTTTTTGGGCCAAAAAAACGTGTTTTAGCATTTTTTTTGCCTGAAAATTGAATTTTTTTTAGCACAGTACAAATCGACTTTTTGGGCCAAAAAAACGTGTTTTAGCATTTTTTTTGCCTGAAAATTGAAATTTTTCTAGCACTGTACAAATCGACTTTTTGGGCCAAAAAAACGTGTTTTTGCATTTTTTTTGCCTGAAAATTGAAATTTTTCTAGCACAGTACAAATCGACTTTTTGGGCCAAAAAAACGTGTTTTAGCATTTTTTTTGCCTGAAAATTGAAATTTTTCTAGCACAGTACAAATCGACTTTTTGTGCCAAAAAAACGTGTTTTAGCATTTTTTTTGCCTGAAAATTGAAATTTTTCTAGCACAGTACAAATCGACTTTTTGGGCCAAAAAAACGTGTTTTTGTATTTTTTTTGCCTGAAAATTGAAATTTTTCTAGCACTGTACAAATCGACTTTTTGGGCCAAAAAAACGTGTTTTAGCATTTTTTTTGCCTGAAAATTGAAATTTTTCTAGCACAGTACAAATCGACTTTTTGGGCCAAAAAAACGTGTTTTAGCATTTTTTTTGCCTGAAAATTGAAATTTTTCTAGCACAGTACAAATCGACTTTTTGGGCCAAAAAAACGTGTTTTAGCATTTTTTTTGCCTGAAAATTGAAATTTTTCTAGCACTGTACAAATCGACTTTTTGGGCCAAAAAAACGTGTTTTTGCATTTTTTTTTTGCCTGAAAATTGAAATTTTTCTAGCACAGTACAAATCGACTTTTTGGGCCAAAAAACGTGTTTTTGCATTTTTTTTGCCTGAAAATTGAAATTTTCTAGCACTGTACAAATCGACTTTTTGGGCCAAAAAAACGTGTTTTTGCATTTTTTTTTGCCTGAAAATTGAAATTTTTCTAGCACTGTACAAATCGACTTTTTGGGCCAAAAAAACGTGTTTTAGCATTTTTTTTGCCTGAAAATTGAAATTTTTCTAGCACAGTACAAATCGACTTTTTGGGCCAAAAAAACGTGTTTTTGCATTTTTTTTGCCTGAAAATTGAAATTTTTCTAGCACAGTACAAATCGACTTTTTGGGCCAAAAAAACGTGTTTTTGCATTTTTTTTGCCTGAAAATTGAAATTTTTCTAGCACTGAACAAATCGACTTTTTGGGCCAAAAAAACGTGTTTTTGCATTTTTTTTTCCTGAAAATTGAAATTTTTCTAGCACAGTAACTTTTTGGGCCAAAAAAACGTGTTTTTGCATTTTTTTTGCCTGAAAATTGATTTTTTTCTAGCACAGTACAAATCGACTTTTTGGGCCAAAAAAACGTGTTTTAGCATTTTTTTTGCCTGAAAATTGAAATTTTTCTAGCACTGTACAAATCGACTTTTTGGGCCAAAAAAACGTGTTTTAGCATTTTTTTTGCCTGAAAATTGAAATTTTTCTAGCACAGTACAAATCGAACTTTTTGGGCCAAAAAAACGTGTTTTAGCATTTTTTTTGCCTGAAAATTGAAATTTTTCTAGCACAGTACAAATCGACTTTTTGGGCCAAAAAAACGTGTTTTAGCATTTTTTTTGCCTGAAAATTGAAATTTTTCTAGCACAGTACAAATCGACTTTTTGGGCCAAAAAAACGTGTTTTAGCATTTTTTTTGCCTGAAAATTGAAATTTTTCTAGCACAGTACAAATCGACTTTTTGGGCCAAAAAAACGTGTTTTTGCATTTTTTTTGCCTGAAAATTGAAATTTTTCTAGCACAGTACAAATCGACTTTTTGGGCCAAAAAAACGTGTTTTAGCATTTTTTTTTGCCTGAAAATTGAATTTTTCTAGCACAGTACAAATCGACTTTTTGGGCCAAAAAAACGTGTTTTAGCATTTTTTTTTGCCTGAAAATTGAAATTTTTCTAGCACTGTACAAATCGACTTTTTGGGACAAAAAAACGTGTTTTTGCATTTTTTTTGCCTGAAAATTGAAATTTTTCTAGCACAGTACAAATCGACTTTTTGGGCCAAAAAAACGTGTTTTTGCATTTTTTTTGCCTGAAAATTGAATTTTTTCTAGCACAGTACAAATCGACTTTTTGGGCCAAAAAAACGTGTTTTTGCATTTTTTTTGCCTGAAAATTGAAATTTTTCTAGCACAGTACAAATCGACTTTTTGGGCCAAAAAAACGTGTTTTAGCATTTTTTTTGCCTGAAAATTGAAATTTTTCTAGCACTGTACAAATCGACTTTTTGGGCCAAAAAAACGTGTTTTTGCATTTTTTTTTGCCTGAAAATTGAATTTTTCTAGCACAGTACAAATCGACTTTTTGGGCCAAAAAAACGTGTTTTTGCATTTTTTTTGCCTGAAAATTGAAATTTTTCTAGCACAGTACAAATCGACTTTTTGGGGCCAAAAAAACGTGTTTTAGCATTTTTTTTGCCTGAAAATTGAAATTTTTCTAGCACAGTACAAATCGACTTTTTGGGCCAAAAAAACGTGTTTTAGCATTTTTTTTGCCTGAAAATTGAATTTTTTCTAGCACAGTACAAATCGACTTTTTGGGCCAAAAAAACGTGTTTTAGCATTTTTTTTGCCTGAAAATTGAAATTTTTCTAGCACAGTACAAATCGACTTTTTGGGCCAAAAAAACGTGTTTTTGCATTTTTTTTGCCTGAAAATTGAAATTTTTCTAGCACAGTACAAATCGACTTTTTGGGCCAAAAAAACGTGTTTTTGCATTTTTTTTGCCTGAAAATTGATATTTTTCTAGCACAGTACAAATCGACTTTTTGGGCCAAAAAAACGTGTTTTTGCATTTTTTTTGCCTGAAAATTGAAATTTTTCTAGCACAGTACAAATCGACTTTTTGGGCCAAAAAAACGTGTTTTAGCATTTTTTTTGCCTGAAAATCGAAATTTTTCCTAGCACAGTACAAATCGACTTTTTGGGCCAAAAAAACGTGTTTTAGCATTTTTTTTGCCTGAAAATTGAAATTTTTCTAGCACTGTACAAATCAACTTTTGGGGCCAAAAAAACGTGGTTTTGCATTTTTTTTGCCTGAAAATTGAAATTTTTCTAGCACAGTACAAATCGACTTTTGGGGCCAAAAAAACGTGTTTTTGCATTTTTTTTGCCTGAAAATTGAAATTTTTCTAGCACAGTACAAATCGACTTTTTGGGCCAAAAAAACGTGTTTTTGCATTTTTTTTGCCTGAAAATTGAAATTTTTCTAGCACTGTACAAATCGACTTTTTGGGCCAAAAAAACGTGTTTTTTGCATTTTTTTTGCCTGAAAATTGAAATTTTTCTAGCACAGTACAAATCGACTTTTTGGGCCAAAAAAACGTGTTTTTGCATTTTTTTTGCCTGAAAATTGAAATTTTTCTAGCACTGTACAAATCGACTTTTTGGGCCAAAAAAACGTGTTTTTGCATTTTTTTTGCCTGAAATTGAAATTTTTCTAGCACAGTACAAATCGACTTTTTGTGCCAAAAAAACGTGTTTTAGCATTTTTTTTTGCCTGAAAATTGAAATTTTTCTAGCACAGTACAAATCGACTTTTTGGGCCAAAAAAACGTGTTTTAGCATTTTTTTGCCTTG
>JAWZYT010001313.1:50000-53667 GCA_034508575.1 Petrolisthes manimaculis | reverse complement strand
GTATTGTATTATTGTATTGCTGTATTACTGCATGTATTACTTTATTATTATCATATCATTAATGTATTAGTATTGTATTATTTTCTAACACCAGCTATTGCATTCATTTCATAAACTTCATTAATCAAATGTATTTAATACATTCGCTATTTGTTTTACTATTTCATCATGACATACTCTGCTAATATTACACAGCGTATATATTGCACAGCGTATATATTGCACATTACATATTGCACAGTATATATATTGCACAGTATAGATTGTACAGTTTATATTACAACTTATTCATTAAACAGTATTATATTGCACAGTGTATATTACAACTTATTCATTGCACAGTATACATTGCACAGTATGTATTGCACAGTATATATTTTCAACTTATTCATTTTACAGTGTATATATTGCACAGTGTATATTACAACTTATTCATTGTTCATTTTCGTGTTTGCATTCGGTGTGCAAGAAGACCCTCGCCTCTCCTCTCTCCTCTTATACCTGCACCTCTCCTGATACAATTAACAAGGTATATATAAATCCTTCCGTAATGACTACTACTAATTAGCTGGAGGGGAGAGAGAGAGAGAGAGAGAGAGAGAGAGAGAGAGAGAGAGTGAGTGAGAAGTGAGAGTGAGAGGGCCAGCCACTTCAAGTATTCACATCTTTACTCATTATATAAATTCCGTGTGAAATTTACCACATCACATTAAAATTTTCTGATAGGGGTAAAATATCATGTGGTATATAGTGTTTTTGTTTACATCAATTCACACGTATGATATATTTAATAACACCTGCTGATCTCTCTCTCTCTCTCTCTTCTCTCTCTCTTCTCTCTCTCTCTCTCTCTCTCTCTCTCTCTCTCTCTCTCTCTCCTCTCTCTCTCTCTCTCTCTCTCTCTCTCTCTCTCTCTCTCTCTCTCTCTCACACACACCACACACGATGATTGTACAGGTTAGTCTCAAAATAACTCTTCAAACTAGTATACCCAAATTTGAGGCACATTATAGTTTTTACCTCCCAAACATTTACACAAACACGTTACTACACATACATACATAACGTTACAAAGCCATTCATTTTCGGTGACATTCCGGTTATGTTCCGAAAATGTGTTTGTTAATGAGTTATTTATTTGGTTTGAACACTAATAACAATGTATCGTTTCCTATCTAACATTGGCGGTACATCAAGTAATAACATTTCCACTTTGCAGTAGTTTTTCACACACGAGTTACCCTTGCCATAATATAATTCGATGCGCTTATTTCCCGAGTGAAACAACCCGACATTGTAATTACACGACTCACCTCCCTCGCCTCACCAAATTACTGAAATAAATTATATATATAAACGTTAACAGTCTAGGATTACCAATGGGTGCTGGTTGTTTACATTACACTCGCAATATGAAACAAACGTGGGGCACAAAACCTTATATAATACGTAAGTCTTGAGGTGGTTGGGTGGTGTGGGTGGTTAGATGGATGGGCAAGGTACAGTTGGACACATGTATAGGTGGTACAGCCCAAGTGAATGATGGTCAATTTCTCCCAATATTAATTAAGTTCATCTAGTGCCAAATAGGAGACACCAGGAGAAGAAGTCAGTATTGAGGACGGTAATATAAAACAAGTACCTGATAATAGCCACTGGGTTACTCAAATGGGACAAGTATCTTTCACCTGGGCTGTACCACCCATTCAAGTGTCCAACTGTACATATAGATACGCCTGTGCTATATTTACTTTGTGGATGGGGGTAATCAGACTACATGGATGGAGAGAAGGTAGATATTTGACGAGTGCTTAGTTAGTTTCTACAGGGTTGTGTGGGTCGAATGATCACACAGGGAAGGCGGTGGATAAGTGAATTTATTTTTTATGATACTTTTTGTTATTTACAGATGTAGACGGATGGCTGGGGGATGTGGACGTTTGAGGAGGAGTGTTTAGCTTAGTTAGTTTTTCTGAAGGGCTTTGTGGGTCGTCGATCTATCAAACAGGGATAGTGGGGGTGAATAAGTATAAAAAAAAAATTCAATGAGTGTGTTTCAAGATGTTTTGGTGGTGGTGGTTGTTGAGGTCTGTCTGGCAGCTGTTTTGTGTGTGTGTATGTGTGTGTGTGTGTATGTGTGTGTGAATGTGTGTGTGTGTCGTGTGTGTGTGTGTGTGGGCCTCTATGTACGATCAACACGGCAACACCATTCCAAAGTTGCTTTTGATGTGTGTGTGTGTGTGTGTGTGTGGCCCCTGTGATTACAAGGGTCTCGCTCCAAACTCCACACTACCCTCTATACCTCCACCCCACCCCACCCCCATGCATCCACCCCACCCCCCTCCACTACCCCCTCAAGACCCTCCACCTCCACCCCCACTCCTCTGCCACCTCACCTCCACCTCCACCTCCACCTCCACCTCCATGCCTCCACCCCAACCCCCCCTCTCCACTACCCCCTCAAGACCCTCCACCTCCACCCCCACTCCTCTGCCACCTCCACCTCCACCCCCACTCCTCTGCCACCTCCACCTCCACCTCCACCTCCACCACCACCGAGAGTTTGGAGTGTTTAGCGCTTAACTGTGAAGTGATATGGGCCTTAGGAGACAGCCTACAAACCCGTAACGAGGTAAACGTTCACACACACATACAAACACACACACAACCACACACACACACACACACACACAATTTCTCTCTCTCTCTCTCTCTCTTACACACACTCTCTCACTCTTACACACACTCTCTCTCTCTCTCTCTCTCTTTTTTTTTTTTTTCTTTTTTTTTTAATGTTTAATATCTCTCTCTCTTACACACACACATACACACACCAGTGACGTAATTACTCTGAGGGGTGATGTAATATTTTTAGTGTTTACTGTACTACACATATGTACACCACTATACTTAGCACAACACAGTATAAAAAACAAATGGACACAAAGTTTTGATGTTTTGAAATGGACAAGAAAAGAGAGAGAGAGAGAGAGAGAGAGAGAGAGAGAGAGAGAGAGAGAGAGAGAGAGAGAGAGAGAGAGAGAGAGAGAGAGAGAGAGAGACAGAGACAGACAGACGGAAAGACAGAGATTGAGACAGAGACAGACACACACACACACATAGAATGAGAGAGGGAGAGGGAGAGGGAGAGAGAGAAGATGGGAAAGAAAGGACCGCAGAGAACAAGACGTGGATGTGAAATGAAGAGATATAAGAGAAGACGTTGGCATCAGGGAGAAGGAAGGAAGGAGAGATGAAAGAGAATGGACAAGGAATTAGAGAGAGCTGAGCGGGGAAGGGGAAGAGTGAAGGAAGGGAGAGGGAGAGAGGAAGAGAACGAGAGGAAGAAAAGGATTACAGACACAGAGGGAGCACACATACAAACAAACACATACACACAGACACACACACACACACACACACACACAGACTCACATGTACACTATAATTATATATATACATAGATACATGCACAGACAGAGATAAGAGACACAGGTGCACATGATCGCAGACACACACACACACATGCAGACAGAGAGAGACATACACACAGAACACAAATACACACACACACACATACAGACAAAGACACACACACACACAAACATACAAACAAAAAGAGAGACACACAGAACACACACACACACACACACACACACAAACATAC
>JAWZYT010001313.1:25000-45000 GCA_034508575.1 Petrolisthes manimaculis | reverse complement strand
AACAAAGTCGTAAGAAAATACTACAAATTGGTCTACTTTTCCTTCACTTTTCTCATATTATGAAGCAAATTTGTGTCCTAAGTTGCATGTATTATACACCAAAAGATGCATAATTAAGAAACGAATAAGATGAGACCAACTAGAAGTCTCTTAATATGATCTTTACTTGCGATTTTTATTACTTTATTCTCGATTTCGGCGGCGGCGGCGGCGGCGGCGGCGGCGACGACGACGACGACGACGATAATAATAATTTATATAAAAAAATAAAAATAAATAATTATTAAACAAAATTATGAAGTAAAATGATTAATTAAAAATATATATATAGTTAATTAGCAGCTAATTAGGTGGCGGTAGGAGCGACGGCGGCGACGACGATAATAATTAATATAAAAAAAATAAAAATAAATAATTATTAAAAGAAATTAAGAAATAAAAATTATTAATTAAAAAAAATATAGATAGTTATTTAGCGGCGGCGGCGGCGGTGGCTGCGGGGGCGGCGGCGGCGGGAGCGGCGGCGAGTGCGGCAGTGGCGGGTGCGGCGGCGGCGGGTGCGGCGGCGGAGGTGGCGGCGGCGGCGGCGACGACGACGACGACGATAATAATTAATATAAAAAAAATATAAAAAATAATTATTAAAAAAAAATGAAAAAAAAAATATATATATATATAGTTAATTAGCGGCGGCGGTGGCGGCGGCGGAGGCGGCGGCGGCGGCGGCGGCGGTGGCATCGGCGGCTGCGGCTGCGGCGGCGGCGGCGGCGACGGCGGCGGCGGGGGCTGCGGCGGCGACGGCGATGAGACGACGATAATTATTAATTAAAAAAAAAAAAATAATAATAATAATAATAATAATTATTAAAAAATTCAAAACATAAAAATTATTAATTAAAATAATAATAATAATAATTAGCGGCGGCGGCGAGGACGGCGACGACGACGACGATAATAATTAATAAAAAAATTATATTAAAAAAAAAAGAAAAAAAAAAAATATTAAAAACACTCCACTACACTCTCTCCCCACCCACCACAAGCACTCCACTACACTCTCTCCCCACTCACCACAAACACTCCACTATACTCTCCCCCCACTCACCACAAACACTTCACTATACTCTCTCCCCACCCCCCACACACTCCCCACCCCCCACAAACACCCCACTTCTAGGGGTTGCGGCTGTACCAAAGTGTAAGACCTCCTAAAACCATCTATACGGATATTGGACAAGTTGAACCCTCCCACATACACATTCACACTCCAAGGGAAATGAACAAGAAACGGAATGTGTTGAGTGACGAGTGAAAAACACACCAATTTGACAACACCTGCTGACTTAAACCTGTCAATATATCCACTTACAGTAACTTTGCTGTGTGTGTGTCACCGTCAGCATGTTATATATATATATATATATATATATATATATATATATGAGATGGTGAGAAGGAATCCTTGCACTTATCCTTTCCCAGGCAGCAATACTTACCATAACTCAAATAAAGGAGAAAGAAGAGAAGGAGAAGAAAGATGAGGAGAAAGAGGAGGAAGAGGAGGAGGAAACGGAAAGAGGAGGAAGAGAAGAGGGAGGAGAAGGAGGTGGAAGAAGAGGAAGAGGAGCAGGAAAAGAAAAAGGAGGAAGAGAAAGGAGGAGGATTAGGTTTGGGTTGTAATTAACACACAGGCATAGTACTTACGGTGTTTGAACGTTCCTTCGGTCCCAGTCACTCCCTTTGTATTCTTCAAGTGTCCCTTCTCTTCTTTCCTTGTTTTTCTTTCGTGTTTGTTGCTTTCCTTCCTCTTTATCACCTTTTCCTTCGTTCTACAGACTTCCAGGTCAAGGACAATAACTCTTTGTTTTTATAATTTGCCTCGTGTTGAGAACTGTGTGAAATTCCTGTTTGTTTACATTCAGAGTGGGTGTGTACACTACTATGGGCTAGTACAGTGGCTAGTGTTTACTGTGGGGTTAGGCTACTTCCATGGCTGGGCACCATGGTGGGGAGTTGAGTTGAGTTGATTTGTGTTGTTGTTCCTCGGCCGTGTTCCATCACATCCGTGATGCTCCGCACAGCCGCCATTATACCATTCAACACTTGTATTCTTGTCTTATAGTACCATCGTCCAAATCATAGCATGCTCTGAACAAATGAGTCTTCAGTTTCTTTTTAAAGATGTCAATCGTATTGCTGCACTTTATGGTCTCAGGTAGTTTGTTGTAGAGTCTTGGTACACTTTTCTCAAATGCTCTGAATCCAAGTTCAAGGTTGTATCGAGGTTCGTTCAGTCTATGTATTACAGTACCATGTCTCAATATCATGTCTGTGTCTATATGAAAATCCTCTAGTAGGGCCCTAATATATTCCGGTTTTCCAAAATTCAATGCCTGATATGCCATGACACATAACTTATAGATAATCCTTGCTTTTATTGGCAGCCAGTGTAGAGCAATTAGAGTAGGTGTCACACTTAATCGTACTGGTAGACCCACTATTAACCTGGCAGCTCGATTCATAATTAGTTGTAGTTTCTTTAGTAGATAATTTGGCAGGCCATAGTATAATGCATTACAGTAATCAAGCTTACTAATTACATGACTGTGAACCAACATCTTTATGGTATTATTGTCCAAATATTTTCTTACAAAGGCAATGTTTCTTAGGTGATAAGCAGAGATTCTCACTGTCTGATTTATTTGACTTTTTAGTGATATGTTACAATCCACTAACACTCCCAGATCTTTCACTTCTTTACTTACAGTCATAATATTATCGTTAATAGTCAGTTCAGAGATGTCTAGTCTTGAAAGGTCCTTGTGCCTACCCACAATTAAACATTGAGTTTTATCTTCATTTAATTTCAATTGTTTGGACATCATCCATTTCCCAATATCACTGATAAGTCCACTAATTTTCTCCTCTGCATTTTCAATATCACTCAGTGATAGGTAGAACTGAGTGTCGTCAGCGAACAACTTGAAACTCACCCCATGTTTCTCTAATAGATGTGACAACTCAATTGTGTATATACAAAAAAGAATTGGGCCTAAAACACTTCCTTGTGGCACACCTCGCTCAAGTTTCTTTTCATTTGAATATGATTTACCAATCTGAACACAATATGTCCTATTTTCAAGGTAACTTTGAATATACATTAATGCATTCCCTTCAATTCCAATCGCTCTACAGTCATCCAGCAAGAGAGTGTGTACAACTGTGTCGAATGCAGCACTGAGATCTAATAATATTAAGATACCACATTTTTCATTGTCCATCAGCACAAGTAAATCATTTAACACAGAGCACATTGTTGTTTCAGTAGAATAAAGTCTCCTATATGCAGACTGTCTATCAGGAAGCGCTTGTACAGCGTTCAAATGCAAAATTAGTTGATCTAAAATCACATTTTCTAAAATCTTTGATAAAAAGGTCAAATTTGAAACTGGTCTGTATGAGCTCAAGCACTGTGGATCTAAATTCCCCTTTAATATAGGCTTAACAATTGCTCTTTTCTCAGATGATGGGAAATTAACATTTGTGATGCTACAGTTTACTATTTCTACATATATATTTATAAGACTATCAACACTATCACTATGTACCAAATCTCGCACTGGTAAGGGATCATTATCACAATTTGTGAGTTTTGCTTTTTTCAATACAGACTTTATCACACTATTATCAATTTGTCGAAAATTTGTAAGTTTCACCCCTGATGGTTCATAAACACGAATTTCCGGGCGGTCACTTGTACCAAAACTGTCAACAATGTTTTTAATTTTATTATAGAAAAAGTCAGAAAAATCATTTGCCAGTATTATATCTGGTTTTCCATCAGGCAGTTTCTTTTTCTTTCTGTTTCCAGTCAGATTGTCCAACACTAAATATAGTCTACTAGTATCAGATCTAGCTTCCATAGCTTTGTTTCTATAATACTCCCTTTTCCTTTGCACTATGACCTTGTTTTCATTGTTTCGTGCATCCTTATATTCTTCCCTAGCTTCATTTGTTTTAAGTCGCCGCCACTTTCTTTCTTTGTTCTTTTTCAATTTTTTGGCTTTCTCAATTTTGGCATCAAACCAAGGTGCACTATCTACTATCACAATCTCTTTTTCTAGAATAGGGCACATTTCTTCAAATTTTTCCTTTGCATTATCAGTGTATAACCCAGTAAGACACATAGTACACTCACCCCTCCTTTCAAAGCCATGGTTACATATTTCGTCTTTGCCCGATATAATAGCATCAGCAATGGAAGTTATTAAAGAATTGGAGTCAAAATTTATTTTTGATCTGTATGTTATTTTCTTAGTCATTCTTTGTTCATTATTAAATGGAATTTTGAAAGTCACTAGTTTATGTACTGGTGAAATTAAGCAAACATCATCGACGTTAACATCTATTACCAAGTCTTTATCTCTGTCTTTACTACAAAAAACTAAGTCTAATATATGACCACCACTTGAAGTTGCATTTTTCACCATATTTATCAGATTAAAAGAATCCATCATATCCAAGAATTCACTGGCATAACGATCATTAGCATCATCAACCCACAGATTAAAATCGCCACAAACAAATAAATTTGCACTCACCATGTCTATTGTTTCTAAATACAGTCTGAAATCTTCAATAAATAAACTAGTGCTTAAATTTGGGGGTCTATAGACAACAATAAAAATACACTTTCTACCACCAATCTCACAAATGACTTCCATATGCTCACAAGTTTTTATTGACATAGACTTACACTGTCTTACTTTTTTAAAAGTATTCCTAAGAAAAATACCCACTCCACCACCTCTTCTCTCATTTCTTGGATTATGCAAAAAAGTGTGCGTAATTGGAGTCATTTCCACTATCTTTGCATTATCACATTTATTTAACCAAGTTTCTGTCACTGCCAAAACATCCATATTTTCATCATTTATTAAATCTCTAATTTCGAATGTTTTATTTCCCACTGACTGAGTGTTCAACAAACCTCCATTAACATTTATTTTAGATTGTACACTAGAAACCATGATCAGTAAGGCCCCTTATCTTTTCTAACTCATTAGCACGAATGGGACAGCCATAATCAGTAGCCATATGATTTAGTTCAGTTTTCTTGTATCTCTCACAATTTATGCATTTTTTTGGTCCTCCAGTACAGTCAACTGACTTATGGTTACCTCCGCATTTAAAACAGCAAGGATCCTCACCATTAATCTTTGCAGAACAGTTGGCTTCAACATGCCCAAGCCTCTGACAGTGAAAACAAGCAATTGTATGATACCTGTCTCTCACCTTGTATACACCCCATTGCAACTTAACTTTATCACTGTTCATGTGCAACACCTTCCTGACCTCTGGATCACACTTCAAAATATAGTGATGTGTATCACCCGCAGCTGGTTTTTTGAAAACAAGCTCTATTTTCTTATCGACGTCTGCAATCGACTTCAGACACTCATTCCTATCAATTAGTGTTTTTATTAGTTCACTGGTAGATTCTTCCTTATAAACATTGCAAATCATTACTTTCGGTTTCAGTTTCTTGACACTTTTTATTTCCACACTAGCAACACTTCCAAGCTTTGTGGCCGCATCCTTCAAAATCTCTTCACTCTCAAAGTTCATGACAATATTCCCATTTCTTGTAAATTTGGAGTCCTTAATTTGAACATCTTTCAATGCTTGAGAAACCTCCACTTTTTTGTCTGATGCTTTCTCGTTTGCCTCAGTCGCTTTCAACACAAGCAGGTTCTTCTTTTCTTTCTTTTTTCTACCCTTTGATACAACCTCTGACCAATTAGACACAGTACTCGCTGACACTTGTAACACTTCAGCACTCACACCATCAACAGTCTGCAAGACATCACGACTAATCCCTTGTATCTCCAATTTCACTTCTTGCAGTTGAGTTTTCAGTTATTTTATTGAATCCAGTACACAAAATCTTTTCAATATTCATCTTTCTGTATGCCTTGAGTTCCGCTACACAGTTTGTACAGGTCCATTCAAAGCGACCAAGATGAGGGAATTTGATTGCACTATAAAATGCACACTTGATGTGAGACCAGACAGGGCAAGTATCACATCCTATCCATTTTTCACCATCATTCTTCTTGTCATCAGTTCCACATTTATAGCACACATGGTTTGTTTCAGAGTCATCACTATCAGAACCAGCCATATTGACATAGGCCGATAATCAGCCAGAATCCACGAATCAGAATCAGAATCAGTCCTTTTTACAACAACAACAAACTTTGCATTTTCCCAGAGAAAATTTTCCTTCGTGTAAACAACTGTGTCTTTTGCAGTCAAGATAAGCTACTCACCACTTATTTCCATATTATTTACTGTTGCCTTCCTTCTTTCTAATATAATACTTTCACCTCACACCCTCACCTCACTTCCAAGTTCCAACATCAAAGAAAGACGAGGCTTCAGAAATAAATGTGGAGTCACGAGATTAAATATTTAGCGGAGGGAAATCGAGGCACATCCACCCTCTCCAATGGCTGATGGTTCTTCAGTTGGACTTGCCTGGCTGACGTTCAGGAGAATATCACATCAGAGATAAACACCAGAACTGAAACCCTGCAACTTTTACTCCAAACTACAGTACAACAGTATAGTACTGTAGACCTGCAGGCAACAACATCCCTGTGTATGACAGTGATGCCAACCCCTTGAGACTTCTTCGCCCTACACAAACACTGAAATTACCCTACATTTACCTTCATCGCCCTACGACTTAGCAAGTTAGGATAAAATTATTCCTCAACTACTTGGAGGTTTTATTTATAATAATATATAAACAAAAATGTTCTTTTTCTTTTGAATATATGCAGTTTCAATAATATTGGACCTCAGTCCTGTGGTACAAAATGAACCGTAAATGAAATGTAGTAAGAATATATAACTAAACAACAGTAAAAGGATGAATATAAAATAGGCAAGATAACAATTCTTACCTCTAGCCATACATCTCTAAACTTTTGTTTCCTGGGAGTTTCCTTTTCTTTCTCTAGCTCTCCTCGGTACCGCCTCTTCTTTTTGGGAGTGGCAATGGCAGATTCATGAAAAGCATTTTCTACTACCTTCTTAATCTATTTCCCTTTTTGCGTTACTATTTTCTATTCCCAAAAATGCTTGTTACAATTTCAATGGTTGATGGGAAATATTGCCTTTACAACGGCACCTTATATCTTAATCTTTATTTTGCACCTCATACACCAATATATATATTTGTTTTTATCTTGATCTTGTGGGTTTTTTTGCTATTATTTCTGCTAGAGAAATAATGCTCTTTCAGTCGGGCCCTTCTATATAATTTGAGACCGACTAAATATGGCGACTATTTTTTTTTTTTCTTTTTTTTTTTTTACAATTTTCTATTTCCAAAAGTGCCTGTTACAATTTCAATGGTGCACGTTTCATAATAACATCTTAAAGTACAGACGTACGATGTATCAGTAATTATCGCGGGGAAGATCTTACAAAATACATCTAACTCGGCCATCACTCTGTTCCCCAACTTCCATATTAAATCCGCTGGCGTTCACACGCAACCCGGTTAGTTAACCGGGATAACTAACTGAAGGGTTGCGTGTGATCGCCAGCGGATTTAACAGGGGAACAGTGTTGGCCGAGTTAGATGTATTTTGTAAAATCTTCCCCGCGATAATTACTGATACATCGTACGTCTGTACTTTAAGTGTTTTATTTTTTTTTGTTACAAAATATGTTATCAATTATACCAAAATGTTGTAAAATTACCCTACGCCCTACAGACAAGGATTTGAGGTCGAAATGCCCTACATATAGGGCGATTACCCTACGGTTGGCAACACTGGTGTATGAGACTAGCCAATGTGTTGTTGTTGTTGTTTCCTGGTGGAGTTTGAGAAGTTTCCCCATCACCAGGCAATAGATATTTCTTAATTTTGGGTATTTACCTTGAGTACTGGGTAGAATTATTATGATAAGTAACAAGGAAA
Source organism: Petrolisthes manimaculis (assembly GCA_034508575.1). Lineage (NCBI taxonomy): Eukaryota > Metazoa > Arthropoda > Malacostraca > Decapoda > Porcellanidae > Petrolisthes > Petrolisthes manimaculis. The sequence continues at coordinate 37,003 of JAWZYT010001313.1, read as the reverse complement.
TTGCATGCATTGGAAAGATTGTTTTTTATTTTATTATTATTTTACCGCTATAACCCCTCCCCCCCCTCTTCTTTCTTCCCTCTCTTTTATTTATCTATGGGGCCTTCCACTTTTCTATCCTTTTCCTCTCTTAATAGTTAGTTATCTTAGACCCAAACAGCCTCGTATGGACCAATAGATATGCTACTGCTATTGTAATTATTTTGTATCCCTTTCTATTTTTCCCACCAGTTATATATAATCACTTCTCGAACCCTATTTATTTTCATGGGAAAGTGAACTCTATATGAATTATAGTCACTTCTCAAACCATGTCAAGGGGAGGTTAAAAGGGAAGTGCAGTGTTGGTAAATCTGGAGCAAATGATTCCTCCAAACTATTCCAAGCAACAAAACACCATTGATTTTGTTCATCTAGTCCTGCTTCCTGATAAAATTTGGAGGAATGAAGGCACTCCAATGTGACAATAGTGAATTACCCTCTTAACTATGTATATTAATTATAATATTATGTACTACTGAAACACATGTTGGTAGGACTCCTTTTATTGAAATATCAAGGATTATATTATTGACCAGTTAATTAATTACTGGTTGTATTATCGATTGTTTGGATAATTAATTTTCCTAGGGTTGGTGTCATTCAGTTGTCAATGGATATCTTAATGATGTAATATAAGTTTAGTTTTGTTATCATGGTAATTTTGATCGAGGTTTTTCCTTAAATTAAATGAAGACTTTCCTGTTGAACATAAAAAAATATTGTATCATGTCATAAATATGGACTTGAGGTTCTAAATATTCCTCGATTTATTTCTGACCTATAATTTAATTATTTAAGGACCCTGTAATCGTACATGAGAATTGAATTCCTTCTGATCAGGCCACGAAACAAGCTCCTTCTATATAGGTGTGTTTCGTGGCAATATTTGAAGGACTCGTTTACCTCCAATTATCTGACTACATCACAGGGTCCCTTAAAGAACACCGAGAATTAAAGAAGACTTCTTAAGGCCTGAAGGACCCTGTAGGACAAGGTAGAAGGTGATGATAGAGAGATGGGACAGCAAACACGAAGAAATAAGAAAAAGCGAGAGACAGTTCAATAATTTAAAAGGGAGAATAAATAAAGGCACAAAATATGGACATTCTCTTAATACAGTACTATTACGACAACAAATATTTACTTTGCTCTTATGGCTTGAGAGAGATTCATTTACCCAACAACATCCGAGCCAGAGTCGACAGCGGAAGGTTGCAATTTTATAACCATCACTGCTCCATGCTTGGCAATCCTCGACATAATAAAAATCATCACATAGAAAAATTATTGGTTATAAAAGTTTTAATTAAGGACCCTGTGTTTATGGATGATAATTGGAAGCTTCCAATTCCTCCTAACCATGCTACGAAACAAGCTCCTTCCATGAAGGTAGGGTTTCGTAGCAATATTTGAAGGACTCATTTATCTCCAATTTTCCAACAACATCACAGGGTCCTTTAAGATGATCCAGCTTCAACTTTCAATTCTTATGTCTATATGTGGACTTGATGTAACATAGCCTGGAAGACCCTGTATAAATTATAAAAGTACAGTATATCTATCTTTATGTATCTTAATATATATCATAAATAAACTTGACTCTCCAGCTTAACACTTTAATCATCACTGTACTCTCTCTGTTAACTTAGCAAGAGGTGTAAGGAATAAATTACGAATATTCACTGTACATACAGTATTTATGCGATTTGATTCTTTATGCAATGGCTTATTAAAAGTAAATTGTGCTTGACTAAGTACTTGGCATTGTTCATGTGTATCAAGGTGTTTAGTAATTGTACCTAGTCTCTGCTAAAGGACCTTCCTTTCATTTATCATCAATACACCACAGTTCATAATTAGAGTAAAATATACCCGTACTATAAGACGAATTTTACAAGAAAACGGAACTTGACCACCATTACCTAAAAATTAAAGTACTGTACTGTAGGCTATGTAGAGGAATTGTGTAAGACAACAACATTCTCAGTTATAAAGCTGTGATACTAATCAGTCTGATGATATGAAGGTTATCTACCCAAAGTGAGATCTACAGTGCTCATATCAATACTACCTAAATGGATACCCAGGCTTTATCTACAAGCACCACCTTTATTCATTGCTGCAATAACATCAACTAAATGTAAAAGTATGTGTGAACCTAGAAACTCCTTACACAATTAAATTCACAGCAGTGTGAGCAGTGACTGGCCAGCAGGTAATGGGAAAAACTTGTTGCCAAAATTGATCCCATTCATTTTTGACTAATTATTATTATCAATATCATTCCATAAGCTAAAAATTTGGGTAAATCACCATGTATTGAATATTGAAGGTGAATGGTGTCATATATTATCATATATTAAATGGAAAGAAAAATTCAATTTGTGTTTCAGGAATGATTTGCTATTCAACAGTAATTACACTATTACTGTACTTACATAATGATATTAATCAACAATGCTAACAAAGAAAAACTGGGTAAATTTTTATGGACTACCTGGCAACATTTTGGTGCCAGTAGGGGGGCTGTTGACACTATGTATGTATGTATGTATGTCTACCCAAATATGCTGGCAGTCCTATTTTAGGATTATCATTTAGCCAAGTGCTTTATCAATATAATGAGCCAGCAGAGTTTATTTTGTAAAGGCAGGTTGGGCTTACAATATGGAATCATTACACTCAACAAGAAAAACACTTATTGACACACTATGCATTCTAACATACATACATACACATACACACTGGCTGTTGATATCATCCTTTCGTGACTTCCACGATTGCATTTTATTTAGACAGCTGTTTTTCCATTAAGTTATGTCCGGTGAATGATTTTACATTGTTTGATTTGGACTTACAGTAAAAAAAAAAAAAAGGCAGATTAATTTTATCGTAAAGAGAAATACACAAAGAGATTTGGTCTAAGAGCTCACTGACAAATAACGCATGCATACACAAGCTTGCACACACATACACACACACACACACGTATTCATACAGTACGGTACCTATTAATTTCTCATCTTTTTCGTGTCTGGTACTGTACAAAAATATCATATTATACTTCTGTTTATAGTTAACCCCAAAAAACCTTACAAAGGTTTGGGCAAAATAACTTAAAGAACCATGCAAAATATTGAAGTTATGCATATCTCTCCAAGATTAGGTGTGCCATTACAAATAGAAAATTGCTTCTATGCCTGTGTTATTATGCACCCCAAATTTTGACATTTTTATTCTGTAAAATATGTGGCTTATAATGGTTTACAGTACATATGGTATATACAATACATATTAAGGAATACATATGTTGATCCTACTAGAACATAACTGTGAAGAAATCTACACTAAACTGAGCATTATTAAAACCTCAGCATACAGTTGGTAAGGCAATGAAGAATTCTCAGAGCCCAGCTGGAGGTGGGATTATTGTTCATTTCCTTCCATATAATAAACAGCACATTCTTCACTGTAATCATAAGCCCATAAAACACTGTGTGTGAGCATGGTAGCAATGGAACATCTTCCGAAGGCAGTCTTTCAATTAAGAACCTCACCCGACTAGTCCTTCCTTGCCCGCCTCCTTCTCACACCTGGGGAACTTTTCACATCTTTTTGTTCCTCACTCTCTACAGATCCAGGCTCTTCCTTCTCCTCGTTGTTATCATCCTCCTCCTCCTCCTCCTCCTCTTCTGCTTGAGAAAGTTCCTTTCCCTCATCATCTCCACTCTTTGCTGCTTCCTCCTCTTCATTTTCTTCACCCTCTCCTTCACTCTCACTCTTGCCAGCACGCTCTGCTTCTTCTTTGATATTGTTCTCTGGTAAAGCTTCAGAATTTTCAACTAAATCTTCCTCCTGAAATTATTTCAAGCTATGTCAGATATATTTACATATATTCTTAATAACAATTATGAACCTCAAACACAACACATTACTGACAAAACAGCAGTTGACCAGATGATTGTTGTTGTGCCTTGGTCAGCCCTTACTGAGAGGTGCCATGACATTTTTGTACTTTTTTTCAGGTCCCAAATATTGTTTATTAGGTACAGTACACACAAACACACTCATTAGGGAAGGTATACAAGCAGAGGGACAGACAGGAAGATAATCTCAAAAATACCCACAGAACCTACACACACCCTTTTCCATCTTCTAGGGATATACAGTTAATGGCTATGATTTTACATTTACATGATTTTAAAATAGCCAAAAAGGCAAAACACATAAATACACCCCAGGCCCATATTTATGTAATGTGCCGCCAGTTTGATTACATTTTTCTGGGGGAATTATTACAGAGGTCAATCCACCAACCAAAAATCCTGAGGAAACCCCCCCATGCCCCCACCTGATCTACAACCATGACTAGGTTTACTTTATTTTTCACATTCATGACACGCCAATATCTCACGACCTAAATATCAACATTCTATACTTACATCATCTTCTACCTTCAAACGGACTGGACTTGGGCCCGGGGCCTTGGGTGGGAACACAAAGTCAATGATGCACACCAATACCTGCAAAAACAAAGGTTAATACAAATCATTCTTGATAACAGATCTCGTCCACCACTCTAAACCAAATTGACCTCATGGCTAACTTTCTTGATTTGGTCATTTTTATAAACCCAACAACCTAACCAAGCAGTCAACATAACTTTCATTATTTGTATACAGTACAACACTACAAAGGTAATGAAGTATGCAGTGTGAATATACACATTGTTGAATTCTTTTATATTTATCTATATTTTTTAATCAGTAAGTATTAGGTTAGATTGGTTATACTATTAACCCATGAAAGCTATTAACGTATGGATATTTTTCTCAGTAGAAGTTGATACATGACAGAGTTGACTGTACTGAACACCAAGCCAAGGAGGCAAAGAATCATGGTACACAACAACAGACAAAGCATCACACCTGATAGAAAGACAGAAAACCCTTGGACTAAAATAATTATCTTGCTAATATAGTGGTCAGAATCCCTTGCATACAAATACCATACCTCTCTAAGTTGCAATACATACCAATCCCAGCAGTGCCCCTACAAATATTGTTGCTAGGGCAAAAACTAGGTAAGAGCCCCAAGTTGGCAGACCATAGTCCTCCACCAGTACTGAATGGACTGAACGCAGCACCATAGACAGCTGCAAATATATAAATAATGTAAGGAATCTATTCTGTATAAATGAGCAGATTAATCCATACATATGTTTTCATCCTTAGTCTAAAATAGTTATGGCAAGATGATAATGTAAAAAGAGACTACACTGTGTGATCTAATAACACCAAAATGAGCCTCTCAATCTCACTCCCAAACACCACCTTCATTCTCCATAATTATAACCAATTTACTCAGTCTGTGGATACTGTAACTCATAATAACTGATCAACTCTGGAACTCTTTTCTTCCATCCACATTTCCTCCTTAGTACGACTTAGACTCCTTCAAACATAATGTGGACATCATTCTGGACCTCGCTCACTAGTTTTGTTTCACAGATAAGGATAATAAGTGGGCCCTCGGCATTTATTTTTCATCTTTCTCAACGTAAAGACAAAAATTAATACAATTAAACACACCAACTAGACTGTATGAATTGTATATAAAAAATCAGTTATGACAGTAAACACATGTGCACAAGGTCCAATGTGTGTGGAGTTGAACTACACTACTAACGAATAATCATCTCAAGACATAAATCACACTGTTTGTTCATCAAACATGCATTTTTATTTAGTCAAACGTGTGCACAAACATTTTTGAACAGCTTTACTGTCAGTACAACTTGGTGCCTGTGCTAAAAATGTGTGGACGAGAGACCCTGGAGAAACAAAAACTAACCACACCCACTATTCTGTCATATCCATTGAACATAACTTCATCACTTCAACCAGCTTAAAAGAGCAGTTAGAAAAACAAAAAGTTTGTACAGTATGCTATAAGGTAAATCATCCTATCAGCAGGCAGTGTCTTTCATTAACATGGGTATATTACTGGGATTAATGTGTACGGTATCACGTCTTTAGTAATTTCTTTTTATTTTAACTATCAATCAACAGTTTTAAACCCATCTACTATATGCATATACTATAGTGTAGTGTACATAGTCAATGAGAATTAAATTTCTACAAAAATGTGACAGAGAGGAAAGTGAAAAATCTGCAGGGTAAGTGGCAGTTGAGCCAATAAAGTACTGTAGTGTAGTCATATCTGATGAACGTATGTATGCATTCAACGACCGATTAGGAAGGTATTAAAAACAATCACACAATCTGTCCAACATGACCCGATGAACATTGAGACACTACTGTACTGTATAGCCTAACCATGCAACATTGTAATTATTGTACAGTACTTATTTCTTCAAACTGTCCTTCAATACAGATCCCCTTTTGATATACCGTACTGAAGAGCTAGTGTTTCCTGGCATATTGTAGTTTGAAAAAATCATTTCAGACTTCCATTTTACCCACAACACATCTCCTTATGAAAGTCTATTCACCTTCAGCTTTCTATATAAACCTTACATAGAAGTCCCTATACTATACAGTATTATCACCAGGAAAGAAGTATTTTGAGTAAACATCAAAATAACAGACATGCCAGTTTCTTTCCTCCAGGGTACAGTGTGGTCCCCATAAAACATCTGATAACTCACCCAGCTGCTTATCTGCCTAACTTTTACCTTTGAATAAGAGAAAAAATACATTTGTAAGCAGGGATGATAACAGGAGACAAAATTTTACATCTTTCTTTAAACATATACCAGTAAATAAACTGATACAATGTCCAATTATGCTAGCTACACATAGCCAAATATCAATGTTATAATGTGTACCTCTTGAAAAGGATGCACAAATCAGTAACACCATTTTTAGGATTTTCCCGCTATCATTTTCCTTATCTTATCTTTTCCTGTTTCCCCCTGCACATACAGCCGTTCACCATGCACACCACCTCTGTCACCTTATTCAGCCAATGATCAAAGGGACATTTTGAGACTCCATTTTTTATTTCTCTTCCATATACAGTATGTTCACACCTTCAATTCTTATGCTAACGCTAACAGTCTCTGCTCCTTGTCATTCCTTCCTTATCTCCCTCCAAAACCATTTCAATTCTTACCACAATGCGTTATATTTTAATTTTCTTTCAAATTGCTGATATTCATTTCCACTTCCATTTTCCTCTCCCTCAACAATCTTTCTTTTCTTCTTCACTGTCTTCTTTATATCACATCCACCATGCACTCACAATTCTTCTACCTTTCTTTACATTGCAACCAGCCACTTCTTATGCCACCTCAGTCACCAGTCTCTACCTCCACCATTTTAACTCTTGATAAATGGCAAGGACTTATACTCACCAAGAAACATCACAAAAAAACTTTTTTAATTATACCTCTGAGCCTAACGAAAATAGAGGAATAGAGTCCAATATTACCTTGAAGAACTGGGCAACAATGGACATCTGAAGTGAACCAGGCGACTTCCAAGCAGGCACTACCTCTACCTCCTCCCACCGCTTCTCCTCCACGAAACTCATGAACTCATCCTTATCCCGAGAACCACGGTACTGGCGAAACACTCCATCCTTCACACTGCAATTACACATTATAGTATTTAACTTTTATATGAGAAAACAGATTCATGTACGGTTGGCCACAGGAATTCTTACAAAGGCTATATGGAAAGAGAGGTCATTATTCTGAAAGTACTGCAATGAATGGTCTACCAAGTGACTCGGTGATTAGCAATACAACAAAGCTAATAATAATGTTGTATTACACAGTTATGTAATCTTACATTTTCTATATCTTGTAAAGCCTCGAAAACAACAATGTGTATATGAATTCTTGTGGCCAATAGTACATGTACATACCAGATTCTTGCCCATCCTAAGTAAGGTGAGGGTGGACAAGACAATTTGGTTTGTGAGTATAGAGTTGGCAATAAATACCTTTAAATTCTGTAGGGCTATAATAACTACACCAACACACATTTCTTGATTTAGTGTCAAAAGACTAACAAGTACTTTCTATAACAGTACCTTTAAAATGCATGAACGATAAATATTATAGAATACAAAACGTGTGTGATGTGAATATGTAAGTGACCATCTTACTGGTATCCTTCAGTAACTGTGGAATCATTGAAGTACAGTACAGTATTGTACTGGAACAATGAATAGACTTACTGGTATATTGTGGGAAGAGCAGTAACCATGAAGCGACCAGAGAGACCAGGGGAGTTGGTAACATCTACAGCCCCAACAGATATACTGAGGTCATCACTCCAACTGCCAAAGTCTTCCCAGATGGGCTTCAGGGCCTTACACGCAGGACACCAAGGGGCAAAGCTGACGAATGATAAAAAATAATTATACAGTATTCTACATAATTATTCAGCACCCCATATTTAAATAGTTTTCTTAGAATAACTTTTCAAACGGCGTGTGAATATGTGGTTTATTGCCTCATGTGCTGTGCCACAATAGTTTGTGCTATAAGGATGCCAACATTTTTTTAAGGCCTGTACAATTTAATACATTAGAAAACTAATCTTAAAATCACCATATATCAAGCTGATTAAGCTTTTCACGAGAAAAATCAATATAAAACAGCATGCAAGACTTTCATAAAAAAATTACCAAAAGTATGTATGTAAGTTGCATGGCGACATATGTATAATAAATGTGGTTAATTAATTATACATCAATACTTCATCTTTAGTAATATTATATCAATCAACAGTCAGTTATTCAATTGCAGAATTAATCAGTCATTGGGTCTCTCTCGACTTATTGCCAGAATTAATTGACTGTTGATAATTTTTTATGACAGCTCTAACTTACATGCAATTTTACATTGATTATATTTCTGTCTTCCTGTCATAGCATTATAGTATATTGGTATCAATATTTAATAATCTGAAGTAGGTAATAGTTTCTGCTGCCAGATTAAGTGAACTAACCAAACATGAACCTAAGCTACCTTCAGAACCCAATATAAGGGTCCTTCAACACCTAAGTTATCTTGTTGAAAAATAATGACTAAACTCACTTATCCCAGAGAAATATGGTATGTAGTTAGAGAACAAGATGCAATTATAGACCTGCAAAAAACAAAACAAATAACTGATATATAGCAGATAAAACTCTCCTAAAAGCATACCCATTTCAGTAAAGGGACCCTGTGATGTAGTCAGAACATTGGAGATATATGAGTCCTTCAAATATTGCCAAGAAACACACACACCTATATGGAAGGAGCTTGTTTCGTGGCATAGTTAGGAGGAATCAAGTCACAAATTTTCATAGACAATCACAGGGTCCTTAACAAAATCATATCCTTCCGTTATCCCCTTATATAATGTGACAGAGACAAAAATTAATGTCATATTCAAGAACAGCCATGGTACAAACGATGGTGTGGTACCGGTACGACGACTCCATAGACAAACAACAGAGACATTGTATATTCAAGAACAGCCATGGTACAAACGATGGTGTAACGTTTAGTACGGTACCAATACTACGACTCCATAGACAAACAACAGACAGAGCCATCGTACCAGTGTCACGCCATCGTCAACACTACGAACGTTTTTTAATACGGACCATAGTAAAAAAACCCACCATCCCACACCAATTCAAGTTCAATGCGGGAATTGTGCGGATGATTTAAGGATTCAGGGGAGGATTAGGATGGGGATTAGGATAAGGGTGAATTGGGTCAGGGACTGCGGGTTGAGGATTATTTAGGATGGTAATGATTGGTGATCCTATTTCTAAACGTGTCAAGAGTGGGGCTATTAAACTACGTGGGATGGGAGATGATTCCACTCTTGGATGCTGCTTACACACAAAACACAACATTAACAACAACAATCACCAATAACACCACCATATTTACAATTCCACCATCCATTCACCTTCCAACATCCCATCAAAACCCAACAACCATCGCCAATAAACAACAAACCCACCTCACACAACCCCACACCATCCCACAACCACCCCTACAATAATCACTCATAACACCCTACTTACAACTCCACCATCCATTCCCCCTCCAACATCTGGTGCCAGTTGTCCTCATTGAGCTCTACGACACTTGATTTGGCCCTTAACTGGCTAATAAGAAGCACAAGGACCAAAAGGAATAATATTTTGGACCCCAGCCTGTCAGTCGCCATGTTTGTTTATCTCTGGTGGTGGTCGTGGTGGGATCAGTGTTGCCAGGTCTCAGTGTTGCCAGGGTCTGCTGCTGCTACTGCTAAACGAAATTCAACCTCCCCCCCCCCTCCCTAGTTTTATTTATTAACGTCGGAATTATTTCCCTATTTTTACCTCACCAATTCCCTATTTACCCTATTTACTCTTGAACATTGACGGAGTTTTTCATATTTCGTCAAGTAGAAATTTCCCTGTTTACTCTTGAATAACCTTTATGTGATTTCCAAGTGTGGACTTCAAAAATCCCTAAAACAAACAGATAGTTTTTTCTTGCACCTGGCAACACTGCTATGATAGTCAGTGTTGCCAGGTCTGTTTCATGCTGACTCAGTGTTGCCAGGTATGCTTCACGAAATTTCCCCTAGCTTTAACATCTGAATTTCCCTTTTTTACCTCACTAATTCCCTGTGGTTACTTTTGAAGATAGTCGTATTATATACCATAAATTTCCCTTTTCTTTCATCTCACCAATTTTTTGTTTACTCTTGAAGATAGTTGTACATATACCATCTTCTTGATATTTCGTCTGGTAGAAATTTTCCCATTTATAGTTGAAAGATTTGTATATAATTTCCCCATTGGTACCTATAATTCTCCAAGTCTAAGGAAAATTTTCCATTCTTGGCAACATTGCAACAAACAAAACACAACCTCACGATACGTTCTCGACGCTGGTTGGTCCTCACTCCTCACTCCCGCCAACATACAAACTCCATTTACTCCACACGATTAATCATTTCACCATTTTAAATCTTTTTTTTTCACCAGAGAGGCTAAATCCAAATCGAATCTGGATTACTGGTTTAGATTATCGTGTCAAAAAGGCTGTGGACACTATCTGAGATACGTCATTTAGTCAGTACAAAATTAATCAGATTACAGATAACAGGCCTTGATATAATATGGGAGACACTGAAACACAAATTGAAACACTGGTCTGATTCACAAGAGCAGAAATTGGAGATAATCTATTCATCCTAAAATATTACACTATGAAAACGAAGTACACAGGGTAAGAAAATAAATGAGTAGTAGATAGATGAGGGAAATGAATCGAGACAAGTTGAATTTACGTTTTCACTGTATATAATTATAGAGTATAAAATAATAAACTTTTAATGTACTGTACTCAACCTCTAGTACACCATTATAGTGTATTTATATTTTGACATCAAGGCCATGTTGAATAAGAGAGATAAAGAATTGTATTTACTCCTACCCTCGACCTTGTGGCAATATTATTATTTGTGCTTTAGGAGTGGGCAGCCTTGGACTAGGACATTGTTATTTATAAACCGAATAATATAATACCTCTATTATATCTTTCTCCCTCCCTCTTCTCTATTATGGCCTTCCTCCCCTCTTGTCTCTTTCTCCCCTTTCTCTTTCTTACCCCCCTATCTCCTTCCTCTCTTCCCCCTTCCCTCGTTCGTTTTTTCTTCTTCTTCAGTCTCCCTTTCTAATACCCATACTTTATGTTTCTTTCTCCTCTCCTCAGTCGTTCATTATTTCTTTCATTCTCAGTTCCTCGTAGGGAATTATTCTCACTTCTGCCCAGCTACTTGTATAATTATATAAGAGAGAGATTATTATTTAATTAATTTATTACGCCAAAGGCATGAGAGAGAGAGAGAGAGAGAGAGAGAGAGAGAGAGAGAGAGAGTGGGTGGGGACCAGGTGCAGGTGTACAATAAAGAAAGAGAGAGAGAGAGA
>JAWZYT010001313.1:12500-22500 GCA_034508575.1 Petrolisthes manimaculis | reverse complement strand
GGGTTTCATTCATTCATTCATTCATGCGTGTGTTGGTAAATATATATGAAGCAACTGAACCCTCCAAACTATTCCAAGCAACACAGACAGAACACCATTATTATTATTATTATTATATATATTTTTTTTTTGCTCTTCACTGGTCCTGTTTCCTAGCATATATACTTTGGAGGAATCAAGACACTCCAATGTACCAAAAAAAAAAAAAAAAAGTGCCACCTTTAACTGTTTTATTTTTCTCCCACTAGATGGCGACACCTTTAGGCCAAAAATATATACAGGTTTTTTGGTAGTACGCATAGCCTACATTGGAGTGCCTTTATTCCTCCAAAGTATGCCAAGAAACAGGACCAAATGAACAGAAAATAATGATAATAGTGACCTGTGTTGCTTGGAGCGAGGTTAGCGTTGAAATATAGCGTTGAAAATGAAGCTAGCGTTGAAATGTAGCGTGGAAAATAAAGTTAACGTTGAAATATAGCATTGAAAATTAAGCTAGCGTTGAAATGTAGCGTGGAAAATAAAGTTAACGTTGAAATATAGCGTGGAAAGCGTGGTTAGCGTTGACGTAACTGCAGCCACTCCTTCAGGCAACCACAAGGACACCATATAAGAGGGGCACAGTACTCCCGACGACTCCTTAAGGGCCTGGCACTCCTCTCCTCCTGTAATTACACACACACACACACACACACACATACATTTTTTTTACACACACACTGCAACACCTTACATCAACACCATTATTACCATTATCATTATCATTATTATTATTATTATTATTATTATTATTATTATTTGGTGGGTTGGTTGGTTAGTGGGTTGGTTGATTGGTTAGTTAGTTGATTAGTTGGTTAGTTGGTTGTTGGTTGGTTAGTTTGTACACAATAAGGCAAGTGCTGTATGCCACAATTATAAGATAATACACAGGTAAACAGACTGCCTGCCTAAGACCCTGTACACAAGATAAGCAGAGGGCAGATATTGGTAATAAACAGTGTGAGTCACAGTGGTACCCATGTGATATAGAAGCCAGTGTATAGCAAATAACTAGATAACCACCAACCTTATTAATATTGGCTAACACCTGAATACACAGGGGTTGTTCTTATCATTGTTGTTCTCTACCTACGATAGAGAGTAGGGAGAGAATAGAGAAAGAGAGTAGAAAGGAGAGTAGGGAAAGAGAGTAAGACTCCGACATAACCAAGGAATGGTCACAAGGAGATATGCCTAATCCACAGATAATATAAACTGATTAATGTAGCAGACTAGGTATGACTAAGAACACGAGGACTATACCTCATGACCACATGACAACAAGACAAGTAACTTTCCTACCACATGATCCACGTGGCATCCGGCCACGTAAGCATGACAACACACAGTAATAATTGTATCCAAAGACAACTGACAACTCAAGTGAAATTGTATATAAACAGTGATACTTACCTAATAGGTAGGATAACTTAAACTGTCTCCCAGGGCTATAGGCTTGTCTCCACAGAGAGAGACTATATACATATAAGACCAGGCACATCAGTATCATTCCCTGTGTAGATATAAGTGTATATAAATAAATGTATTAAGCCTTGAATAAGAAACTTGTGAAATCAATTACCTAAGAACACCACTCCGCCGAACTCGCTACCAACAACTAACAACCAACAACCAACAACTCACTACAACAACAATGTACTGTACCAGATTCTTTGAAGAGACTAGAATCAGGACTGGTACATTTTGGTGACAGCGGTGTTTTTGTGCAACATACAAGATTGCAAAAAGGTAGACTTCACGGGAGACAGTGAATAACATAGTTCAAGACAAGTTGAAGATTTTATTTGTAAATTCTCTCAAATAATTTCTTCAGTGGGAATAATCTTACAACCTCTAACGACAAAGATAAACCACAAATTCATCACCTACAAGACACCTACTTCAACATAACTGCAACTAGACCTACAACGGGACCTCATCTACTTCACAACAATCAATCATCACTACCCCAGGCGTCCCTGTACGTAAATTCTCTCGTAAGGACAACGCCATCCCTTCATCACTACCCATGAGCGTCCCTGGAACGTAAGGACGTCATCACTTCATCACTACCCATGAGCGTCCCTGGAACGTAGGACAACGTCATCACGTCATCATCTCCATTCTCCAAGCTGACACCTTGTTACGTAAATTCTCTCGTAAAAGGCAAGTCAACATTCATCATCTTCACTCCAAGAACGACTACTAGTGTGTTAGTGTGCGAGCTACTCATCACCACGACTGGCCAGACACCCCACCTAGACGTCAACTCGTCGTCATCATCATCGTTGCAACTAAAGTACTAAAAGTAGGTACACATTACATGTACATTACATTATTTTTCACTTGTCTACGAACATGTTAGGATAAAATTAGGTTTCCTCATTAAAGCCCAGAAAGAAAGAAAAGAAGTGCCAAATTAAAACAAAGTAAAGAATTCTTCCCCATTAATCTAAAGGTATCGCAATAACTTCGAATATCCCTGATAATGATTCATTACCATCTGAGCTAGATTCCCCTGCCTCCCTTAAGTCTCGTTGTGGTGCCAACACATACGAGTACATTTTCTTCTTCTCCAACCATAACCCCATTAAAAACTCAATCTGTCTATTATATCATCCTGTATTATCACTAACAATGACTACTCCTCTACAATCTCCTATCGTCTCTGCTCATCATCTAACAAATACTGATTCCACTGTCTCTTCTAAGCTAACAATGAAACTCTTACCTACCACCATTTCTCATGTAAAACATTTTAAGGGAGATAACCCAAGATATGGGATTCATCTCTTCTTGCATCATTTGGAGAAGATATTTTGCAAAGCGAATATAGAGCAGGACGAACATAAAATAGCATTGGTAAGAGAGTATATTGCACCGGATAGTCCAGCCAGTTATAGGTTAAACACAAGTGCTTTTTCTAATCCAAAGAATTTAACGTCATATGCCACATTTAGACAGTTACTTATTGATGTTTTGGGGGATGGTAAAGTACAAAAATCGTTCTCAAGGGTTCAAAGAATGATTAAAAGAAAGGCAAACAAAATAAATGCAAGGGAACTAGCAAAAGCACTTGCATCAGCAGGATCGCTAGAATTATATTCAAAGAAATCTCAAATCATGCATCATGTATTACATATTACTCACTCCAGGGATAAGAAGAATCATAATTTTGATACCATAACTCAGAAGGAATCACACAGACAACGTTGCAAACATTGTAACGAAGATAAGCATAAGACCAGTGAATCTGATAGTAATAAATATACAGGAAATTATCAAGGGAAATCAAAGCATAAATACTGTCATTCACATGAGTCAAATTCGTATTCCTTAAATGAACACATGATCCTTAACAAAAGGAAACAAAGCTTGCACAATCGAAACATGATGTATGAAACGAGACCACCACGATATTAAAGTGGCATCAATAATCACATAAGTAAATAAATACTGCCCTGTCGTCGTAAATACCTATAATATAATAATAATCCCTGTCTAAGTATCACATAGTAATATTTCATTAATGATAGACACAGGAACAGCAGTTTCCTTGTTATCGGATAATTCCTTTAACAAATTGTGCAACTTAGATCCCCAGCGGGTTTTATAAACTAAGATTGAACAGGTGATATAAAATTGTCACATATGACAAATAATAAATTAACAGGTATTAGGGACACTAAACCCTTCCTGTACGGTTAGACAAAAACTAACCAAATACACATAATAATATGCACTAAACATAAAATAATACATTTTAGGTATTAATGTATTTTAATACAGGATTGTCCAGGCCAAAATATAAGTCCATATATATGTATTGAAAAAACAAAACAAAAAACGGGAACTATTCCATTATCATAAAGGCCTACTGCAGATAATACTATATTACCACTAAATTTCGTCCATGAATCGAAGGTAGAGCTTCCATCTCATGTTACAACCACATATTAGTGTTCTATCCTTAGTAGAGTCTGGGAAAATAACCTGGGAATGTATCTACTTTCACTAATGTAAAGGATAATAATATTGCTACTATCTATATCTTTAAGAAATCAACTACCAATAATCAGGTAAAGAAAATGACATATTTATATGATCGGTACAAGATGGAAGTTAGACTAAATACCACAAGAAATATATCAATTTTAACCGAAGAGTTAAAAGATAATCATATAAGGGAGAAACTTAGAAAATTGGTCAGGAAACGATATTTTCTAATTTATCGTGATAATTTTATTAATATACTAGCCACATATCAAAATGCGATTGCCCTACCTGGTAACATTTTTAGGAATAACCTATTTATAAATAAGCATATAGGCGACCATACCTTATACTAGACACAAAGTTATAAGTGATAAATGAAATGTTGCATGAAAGTATTATTAAGATTTTAACTCCCCCTTTTAACAGTCAAATGTTTTTGGTTTCAAAAATGATGGTGAATTTAAGCCAGTACTTCTTTATAGAGATATAATGCTACAAGTAAATATAAATATCCCCTCCCTCCTTTAAGGATGTTTTCGCTAACATTGCTCAAACAAAACATATTAAAATTGGTCAGTGGACACTGGCAAGTAGCATTATATAATAATACATTTAATACGTCCCATGGTTATTATGAATACATTCGTAGACCATTTGGGTTACGTAATGCTCAATCAACATTTAAGCATATGCTAAATTTTCGTGTTAGTGTTATTAATAACGTAGTCATCGCTTACCCAGACAATTTGATTATTTTTTAATAAGGTACAATCACAATATTTAACAATAAGGAAGGTTAAATAGACATTGAATTAGGTAGGCCTCAAACTTTAAATATATATGTTTCATTATATTACCAGGATATTATAATGATAGGTTATACATTAACCACCACTGGGCTCCATACACAAGCATAAAATACGAACAATGAAAGTAAACTAACGTAAAATCACTCTTGAGTTTATGTTCGTATATAGAGAATCATTATAAAGACATTTTTCCCATTTAACAAACGCACTAAATAATCTCCTCAGGAGAGTGACAGATGTGTATGGAAGTCAGAAAAGTTAATAAAGGTTAATTAATGTCAGCTCCAATTCATGCATTTCCATCCTATTCATTACCTTAATAATAATAATATCACGTGTACAGATGCTTCTTCAGTAAGCTTAGGCACTGTACTTATGTAAGATATAGCTAAGTTCTACGTCGGGTATCTACTTATGCATAACGAATATTTAATGCACAGCAAACTCGTTACTCTGTAACGGACCAGGAACAATTAACAAATAATGTTAGGGGCAATTCGTACTTTTAGAAAATCGTATTAGGCTATCCTTTACAAATACTCGTGAATCACTAAATATATTCTTGGCTTAGTATAATCTCAAACCTTAACGTGAAAAGTAGCCAGATATTATCGAACCATTAAGGAATTTCTCCCACATATTGATATTAACTACCTTCCAGGATGATTATAGAAAAAAAAAAAATAACAAATCCCTTAAACAATCATCTTGTCATTTACTTCCGAAGTCACTCATGGACGTGGTAAACATGCATAAACATTAGCAATTCTTATGCTAAAATATACTAAGACATTATTTAACTCTGAGGATGAAACTAATGGACGAGAATTACAGTCACTTAAATAATTTTCCCTTTATGATAAGATTTTTACAAAAAAAAAAAAAAAAAAAACTTAGTAAAAGTGACTTATAAACCAATGAAAGTGATACATTAAATAATGCTTCCCTCAGTGTTAATTACCCTTTTATCAAAATGCAACAGGACATCCTGGGAGAGAATATCAAAACAATCTCCATATAATATATTATCAACATAAACTATGGGTAGATGATAAAACATATATCGCTCAGTGCGAAACATGCAATGCTCCATGACAGGAATATAATCCTGGACGAATCAGGAGACATAATAGGAATAATTCTACTTTCCTTACCAATTACAAATCAGGGCATAAATAAACTATTACCTATGGTTAACCATTTTTCTAAATATTTAGTGGCGGCACCACTACATGATAAAAACCGCAAATAATACGTGCACATATATCTAATCCCAAATTATTTTATGCCTATATACATGTCCCAATATTATAAAGATATCTAATTTCTACTAATTTGAAGCAAACGTTTGTATAACCATATCTCCCCATATCTCCCAGCAGCTAATGGTTAACAATACGGCAAAACCGTAAAATACTACAAGTACTTGGTGGCACAGAAACAATGGAAATCCCTCCACATGGAAAGACTGCATCAAAAAAATGACAGTCTATGAATACTACAAAACATGGAAATAAAAGGAAAAACTCCTAATCAAATACTATATGGCGTACAAGAAACGTCTTTCATATAATTATATGAGATAACAATTGCCACACAGAAGCCAGGCTACAACAAGGACAACTTCGCTGAACAACAGTGAGTTGCAGTTCAACAATTTCATCATGATGTACAAGCAATTTTCGGGCTTGCAAGGAAATAATGCGTAATCGCCTACACAAGCAATTTTCGGGCTTGCAAGGAAATAATGCGTAATCGCCTACACAAGCAATTTTCGGGCTTGCAAGGAAATAATGCGTAATCGCCTACACAAGCAATTTTCGGGCTTGCAAGGAAATAATGCGTAATCGCCTACACAAGCAATTTACGGGCTTGCAAGGAACAAAATGCGTAATCGCCTACACAAGAAATCTACACAAGCAAATTTCGGGCTTGCAAGAAAAAAAATGCGTAATCGCCTACACAAGCAATTTTCGGGCTTGCAAGGAAATAATGCGTAATCGCCTACACAAGCAATTTTCGGGCTTGCAAGGAAATAATGCGTAATCGCCTACACAAGCAATTTACGGGCTTGCAGGAACAAAATGCGTAATCGCCTACACAAGCAATTTACTGGCTTGCAGGAATAAAATGCGTAATCGCCGGTCTAATAAAGCAAATAATTCAAATGTTCACTCCAGGTGATACATAAAATAATACGGGTACCCGATCGAAGTTTAAAAACTTCACACAGTCATATCTTTAGTAGGTAATAAACTTATAATAAAGAATATTTTTACCAGGCGGATGATATTGTATATGTAAACAGGATAAAGAGATTGGTAAAGCGCGCAAAACCATCCAAAATAAAACCAATCCATATCACTGAAACATAACAATTTCCTCTTCTTAGTAAATTTATCCCTACTATATACTATATACTATATAATGAAATAATCAATTACAAACATAAATCCGATCGGTTTACTATGAAATAAAATAATATTTCTTTTTACAGATGTGGCCCAAATCAACCTATATGGATAATAATTCTTGTCTCTACTCTCAACAGCTCCTGGCAGAACCAGACGAGGAACACAACGCAAGACAGATGACGTCTTCAATCCGAGAGCTCTCGTATACAATTTTATTAACAAGCAGATGAAAAGAAAAGAAAAATAAATAAACTAATGGTGACAAATGATATAATCACTATTTCTTACTCTTTACAGATTTTATCCCAGTGAGCAGTGGTTACAGCTACAAGTATTTACTGATACACTAGTTTATTTGACAGGTATCACACAAATTGAATCCAGCGACTAAGGTAATATTGTTCGCTTATTATACAAAATATATAATGGCTTGAGCCATCACCACAGCCCAGAGCGTGGTTGGGAAAATTTTTACGTGTATTTGCGTGAACATTATTTGGTACTGCTTACATAGTGGTATACACATATATCCTATAAAATAAAGGATTATGAGACAAACTGTTGCATATCGTGGTAAGTGTAACAGGTAAAAAGCATTGCACAGATATTAAATACGAATTATAGAGCTTTACTTAACCAAAAGAAAATATTCACATATACTTAGTAGGCTTCTATTTTATTTCTGCGAGAAGCAGGAAGCTGTATTACGAGTACAGGAACTTTGAAAGAAAGTACAACCATTTATTAGGAGAGTATTTACTGCGGGTAAGATAAGATTAACTCATACTTAATAACTATAATATGCAAAGGAAAAATCAGTGTGAAGTACTATCTTACCAAAATATCTTTCTTCCACCTATTTGAAATATTATTTAAAATCGTGCGTAGTATTTTAATACAAGATTATATACTCATTATTATTCCCATAGAAGGTAAAGTATTATTCATAAGCTACGCACTTCAAGAATTCCCAATGAAAATAGAAATAATCTTTTAATGTTCAAAATTCCTCCTAGAAGTATTATACTTAGTGATGATGTCATCAATGACACACACTCCTCAAGTACCATGTTGCATGTCTTCATTTATATGTTGGTCCTGCATAAATATTGGCAAGTATTCCTCCAAAGGATGCGAAATCTCCACTTGCTTTGAAGCAATTCAGGCACTATATGCATGTAATTCATATCTATTACTAATCAAACCTCTCTTATATCATCAAATTTCTATTTCTACTATCTATACTTACCTACTGATAGACTATTAACAATATATTACCCTAATCACCCTACACATGGCATGGATTAAGGCTACTGTAGAGAGGCAGACTCAGATAAAATCGATTCAAGGGAATCGTTACATTGGAAAATAAAATATATAATTGCTAGACAATATATCCCACTCTCTTCCACCTTTCAATATATTTCATTTAATATCGACTTGTTTAATATCTCCCTATTATCAGTTGTTTCAGAAAAAGTGAAGCTGGGAAGTTATTCAAGGAAACTGGGAATCAAACATCCTGCTAGTATCAGTTGGTTACTCCATATATTGATGAAAATAAAACTTGGTACAAATATTTAATATCCCATGTCTTATCTTTCTGGCAGGTACTATAACATTTTTATATAGAAAAAGTCTACTGTCATATTTTGCATTGTATAAGAGAACTCTATCAATGTAGACTGAATTATCTTGTTATGGAAAATTAACATTGAGCTGTTATTGCACAGCCACAACATAGCAACAAGGCATCTTCATTAATGTGTGAATTTTTAGCATAGGTTAGCTTATACACATAACTACAAGCACCTAGCTCAACACATTAATTTTAAGATTATTTCTTTATGTATGTACCAGTGTATTTTATTCATGTATTGATGTTCATTTTAAGTATATGATGTGCCTATGTCTTTGATGTCAATTTTATATTATTATTGAGGTATTCACTGATAATATCTTAGTTATTGTGTACCCTACCTACATTGTATGTTTGTTTCCACAATCAAGGTAATCTGAGACAGATTACGGTAGCGGCCTCGAGCGATTGTACACAATAAGGCAAGTGCTGTATGCCACAATTATAAGATAATACACAGGTAAACAGACTGCCTGCCTAAGACCCTGTACACAAGATAAGCAGAGGGCAGATATTGGTAATAAACAGTGTGAGTCACAGTGGTACCCATGTGATATAGAAGCCAGTGTATAGCAAATAACTAGATAACCACCAACCTTATTAATATTGGCTAACACCTGAATACACAGGGGTTGTTCTTATCATTGTTGTTCTCTACCTACGATAGAGAGTAGGGAGAGAATAGAGAAAGAGAGTAGAAAGGAGAGTAGGGAAAGAGAGTAAGACTCCGACATAACCAAGGAATGGTCACAAGGAGATATGCCTAATCCACAGATAATATAAACTGATTAATGTAGCAGACTAGGTATGACTAAGAACACGAGGACTATACCTCATGACCACATGACAACAAGACAAGTAACTTTCCTACCACATGATCCACGTGGCATCCGGCCACGTAAGCATGACAACACACAGTAATAATTGTATCCAAAGACAACTGACAACTCAAGTGAAATTGTATATAAACAGTGATACTTACCTAATAGGTAGGATAACTTAAACTGTCTCCCAGGGCTATAGGCTTGTCTCCACAGAGAGAGACTATATACATATAAGACCAGGCACATCAGTATCATTCCCTGTGTAGATATAAGTGTATA
>JAWZYT010001312.1:42500-110652 GCA_034508575.1 Petrolisthes manimaculis | reverse complement strand
CCGAAGAAAAAGTAACGAAACATTGTCAATAAAGGCTCCTCCTCAAAGGAAGGTAAGAATGTCGAGGCTTTCTTTTCTTGTGTTAAGAAACTTTGTCGCGACGACTGTTTTATTAGGGAGTATGGCGTCAATATCAGTCAATAATTCATTTGTATAGGTTAGTGAAGGAGGAGGTAGTGGAAATATTCTGTCCTATGGTGTGGTGGATGTGGTGTTCAGGGACGAGACGGGGGGGGGGGGGGGGGCGATGAAAATGAAATACTGAATGGGCGTGTGCCTTAATACACACACACACACACACACACACACACACACACACACACACACACACACACACACACTGGCCCCGACCCCTTAATCACGCACCTCACAATATAGATGCATGCAACACACATCTAAATTACACGCTAAGCCAGTCATAAATCACACAGCCACATACAGACACATGCACACACCCTGCCAATGCTATCGACGTGTACAGCGAGTCACTTCAGTAAATATTTGACATTAGGCTACCCTCCTGGATATCTTGGACAGCAGTTTTATATATTCTTCTTGTTGCAAATCCCTACCTAATAGTGTTACCATAATAATAATGCATATAATGTTAAGATACGTTTGTTTGAGTTATTTCTAAGTATAGTATAATTTTATTGAACCTTATGACAACTATTATTCCAGCGTAAAAAACAATAATTTTATGACCTTGAGTTAAGCAATATGAAACAAAAAACGTATAATATAACCTAGATGTTAATTTTCACAATGTTGATTACCATACTGATCTGACCCTTCCCTTACAGTTCTAAGTCTAGGCTGATTAAGGCTGGAGCATACAGATTCCTCCAAACCGTACCACAAAAACAGTCTAAATCAACAAAAAATTATATGGAAACATTTTGCAGAGTAAAGTTTGGAGGCGTATTAATTAGTAACCATGTAATTATTTTTTTTAGGTGCATTAAGGAACAGTTGCTTTCCACTTATTGGGGCAGATGAGTGTTGGTAAATCTGGAGCATGCAACTGATCCCTTGAAACTATTCTAAGAAACAAGCCACCGTCATGTTTGTTAATCTGGTCCTGTTTCATGGCATACTTTGGAGGAATCAAGACGCTGTACTGAACTAAAAATATACTATCTCCATTATACAAAATAATTATTACTGACGAATTGTGCATTTACCTTGAATAACATCATACGCTTCTTCCTGCTGGATGGAAACTCGACTGCTGTTCACAATCTAGAAAAAAAGAAAAAAACATCTCTATTAATTCATGTAACGTTACACAGTGGATAATGTGTTTAAACCTTTATTATGTGGAATAAACTGTCATCACTATATCAACATATCTAGACATATAATGAAATTGATGTATAGATAGGTATGGATAGGTATGGACTGTAATTGGATAGAGAGACAGGAAACAGATAGTGATACATAAATAGCTGTACAGATGAATGGGTGGATAGGTAGACAAATATTTATAAAGCCTGCACATGTGCTCAGTTAATACTTTCCAAACAAGTGGATCTATCCTTAATAATAATACAAGTCAAAATTCTTTCCATCAGTAGGAGAAAAGAATGGTAAAATGGAAGACTCTCCACTCTCCACCCTGCACATTCTCCACCTCAAACACATAAAAATAAAAATTTATATATATACATACCCCATGGTACTGCATTAATGACGGATTTATAGTCAACTCTTACATTACTACAAATACTCGTACTTCAGTCGGGTTCCACCACTATTAATAACTTGTATGTAGGTACAGTCGACCTTAGGTATTCGTATTCACCACCGTGACAAAAAGGGTTCGAAACAACCAGAAAAGTTTGTACATTAATTTCCTAACACCAAACTTTTCTGGTAATGTTAATTGGGTAAAGTTGGAATCAGTCAGCAGAATAATTCCTACTTCATATGCAGAATTAAGGTCCCTTGTAACCATTACTCTGTGTTTGAATTCCTGAGGCAGACTGTACCTATATAAATATATTTGATAGATAGACTCTTAAAGAGGTGAATGGATGGACGGATTGATGAGTTGAAATTACACACACATACACACACACACACACACATATATATATACAGAGAGAGAGAGAGAGAGAGAGAGAGAGAGAGAGAGAGAGAGAGAGAGAGAGAGAGAGAGAGAGAGAGAGAGGGGAGAGAGGGGAAGGGGTGCTAACAGGCAAGCACAATGCCTCGAAAATATAATAAATGAATAACGTGTCCCTGTTTTCTCGCTCGCTGTGTCTAAAAGAGTTTCTAATGGAAGGGACGACCTTGGCCAGGGCATGTCACTGTGTTTTCCAAGGCACCAGCACGTCCTCTGCATCCTCTCCTTGTTTCTCCTGTATTTTTTGTCTTCCTCCTCCTCCTTGTCCTCGTTTCTCTGTTCTTCATACTCATACGTCATCTTGTTGTTGATGTTGTTGATGATGCTATTTTCCTCCTTCATATTCTTTTTGTTCTTTTAGTTCACGTTTCTGTTTTTATTTATCTTTCTTCCTGCTACTCCTTCTCTTTTTCTCCATCAGTTTGTACACAATTGTTAGTTAGTACACTGCCGATGAAACACACTTGCGAATATACTTTTATCAGTTACACATCATAATATTTTCCCATTCATCTCCCAACAGAGACGATCACCAACATTAGCTTGACGTACTGAATCTTGGACTTCACCTCAAGTCATGCATTATTATAGTGAACAATGAGAGCCAACAACATCAGCAGCAGTATTCATCACGCCCCTCGAGGCTACAACAACCAACACTCCAGCTCACGACAGGATCAATGGTTTATTTCAAATATGGTCAGGCAGGGGTTTTCCTACTAACGTCGACCGGTGACCTGATGTAGTAGGTATAATTACAAGGTCACGTCGCGCCTTGCAGTCCTGGTATCGATACAACAGCTGAGGTCTTTGTCCAAAATGTCACAATCCCCGAATATGTTACAGTCGACCCCTGATTTATCAGTGACATCATTTACATTATCACTTGTCATCTCATACAGGCCCAGTAGATCACATACAGTATATTGTATGAATTAAATTGAATAACAGAAAACAGAAAAACACACATTTAATGGTCTTCAGTGAAGGTCTGAGCATTAAATAAACTAGTAGATACAAGCCATTTTTTATATTGTTTTTTTATCAAGGATCTTCTGTTCTTATCCTCTTTTCAGCTCTTAAAGAAAGCATTGGTTCTTTTCTCCGTTGTGTGATCTTTTATTTCTTGTTTCTCCTCCGTTTTTCGTTTATTCTCGTTTTCCCTTTCTTTCTCTATTTTCTGCTTCTTTTACTCGTACCCATCTTTTCTCCTCTTCTATTCCATTTTACTCTTATCTCTTTCCCTCTCTTTATGTTTATGGATAATCAATCTCCTTCTTCATTCAATACTCTTTTCCTCTCATAACTTATCTTCATCTTGACACTTGACAATAACAACATATCACTACAGCCTTTCTATGGTCGTTGAGAATATTGTCATCATGAATATCAAGTGGTTAATACAGTACGGACAAATGTTGGGGAAAAAAATAATTGGTGCTAAATAATTGGTCATGGAAAGAACGCAGGACTAGTGGAAAATTTCTGGCTTCGACTGGACTTTGTGGAGACTCCGACAACAAACATAACTCGGCCCCCGAACTGTAAACAATGTGAGAGCACACGGCTGGTTATACAGGCTTCGTTTATATGGCCATTTTCAAGTTGGGTGGCGGCCAGAGACAGTGCACGCCAGAGTGATGTTGTATTCGTTCGTGTGTGTGTTGTGTGTGTGCTGTTGTGTGTATGTGAGTGTGTGTGTTGTCGTGTGTGTGTGTGTGTGTGTGTGTGTGTGTGTGTATGTGTGTGTGTGTGTGTGTTCGTGGATGTGTTCAAATAGCTGAAAGCGCTTGGTGTTTTTGTCTGGTAATTATTTATACAAACAAGGAAACAAACTGAACTCAGGCCACAGTTACAAATAAAGACCAAATAGTTTGTTATTTACCAGATATTTTGTATTGTACAGTCCTGGCAAATAGTCCTTTCCTATATATACACCTTCGAATGAAATTACCTCTCTGATGCAGGACTTTTGACTGTGACTGTACATGAGTGTGTAGGCAAATGCATTTATTATAATATATTTAAGTTTGTAAAAGTTTACTGTATTTTTTCGTTTTGTTTTGCTAGAGTCTGCGTGTTTGTCTCTCATTTTTGTTTACATGTTTCGTATAAGGAAGTGTGTAAGTGATTATTGTATATGTGTACTTGTGTGTGTTTGTATGTATGTATGTGTACTTGTGTGTGTTTGTATGTATGTATGTGTATTTGCGTGTGTTTGTATGTATGTGTACTTGTGTGTGTTTGTATGTGTACTCGTGAGTGTTTGTTCTAGAGGACATATATGTGTATTTTTTCGCCCAACTGAGCCAGTCCCCAGCGTGAAGTGAACTGACAAACACACTGATGAAATTTAGGGGCTGCCACACAGGGTTTTGTTGCCTCGTATGGTGTGAAGGAATCAGTGGCTTTTAACCCCTTCACCCCTGGAGAATGGGAATATTTCGGTGAAGTTATTATGGGGAAATTACTTTTTCTACTCATTGTAGTCTTCTGATTTGATCAAACTATGCTGGAAAACAGACCGAGTCAATTATTCATATGTAACCTACGTTTCGGAATAATTGGGTGGCATCTTTTTTCTTTAAATGTACTTAAAGGCTGTTAAGATTTTGTCATCAGGAAATTTATTTTGTCAGAGGAAAACAATACTACCATCCAACTGTTAAAGACATATTTAAATTACCTTATAAAAGCTATAAACTCAAGCATATGTGAACAGTTGCATCAATCATCAAATTTTGGAGCCTTCAAAGATTAATGGGACCTACAATTTCTAGGAAGTTTAGAGGTTGTTGCTTCATCCAACCTACGCCATAAAACATACCCATTTACCCCAGGTGCTGTTTTCTGGTACATTTTGGATGGGACGTACCACCATCCTTTTACAATATTCCCAAGTACTGTACAGCCACAATAAAATAACCATCGACACTTTCCTACCATCGTAGTAAATATCTTGGTAATAAAGTAAAGAATAACACGTGTATGATTTTGCAGCACCTCATAATAATAATAACTTAGGGGGGGGGTTGAGTTGACGTAATGTGTTGTATGATTATATTTTGATACGATACTGATTTATTTGCACGATGGAAGGAAAGTGTCGGTGGTTATTTGATTGTGGCTGTACCTTACTCGTAACTCTACCGACTCCACTCGTCTCAGTTGCCAGAAGTCACCAGAGGATCTATGATATGAATGGGAAAAATAATTGTAAAGAGACAGACACATGGAAAACACTGGAGCCTCCAACCTGTGCCACGAAGCTGACTAGTGACCGCTTCCCCTTTGACCTTTTTGTCCCAGTTGTACACCAACACCCTGACACTTTCTCTTTCTGTCACTCTTTTCATTCTATTATTTTTTTCTTTCACTGCTTATCTCTCTCTCTCTCTCTCTCTCTCTCTCTCTCTCTCTCTCTCTCTCTCTCTCTCTCTTCTCTCTCTCTCTCTCTCTCTCTCTCTCTCTCTCTCTCTCTCTCTCTCTATCTATCTATCTATCTATCTATCTATCTCTCTCTCTCAATCTCTCTCACTCTCTCTCACTCTCTCTCACTCTCTCTCACCTTTAATCAGGGTGCAAATTGATCTCCTAATTAAGGTAATCAGCAGAGAGCATGCATGAGCGGCTGGCTTCTCACTCCTTCAAGGGTCATGTCAGCGTCATAGGCCAGTCATTATTTGGGGAGTGAGAGGGGAAGGGAAAGAGGGCTGGCTGGGGTTAAACAAATAAAATCTAATATAAGCACACCATTTATATAATTATACTCTATAACTATCTTCGTTGGACTCACTGTTCCATACCTACTTAATTTCTTTTCTTCTTTCACCTTACATACCTTTGATTAGAAAAAGAAAAAAAAATAGAGTGGAACAAAAGACAAAAGCAAGAAAAATACAATGTGAGAAGGATTACTGTTACGATGATACCTCATTCCTCGTTGTGTACTGTAGGTTTTATAGGCGAGGTGAGTGAGCAGCTAGTGTGTGTGTTTGTGTTTGTGTGTGTTCTGACTTTGGAGACATGCATGGTTCACCTGGTTTCGAATTGGCGTGAAACATACAGAGTCTCGCCGGATGTTGCTCACCTCACCCTCCTAATTTTGGGGTTGGTATGTAGGCAGGCAGGAAGGCTACGAGTCCAACACACTAGTCACTCAGCCACCTCCTCCTCCTCAAATGTACTGTATATTTTCTATCAAAACGCCCGTCCACTGCCATCAGAATTTATGCATATATCAGTAACTACTTTGCCTTGGGTGCAGTATTTGTCTATATATTTTCACAGATACATAACTCCGGAGCATAATCCTGTCTAGAGTTTCTACGAGAGCCAGGACTGGTTGGTGAGAACTAACCCTCAAAATGCAAATCAATTTGACGGGCCTTTGCACAGAGACAAACAATCAAATAATTTTGAAGCATCTCTTATGTCTCTTAAATAACAATACTTAATATGAAGCCTATGGTGGACTATCATAAGCTGACGAAATGTACTGGCAGGATAACTTCAGCATCATCATCTTTTAACCTGCATCCCGATTAACCTCACAAAATTGTATTCTAAGAAGGAAAAACTATTGTCATTCAAGGAGGTCATGGGTCAACAAAGGGAGCAGTAGACAACGATCAATACAACACTCCAGGGCAAGACGACAAGAATAGATAGACCACGCTTTATTCCAGAGTCCATTAGGAACAACTCCTTCCCCCGAGTTTTGGGAATGATAAAAGGTCTTTCTTTCGGCCACCATCTTTCTTCTTTTGGTTTTGTTTCCTGTCATTCAAACCTCGTTATCGGGACAAATTTCCGTAGGTTAGTCTTTGAGGGTTATTTCCATTTAAGGGGAGATATACATTGGAATCCGGAAGAAGTATTGATTCATCCAAAATATCTCTGGAAACAGAACATTTCCATTTGATATCAGGCAAAAATTTATAGCAAATGTTGGAGGATTAGTAGGCTGTAATTTGCTCACAACAGATTACTTCCCATAGACCAGGTTATGGAGGAAAACACACTCTTGAGATCCATCCCCAAGACAAAGTAAGCAAGACGAGGGTCGAACATGAGGACAGACAACACAACCAATGATTACCCAAACGGCAGGTAAACAGACCAACAGGCAACACTACAATGTCATTCAGCATAACACACGTTCCTTAGTTACCGGAGACACTGGCCATATCACGCCATCATGACACTGTGAAGAAGACATGCATGCAGAATAATGGTTTGCAGGCTACTTGTTTAGAAGAGTGATGTACCGTGGGCATGACTTACCCTCGGTCATCTACCATTCCCAGAGTAAATACAGGTTAGGTAGAGGCTCCTCCCTTGATAACTGGTTAATCCCAGGGTACGGCTCTCACTATTGTCAAAGGGTGTTAGCACTTCTCTGTATAATGTATGTGTAATTGTATTTGTTTTAGTGTGTGTGTGTGTGTGAGCATGTATGTGTGTGTGTGTGTGTGTGTGTGTGTGTGTGTGTGTGTGTGTGTGTGTGTGTGTGTGTGTGTGTGTGTGTGTGTGTGTGTGTGTGTGTGTGTGTGAGAGAGAGAGAGAGAAAGAAAGAATATCGATATATGGTACATAAAGTAACATTTATATGCATTTGTGTATGAGCGCGGGAATGTGTTTGTACGAGGTAAACAAGTACAGTAAAGTACAGTCAACGGCAAATGTTCTGCCGCCTCACCTGCTTCGCCGATATTCAAACACTGGTGTATATTTAGGTGCAGGAGGCGTGCATAATTCTGTGAACAAATGACATACAGTGTGGTGTCTCTGGTGTGTGGTTGTGTAAGAGGAGGGTGACGAGGTAGTATGCTATCTGTTATCAAAATAAACACGTTTTCTACACCTGACCTTTATAAATCTATAATTATCGTTGGTCTCTGTGAGGCTTCAGGACATTTGCCGCAGATTGTACAGAAGGTATGTATGTATGTATGTATGTATGTGAGCGTGTGTGTGTACAGCAGTGTGTTTGCATATACGGCAGCGAGTAGGTAAGTAAGTTTATATAGTATGGGAGATGAGGATTGCATATAGGAGATACTAGATAGCTGTGTGTGTGTGTAGGGTAGAGGAGGAGAGGTGGCCAACAGACGAGTACATGCTGGTAGCTGTGAATGAACACTGGAATATCACCACTAACTGTATCAAAGCCAGGCCCACAACTCACTTATCCACACCACGCCAGTCCACACACCCACTTCATGCAGGGATAGACAGTGTAAGAGATAGATGAAGGGATAGCCCGGCAGATAGGTAGGTATGTAGGTAGCTTAACAGGCAAATAGGCAGGCTGGTACTGTACTGTCGGTATGTATAGGGAGACAGAGACGTTAGGTATGTAGATAGATAGGTAAATGAGTGGGTAGACAAAATGATGGACACATACATCATACATATTTACACATTAAATTTGACGATTACAAAGCCCTATTTGCAATAACCAACTACAAACAACCATCTCTGTTTCGTCTCTCTCACTTTTAACTTATCTTTTTTATTTTTAACAATTTCGGTAGCCAGCCATTGCTTCCCCTTCCGCTTCTCTCTTCACTACTCGGTGTGGATAAAAACTTTCTTGTGCCAGAAACTTAGAAAACTATATGGTAAGGAGTCCTTGCAAACTTTGCTAAAGAAAACACACTTTTTGTGGAACCTTCTATACTTATTTTATAGCTGACACAGTCGACAGCAGGTCGTGCTTGGGAAAAATGATCTGGTAGCACTACCCTGCGTTGAAGAGAGCAAAATATATAGAAATCAAATAAGACATTTCGTTGTTTTTTAATGTTAATATTCTGGTTCTGGTCAGGGAAATGCTACCATAAAATATTCCAATGTCTGAACGAGCATTATCCCATCAAGCAAATTTGCAACCATTAACATTTAAAGGGATACAAGCTCTTCTCTATATTATGTGCGTAATATTTGATAATATAGTTTTCTTCATCTCATTAGAAAAAGATCATGGAATTTTTTTTTGTAAATTATTTTTTTATAAATAAGAAGTGTATACAACGGATATGTTTTTTGATAATTGATAAACCACGTCGTTTATATTACGTATTCGTACAGTTTTCATATAAATGTATAAATATTTTGGTATAACGAGTCTTTGTAGATCAAAGAGAGTTAGAGAGTAATGGAACAGTTGGAGGCAATGTATTATATTTAATACCCCAGCAGGCTCATAACAACGGAATCTGCCAAACATATCTTATATTATTCACATCTTTTACCAATAAACTCAGCATTCCGATTATCACAGCATCAACTATAGTGTAGATTCTAACCATAGGAGAATATGTATCAATAACCTTCCACCAAAAGTATTGATCTATGAATACACGTGTCGTATTGATTCAAGTGCTCAAAAACACTGTATACTTCCCACAGTGTCAAGGATGACGTCATCAGTCATGGTTTGCACTACATCAGCTAAATAAACCACAACACTAAATGAGAAGTCCAATGCATTTATATCACGGAAGATAAGCAAACACAGTCTTTTTTTTCATTCAGTTTTCCCTTCTAAAGCACAACGTAATGGATGATCATTCTAAGTCTCTCAACAATACATAAACTCATACCCAGTCACCCACGCTGCAGCCCGTCCATCCTTCTGTCCACTCATTCACAAACTCTCATTTATCAGTTCTCCCCCAAAGCGATCTCTTCCACTGACTATTTTCCCCTGGCCACCCCACCACCTTTATCAAATTCACGTAACCAAGTCACCCACAAACTGGCATTTTTCAGGTCTCCTTCCTCTCCCCTCCTCTTCATCCGACTTATTCCTTCCGTTGAACATATTCTATTGGTCAGCTCACCACCTCTATCGTACAAAGGTTTCGTACACCAGGAAAACTTATATAACACTGTACTCGTAAACTTGCTGGAGGCTTCACGTACAGTTTACTCTCTCTCTCTCTCTCTCTCTCTCTCTCTCTCTCTCTCTCTCTCTCTCTCTCTCTCTCTCTTTAAAACATCGTACTCTATTCGATATCCAGAACGCTGAAAGACTCTGAGTGAACGTAATCGGAAACTATAGCAAATGAAGTATAATAACAATTCAAAAGCGAAGCAAAGCATAACTGACAATAATTACTGCCCATAAAGAATTCATTGACGTGATATTCAATGAGAGAGAGAGAGAGAGAGAGAGAGAGAGAGAGAGAGAGAGAGAGAGAGAGAGAGAGAGAGAGAGAGAGAGAGAGAGAGAGATTCTGGTAAACGTCTGGGCAATTGTTAAGGACGCGTCTAATAACAACTCCTTCCATGTGTGATATTAACTCACTCTTCTATTACAGTAATTATGTACAGGATTATGGCAGAGACATGAACGAATAAGAGTGTGACGTATTGAATTGAAGGTCATTGATTATTACGCGCATGTGTATATAAGAGAGATATTCTTTTTTTCTTACCATCAAGTAGGGTTCAAGTTTAGCAAAATTATCACGGGCAATAATAATAAGTATCTGAAGTTAATTAATCCTTTCTAGAATATAACGAGAATGAATTAGAATGGATGTTTTTTTGTGTTGTAAGTGCCTCTCTCTCTCTAAGCTTTCTCACATCCCACCAAAATAATTTCCCAAACTGTTAATATATATGTATGTTAGGCCAAGGCTTTTGTTTCTGCGGGGGCCGCCATATTCAAGAACATTCATGGTATATTCAATGGCGTGGTACATTTTTTTTTAATACCTCAACCTCGGGACTGTAGGTTGTCAATAGCCAGTGACTCTTGTGAGGCCTCGAGATTATTGGGTGTCGCACTAGATGAGACAGTGGAGCTTCATGGGGTTGATAGCTTCTCTTCTGTCCCACTAGATGACGACACCTTATTGATACAGGATGGTACAGTACGATGGCCGTGTTGTTTGTCTATGGAGTCGTCGTATCAGTACCACGCCATTATCTGCACTATGAATGTTCTTGAATATGGCCCCGGGTTTCAAGGGGAATGTAGGAACTGGATTGAGGGACCACCTTACCCAAAATTAATATTCTCAAATACAAAGCTTTATGTGAATGGGTGAGTGAGTGAGTGAGTGTGTGTGTGCATGTGCGTACCAAACTAACCAAAACCTCAGAAAACAGCTGCCTATTAACACCATGATATATACGTCGTTCTCTCCACATACAGTATCCATGCATCCATTACATTAAATCCTCCAGATACAAGTTTACTATAGAGTGCCTTTAACATGTACTCTTTGTAGGGCGTCAACATAACATTACTGAACCCAAGCCCCTCCCCGAGCCATCTCACATTTTAACAGCCCCAACTCTCCAATTATGACCAAATCCTACTGTTAATTAGAAGCTGGAGTTTGTGTATCCCTTGGTAACTTGTGGGTTTATAAATCCTTGCCGGCTTAGCTGTGTATGAGGGTCTGTCTGGACTCGGTGTGTTGGTCCGGGTCATCTGATATTGGCTCATCCCCCGAGCTGTACCCTGACTGCATTTACCCCAGCCCCATTTTTACTAATACAGGTGTAGGGTGAAGATAGAAGAAGGTTTGATTAGTAACTGAGGTATAGTGAGTGGAATAGAGCCTAGGAGGCAACATGGAATCCACCCAGGACACATGCACTTACTCTGTCTCACAAACCTACTACTAGTCTTTTAGTATAGCGAAAGTGTACCGATTCCTTTCTAAGTATTATGATTTTAGATACAGGTTTGTAAACAAGTACTGTTGCCCACACATGAAGCTGGTACGCCTCGCCTCTTGTTAGGTAGCTACAACAGGAAGGAAAGTGTGCAAAAGTTATAGTTTGTTGACAGGCAAACAGTAATAGGATTTTACTGTCTGCTTTCAATAAACTATATATTTTGTTCACTTTTCTTGTTTTCGTAGATACCACATATGTAAGGAGCCCCACCAGCTTCATGTGTGGGCAACTGTACATAGCTGTGTATATTTTTGGTGTAATTTGTCTCGGATTGCATTGTACCGAAAATGCCAATAAATGAAATGAGGAAGCGTGTAAACATTCGCCAGGTATGAGAAAATAAAAAGAGAATACAAGGCTCCCATCTGTCACTATACCATGGACATGTCACTACACTTTCTATTTTCTCCCTCACACCCCACCATCAATTTTGTCTCATCAACACCTGTCACTTCCACTTTATTATCTCGGAGTCTTCTTTGACCCATATTCGGAGTCCTTTCGATTCGGGATTGTAAGCTCGCAAATTGAGCCACTAGACGAAAATGATTACGGTAACCAAAGTTCACTCTTGATTTAAAGTTCACTCTGGATTTACAATTTTATTCGAAAGTATTCATTCATGGCGAGGACTAGTACCCAACACTGCTTCGAAATCATAATAACAGCTCATACAAATAAAATAGCTAAACCATTTACTGCTTCGAAATGGACCTAAAACAATATGGTGAGGTCAGAAATACAAACATACGAACAAGTCCAAACTCTAAGATGTATTGTGAATACCGACCCTGATATATATATATATATATATATATATATATATATATATATATATATATATATATATATATATATATATATATATATATATATATATATATGTGAATTTTTGAGTTGCTCTGCATTGCCTAATACCAGGACAAAACTAGGCTACCCACCACTGTAATATTTTGGTTTAATGTCCGTATTCCTTCGTACATGGCTAGGAATACGGCCTAATAACACCTTAAAATATATGTTCGTGAGCAGTTGTTACGGATGTCCGTGTGATGTTTGGCTTCAGAAGCGAATGGTTATTGAAAGGAGGTAGTACACTCGAGATAAGTAATCCTTTACAAGAGACAAACGGCAAGCACCACACATAACTCTTGCCTTCGAACTCAGCCTCTTTATATATGCAGAGTGGGGAAATGAACAATACCAAGCTATTCGAAGCTTTCTGGTTCTCACACACTGGTCAGAAATTATGTATCACTATTGTACAGTACGAGTGACTACGAAATGAATGATTTAATCAAGGTAAAAGGAAAAGTAAGGTAGTTTCACATCGAAGGGGGGTGAAGCGAAAATGTGTCTGCTCTGTGCATGACGTCACAGATTATCCAGACTGTAGGTTCAGGGTTGATGGGGAGCTCTGCCAACACCACCGAAATATCTCGGTGGTGTTGGCTCAAGTCTCACACTCACGTGAACCACTAGTGTACTGAGTTCCGTTTGCTTTGATATTATCACTGACATCATAGGATCTGCGTGTGGGGTTAAGGGTGAGGGTACCTCTCTTTCTTTTACCTTGGCTTTAATGATCTTGAGGCGTTGCATAATAATCTGATTAAACCCGAAGAAAAAATATCATACATAATTAGTCAGTCCATTAGCCACATATCTTCCTGAAGCGAAGCTTGTAATAAATAGACTTAGAAAACTATCTACGAATGCCACAACTCCAACCAGTGTAACTCCAACCCATAGTCGCATTTCAGGTATTCAGTGTCCCAGTTCCGAGGACGAGGGATGCGACACTTTGAGTGATGATGTGTTCGAAAAATTGTCCCTCATTTTCTTCCAGCTCCACTTTCTCTTCCTTCTTGAAACAGACTAGTATTCAACTTGTTACAAATGGTTTTAGGAGTTATGGAAACGTTGACGTAAATTGAATGCTTAAAATAAAGCTTATACATATATAATTTATATATTTAGTTTTATCTATTAAACATAATATAAGAAATTATTGTTATATTCATGTGTGTATTTATATATATATATATATATATATATATATATATATATATATATATATATATTGTTACGGTGTGACATCTTCACTATGTCACATCGTAGTCTATTTAGATGAAGACATCTCTACTATTAAGTAGAAGATGTCTATTTGTATTTCATTCTATTCCTGTGATTCCAGGCTAGCTCGGAATGAGTTAAAGTCTAGGCATATGATAACAGGAATAATCAGATCAAGGATATAAAGACAAATTGTTCAGACAAATCTGAAAGGGAAGCTTTGAAAGATCTAGTAAAGCTAAAAAGGACATAAAGTGTATGATTATCCTCCCCCCTTCTTTTAAGTTATATCTGATTGCGAGCCTCAGTCTACCCGGGGCTGGGGTCGTAACAGAATTTGGGGGCCTGTCCGGGATCTCGAGAGATATTGAAGAATTCTCGGGAAAGAAGTGAGAAAGATTTCTCCAAGAATTTTTGAAAAGATATCTGCTAAAAGAAGTATGGAGAGAAGTGAAGAAGAGTTCACCTTGCTAGGAAGAGCAAAACACTTGCTCGAAGAAGTAAGGAAGGTGAGACCGTCAAGCCTGGAGTTGAATTACTCCAGACTGGATGCTATGTTGCAAGAACTGCGCATGGCCGAGGAGCTACTTGAAGGAAAGTAGGTCTGGGAAAAAATATAGTATTTAGAGATGCGGGCGCCCCTGCAAAGAGAACACAATACTATAGCACGAATCTTTTTGGAAAACAGGAAGAAGCTGATGAAACCAGCAATTGATGTGGTTCTCCAGTCGGATAAGAAATGTCTTGAACTGCTAAAGGAAAAAGAAGAACAGGCTGTGGAAGAACAGACTGACGAAGGACAGGCTGTGCAAGAACAGACTGTGAAAGAAGAGACTGTGGAAGAACAGTCTGCTGAAGAAGAACAGACTGTGGTAGAACAGGATGTTGAAGAATGTCAAGAAGAGACTGTGGAAGAACAGTCTGCTGAGGAGGACAACAATGAGTCTGAAGTTGAGAAAGAGGACAGCAACAAGACTGACGATGAGAAAGAGGATAGCAACGACAATGAGTCTGAAGTTGAGAAAGAGGACAGCAACAAGACAGACGATGAGAAAGAGAACGAGTCAGAAGTTGAGAAAGAGGACAGCAACAAGACAGACGATGAGAAAGAGGACAGTAACAATGAGTCAAGAAATGGGGAAGAAGAAATAGAAGAGTATGAAGCAGAAGTTACCCCCACACCACAGGAGGCCAGTGAATAGCCACAGGAAAAGGAATAGGTGTAGGAAAAGGGGCTTATGTGCCAAGAAATGTTGATGGAACTGAAAGAGAGACTACGAAAAAAGAAGGAAGAAGTTAAGGCAATAAAACAGGAGCAAGAAAAGATGAAGGAGATGTAGAAGGAGATGGAGGAGGATCTAGAAGAGATTAGGGTGAAAGTGGAGACATTGCAAGATGAGGAAAGGGAGTTAATAAGCAAAAAGAAAAAGATAAAAAGGGAAGTCTTCGAGGGATCTGATGATAAGGATGAGGGACTCGAGGCTGTCAGGAACATTTTTGGTGGTGACATTGACTATGGAGAATTTGAGCACTATGAAAACTGTGAAGGATGTGCAGATGAAGAAAATATTGATGATAGTGAAAATGAGCAAATTAGTAAATCACTCATGGATAATAGAAAATACTTAATTAAAGAAAATGATAAACGTGAAGAACTTGAAGTTGAAGAAGGAAATGATGAAGTTGAAGAAGCAAGTGATGAGGATGATGAAAATGGATGGTGGAAGGAGGATGTAAGTGAAGTAATTATAAAATTTCCACCGTGTATTGTAGTGTAGATGTGAGCCCTCCTAAGGGAGAACTCACATCTAAAATTGGAAGGGGGATGTTACGGTGTGACATCTTCACGGACAAGAGCAACACTGAGGGAGAGGAACAGCGGATTCATTCTCCTATGTTCATGTAGATGTGAGCCCTCCTAAGGGAGAACTCACATCTAAAATTGGAAGGGGGATGTTACGGTGTGACATCTTCACTATGTCACATCGTAGTCTATTTAGATGAAGACATCTCTACTATTAAGTAGAAGATGTCTATTTGTATTTCATTCTATTCCTGTGATTCCAGGCTAGCTCGGAATGAGTTAAAGTCTAGGCATATGATAACAGGAATAATCAGATCAAGGATATAAAGACAAATTGTTCAGACAAATCTGAAAGGGAAGCTTTGAAAGATCTAGTAAAGCTAAAAAGGACATAAAGTGTATGATTATCCTCCCCCCTTCTTTTAAGTTATATCTGATTGCGAGCCTCAGTCTACCCGGGGCTGGGGTCGTAACAATATATATATATATATATATATATATATATATATATATATATATATATATATATATATATATATATATATATAAACGTGTCTGTACATTTAAACTGACAAGATCCTAGAGGTGCTAAAAATTAGAATAATTACCACAGCTGGGACTTGTACTCACTCCAACCGCGAGCAATTTGATTCCAAGCAGTAAGAGTAATGGGAGACGAGAGTGGGTGTCGACGCAAGCCAAAACAGTTGGACGTCGACATTTGTATTCGCACCCCCACACTTCCATTTACATAATTTTCTTGCTTCCCACCACCTCCTTCACCAACTTTCACCAGCACAAGTTTAGCAATTCATCACGGTTGTCCTGAATCCACTATCTAACTTGAGCATTCTTTATATTCTATCCCGCTCATAGTTGAGGAGTAGAAAGGGTTTACTGGTGCGATGATATTAACCATAATATGTTTATTTATGTCCTATGTTATTAATATGTAATATATTACGAGTACTTCTTGGAGTATTAATACTGATTTTGACAGTGTGTGTGTGTGTCGCAGCCACAATTAATTTCTCCTCCATTCCCACCATAATTTCAAATAATAATTCCATTCTAATTTTCACAAATATAGCCGACAGTACTGCCCAGTGCCACGACTACGAATCTGTGAATCGTCCAACGGATAAATAAAATGAGTATAGTAAACTGAGGAAGTCTGTTTTCTGTCAACAATATTGGGAATTAGCTTTCTCCATTGTGCTGTTATGGCTTTAATTCTACTTCTTTACAACTAAAAATTCTGTCTCCTTTTTACAATGATACTCCCTAAGGCCAAAAATTCTGCCTCAACGTAACAGTCTGTCCTTCTGGCCAAAAATTTTGCCTCTTTAAAACTAAAAATTCTGCTTCTTTGCAACATTTCCCGGCGCACTCTGAAGGCCCTGCACCTGACGGAACATCCCCCTGCCTGACTTGCCTTAATAACTTGCAGTAAAAGTTTTGACCACAAGTCGCTATTGGTTCTTAGCAGCGTAACCGAGCGGACGAGGAGAGCTATTTCTCTAAAGTTTGGAGCGCCATACCAACCCCTTGTAGGAAGGGAAAGGGGCGGGGAATTTGTGGTTGGTTTTGTTATGAATGGAGGTAGTGAGTGGCTGGGAGGTTATATGTCCGTTTATAGAGAGTGTAACCCTCTCTCTCTCTCTCTCTCTCTCACGTGGCGGTGGTGTAAACAACACTGGCGAAGCTCCAGCTTTTGGGTCAATTATTAATGAAAGCAGATGGCCACAGACGTTTCACAGGTGTGTGAATCGCTATAGTTTATGTGTTACCTAGAAAGTAGTGAAGAGTGATTGGGACTTGGCCATATTTTAAAATTGAAATCAAGAGGCTTTAAAAAACACCCCCACTGATTTTTTCTGCTCATGCGCAGTTTCAACCATGATGTACGGTATTGCTTAATAAATGTATTAAGCTAAATATTAATCCTTTCTGGTTTTAGAGTTATCTAGAGGAGAAAACACAGTCTGTACGTATAGATAACTGTATATCGAGCAAATGTAATAATATTTCACATACGGTGTTCCACAGGGATCTGTACTTGGTCCTATTCTCTTCTTAATTTGCATAAATGATCTCTCACTCTATATTTCAGACTGCCTAATTATTTAATATGCTAATGATACTCAGTTTCTTCACACTGGTACCATTGAAAATGTTCATGATCTAGTTAAGAAAAGTGAGACACATCTAACAAGAGTAAAAGAGTATTTCTCCTGTTGAACACAAATAACACTCAATGCATATTTATTGGCAGCAGAGGACTTATATCACAGATCCTTAGTAACACTTGTAATCATGTTGACGACACCACCATTGTACCAAGCACGACCATAAAAAATCTTGGCTTATATTTCGATAACTGTATGCAATTTGAAACACATATAGCTGAATTATGTCGAAAATGTGTTGGAACATACTGTATATGTTTGTTGATCTCATCAAGGAAAATTTTAGTTTCCATTATAATATATTATAGCCAGAATAACAACATTTGTGATGTATATGTACATTATATTGAATAACCATTGTAAAATGGAAATAACTTTTGAATCTGAATCTGAATGTTTCCTTCACCTACGTATTTACTCCCTCTCTTCCTCTTTCCTACTCCCTTAATGTCTGATACTCCCCTGCCTCCTTCCCCCAGTCCCTTCCAAATATACTTACCAATACCTAATGTACATATAACTTACATTTCTACCCTCCTACCTATATACCAACTTTACGTAACTACTTGCCTTCTTACTTCTATGACAGTGCCTAATACTATCCTAACTTCCTTCTTCTTTATCAACCTACATTTTTCTTTTCAATCTACAATTATTACCTTCTATTTGCTTCCCTCCCTATCAGTGTACTTTTTTACCTTGCCTGGTTACATTCCTATTTTGATACCTCCCTCTCTACTTTCCTCATTTTATATACCTACCTACGTACAGTACATGCCTCTGTACCAACTTACATACTACTTACCACCCAACTTACACATCACACTCACTCCCTCTCTTCCTACCTACATACCTATAATCCTGCCTCTTGCTTGCCTATGTCCTATTTATCCACCTACCTTCCTGCTCACTGACTTCCTCCTCCTCTTCCTCACCTCCCAATATTTCTTACTCTTCTGCTTCACTTCCTTTGCGTTCCCCACCTGCTCTCTTACTTCTGCACCTCTCTCTCTCTCTCTCTCTCTCTCTCTCTCTCTCTCTCTGAATGATATACCCAAGCCTTCCTTCTCCATCCGTTCCACTTTCCCTTCTTTCCATTACCTTATACTCTCGTAGCCTTCCATCCCTCCCCTTGCCTCCACAACCAATACCTCGGGCATACTTCCACTCCTCCTCCGTTCGTCTTTTTTTTATATATATCTTCAGCATCATTACAAACAACTAACACGTCTTCTCTCTGCCCACACTCCTTACTACCACGGCTCCTCACTTTCCTTTAGCGGCCTAGGGAGGGAGGGAGGGAGTGAAAAAGAAGGGAAGGAGGGAAATATTGACTCAGACCTCAACGAGCCCCAATATACAATACATGGATCATTGACGGAATGTTATAGCGTCCGTGTGTGTGTGTGTGTGTGTGTGTGTGTGTGTGTGTGTGTGTGTGTGTGTGTGTGTGTGTGTGTGTGTGTGTGTAAAGTTGATGGGCAGTTACAAACAATTCCACTTCGATCATTCTCACTCATCGTCATGAACCAAATTTCTTGTAACTCAGGACGCTATAATTATATCAAAATAATATACCTCAACAAGTAAGCGAATATTCAGTCATTATTAATTAATTATTATCTATTGTAATGTATAATCCCTAGCAGCGTGAGCGGCAGGACATTAATATTATTCATAATCCCTTAGCTCTGTATGTATGTCGCACGCAAAGTGAATTACAGAAAATATATCATACCTTCCCAGCTTCATCACTCACCACTTCACCTTGATACAGTACTGGAACGAGCGAGTCATCAACAACTCTCGGTGGATATTTTTTTTAGTGTGAGGCGTAGCAGTCATGCCAAGTGTTTATTTGTCTACCATTGTTTACCTGTCTGTCTGTGTCTGCAAATACCTCCTAATTGAAAGCGTGGATTCTCTCTCTCTTTCTCTCTCTCTCTCTCTCATTATCTAGGTTCTTCCACCCTTCCCTGGTTACTAATCCCTTAGCCTTCCTGCCTCATTAATCTTCCCTTTCTCGTCCTCCCCCTCCCCCCAGGCCTTCTCTCTCTCTCTCTCTCTCTCTCTCTCTCTCTCTCTCTCTCTCTCTCTCTCTCTCTCTCTCTCTCTCAACCAAACCCAATATTATATACAGTATCTGCCCTAAGGAATATACACCACTGTATATATATTTCCCAGAAAGTGACTCAGGAGTAATATATAAATTTCCTTGCCGTAATTGTAACCACTTCTATATAGGACAGTCTGGGGAACATGTAAAAACTAGAGTATCACAGCACAAATTTAACGTGAGAGTATGTCAATTGAGTAGAGGATTATTTCAACATAAGGCAAATAATGACCATAACATCAATTCGTCCGGATGCAATAACAAAATTGCCATAACGAAATGCTTTATTGAAATATATGTAATCGAGTCTTGTCTAATTCCTGGTACATATGATAGAAATGTAAACATGAGCTATGGACATTTTAGGTGTGACAAAGTGTTAACAAAATTGATGATGAGGAAATTTCAACCAGACTGGACAGACCAGGTGATTTTAGATCAGGTATACTGTTTATTTGATTGGCCCTCACCACCATCCTTGTGCCGTGTGTCTATATATACTCCGACTTGACACTCTTGTATTCATTCTGTCTGAAGATGTAATACACGAAAGTAGAGGTGGTATCCTTTCAAGGGCACTAACATTGTTGTTGGAACAATCAGAGGAGTTGGTTAGGATAGGTTTAATTAAGCAGTATTAAATTAAGCAGGTCCGTGTTTCTACAATGTCTCGACGTTATATTAACCTCACCACCTTCCAAACCACAGATTAAGGTGTCCAACTGAACTAAGAGAGAACCCAACATTACCGAGTCGCACCAGGCCACACTAAAGCTGCAGGCTGAGTATGAACGTGAGTGCTGCTCTTCTTTCTCTT
The DNA here is from genome assembly GCA_034508575.1 of Petrolisthes manimaculis. NCBI lineage: Eukaryota > Metazoa > Arthropoda > Malacostraca > Decapoda > Porcellanidae > Petrolisthes > Petrolisthes manimaculis. The sequence continues at coordinate 89,817 of JAWZYT010001312.1, read as the reverse complement.
CCGCTTCATTGTGCCTGGAAACTGTGAGAAGCTTACACAACACGTCCTCACTCCTCTCCTCACAGCTTACACAACACGTCCTCACTCCTCTCCACACAGCTTCACCTCTCTCCACAAACTCTTAGTACACATCTTCACTATCTTCATATATTAATACCCTCCACACACCTTAACTTTCCTTCATATACATTGCCATTCATATACAGTATTTTCCCTCTCCTCCTACACAGTTCTGGCAAGAGTAAGAGTGCCGAAGGTGGAAACATTAGTCTTAAGAGGGTGCAGGAGTAGGCTTAGGTGGGGGGGGGGGAGTTAGGGGGGTTCGGGAATAGGGGACAGACTTTCTTCCCACCCCAAGCCTATCCCCCAATTCCCGTACCCCCACAGTCCCCTCCCCAAGCCTGTCCCCTACTCCCACACCCCCTTAACTATTCATGTTTTACGTAAAAGTAAAGGGTTGGCTAAATTTAAAGCACAAACCACCTATCCCTAATATCAGTAGTACCACCTTCAGACTGTGAGGACTGAGGAAGGGGTTGTGGCGCCTCATACCTCTCAGGGAAAATGATTACGGTTGCAATGCCTAAAAGACTACCGCTATTGTGGTTGATAGAAAAAAACAAACACACACACACACAAAGGTGAAAACATACTTATCTTGAGAAACTCAGAATGAAATAATAAGATAGAATTATCTAATAAAAATGCTGTTTCAAATTAGCCTGAAAATGTATAACACCTGATAGAAAGATTTGTATCACCACACACACACACACACACACACACCACACACACACACACACACACACACACACACACACACACACACACACACACACCACACACACACACACACACACACACATTCCCTGATGACATGGATTCTGGTATTCTTTCCTATTTTTCGTTTTCCTCTCCTTCACCCACAGTGCGGTCGGAAATATATGCAAGAGGGATTTTGAAGGGACAAGAATGGTGGTACGGGAAGGGATGGGTGGTGAAGGGAAGGCTGTGATGGAGGGTGGAGAAGTCAGCGGAAAGAGACACGAATAGCCGGCGCCTTCCATGATGGCTGCCATTACCTCTCCCATGATGAATGTTGCTTGTTGATGGATGCTAGGGGAGGGACACACACACACACACACACACACACACACAGGGAGAGATATAGTGGAATCTACACTAATTATGGGTGCACTAATTAATTGTGTGATTAGGTAGAGTGAATAATAATTATGGATATATATTAAAAAAAATATATATATATATGTTTAAAAAAAACAAAACAAACTAATTATCAATAAACGACGGCGGCGGCGGCGGTGGTAGCGGCGGCGGCGGCGGGGCGGCGGTACGGCGGCGGCGGAGCGGCGGTACGGCGGCAGCGACGACGACGAAAAAAAAAATAAAAAAAATAATAATAATAATAATAATAATAAAAAAAAAGTTAATTACAAAAAAAAATAATAAAAAAAATATTAAAAAAAATATATTATAAAAAAAAAAAATATATATTAAAAAACGACGGTAGCGGCGGCGGGGCGGCGGTACGGCGGTGGCGAGGGGGTGGCGACGGCGGGGCGGCGGCGGTGGTGCGGCGGTGGCGGGGGGTGGCGGCGGCGGGGCGGCGGCGGCAGTTAATTATTAGAAAAAAAAAATAATATAAAAAAAAAAAAAAAATATATATATTATTAAAAAAACTATTAAAAAAAACTAATTATTAAAAAACGACGGGGGATGCGGCAAGCGAAGAGAGCGGCGAGAGGGGGCCGAGCGCAGCGACGTGCGAGCGGAGCGAGCAGCGCCGCAGGCAAAAGCACCTACGGCGTAGCCGTGGTGGGCGAAGCCCAGTGCTTGTTTACCCTTATTTTTTGTGAATTTCAATTCTTATGGGAAAAATATTGGTATCTCCATGATCAGGAGTGCCCATCTTATTGTATCATATACTTTGTACACGACCGTCAACCAGTCCAATCCTGTCTCTGTCTCTTCCCTCTTGTCCCTCTTCCTGTCTCATCCCTTCTCTTTCACATTACTAACTCTGTCACTCTATTAGTCTATCCGCCTCTATATCCTCTGTTATTATTACTTTTGATTGAGTACTTGTTCCACCTTTCTCGCTCCTCCTCCTCTCTTTTTTCATTACTCGTCTTTTTCCTTTCCTCCTTTTCTTCTTTCACTTATCAGTTCCAACATACTATTCCTTTTTCCTCCTCTTTCTTCTCCACATCCATCTTCCTTTTTCTTTCCCCCTTTTCCCCTTATCTCTTCTACACACCTTTTTTTCCTTTCACTTCTTTTCCTCCTCCCTCCCTCTTCCCACTCTCCTCCTCCTTCCTCTTCCCCAGTCTCGCCCTCCTCCTCCTTCCCCCTTCCCACTCTCCTCCTCCTGCCCCCTTCCCACTCTCCTCTTCCTCCTGCCCTCTTCCAACTCTCCTTCTCTTCTTCCTCGTCGCTGCTCTCTCTTCCTGCCACGATGTTGACTGGCTTTTCACACTTCAACAAATCATACCAATTTCTCACCTGGGTCCTGGCCTGAAGGGTTTTCCGGTGCAGTATAGGCTTCATTTACATCTCCTCCTAGTCCTCCTCCTCTCCCTCTGTTTCTCTCTCTACCTCTCCATTGCCTTTTCTTTATCTCTCTCTCTTTCTATTTAACTATCTTATTTTCTCTTTCCTCTTCATGTTGTAACAATGATACTGTGAAAATTCTATATTAACTCAATACTCAAACTTAGTACCCATTATATATAATATTATATAGATTGGTATTAAAATTAACTAAGGTCATGGATGTAATTGTTAAAAATCTAACAGTATAATGAGATTACTTTGTATATTTAGATAATCACACTGTGAGGACTCGTATACATTTGGTAAAATATTTATTGACCCTCAGTGTGATTTACATTTTTCAAACTTTTCTTTTCCTTCTTTCCTTTCTATTCATTCTCCTTCTTCTATTCTTCTTCTTTTCCCATCATTTTCTATTGAGCTTCCTCCTTCTTTTCTTCCTCCTCTATTCATACTCACCATCCTCATCATCAACATTATCATCAATATTATTTTTCTTTTTCCTCTTTTTGTTCTTCGTCCGTCCCTTCCACCTTCTCATAATATCCCTCACACATTTTCCCTTCCCTTTACTTCCTTCCCTACCTCCCTCACCCCTTCTTTCCTCCCTGACTCCCCCCTGCCTCTTTTCATCTCCCCCCCCCCCCCGGCTCCTACAGATGGTTGCTCTTCTCACTCCATTTTCTCCTTTTATATTCTTATCCTCGTGTTCCTTTCCTCTTTTCCTTTCATCCGTCCTTCAGCCATTCATCACTTCATTCGTTCATTGTTTTTTTGTCGCCCGTTCATTCACTCCATTCTTCGTAACCTCATTTCTTTTGAAGTTCCTCCTCCTTCTTTTATTTTGTCTTATTTTTTTCTTTCATTTCTTGCTTCCAGTGTTTTTCTATTTATTGTTTGTTTACTTGTTGACTCTAATGGCTCCTCCTCTCTCCTCTACTTGCCATCATTCCTTCCCCTTCCTAACTTCTTCCTAAATTTTTCTTTAGTAGTTTGTCCTCCTCCTTTCCTAATGTATATATATATATATATATATATATTGAAAGCACTTCCCATCCATTCTCCATTACCTCTTTTCATTCTCTCGCCTCTACTCTCGTATCCTCCTTTCCACTTCTTCCTCTCTTTCACGGTGTCTTTCGTCTTACTCCCCTTCACATACATATATTCCTTCCATCTTCATTCACCACCAGCTCTTAACTCTACTCCCTCCTCCTCTTCCTTCTCCTCCTCCTCCTCCTCCTCCTCCTGTCCCTTTCCATCTCTTACTTTACTTAATCTTCTCTATTTCTCCTCATCTCTTCCTCTGTCTGTCTTCCTTACACCTATTCCCCCTATTGATCGTCTCTTTCCTCCTTCCTCTCTTTGTTCCTCTATTTCAGTGTTCTGTTCTTTTTTTTCACTCTTCTCTGACCAACCCTGAACATTTCTCCTTCTCTATCCTTCCTAACAGTTCTAAAGTTTTCTGAGTCTATGCTTCAGTATCCATTTATCTGCTTCATCAACACCTCTTCTCTTTTCTCTCTTAATTCTCCTTTATTCGGTTCTTTCCCTCTCTATTCACTCTCTACTATCACCTCAACTGCTCTCTCCTCCTCTCCCTCCACGCTAATTTTTTATCTATGCCTTCCCTTCGTATATTTTCCTGTTTCTATCCCAATTAATTCCCTCCCTAATATTTTTCTTTACTTCTACTCCACTTCTTTTTCCTCCTCATTCTCTCCCTGTATGCTGGTAACTCCTCTCCTACTTTACTGTATGCCTTCCTATTTCTCACACTTATTCTCACTGCATATTCCTTTCACTTCCATTCCCAGCCTCTCTCTCTCTCTCTCTCTCTCTCTCTCTCTCTCTCTCTCTCTCTCTCTATCTCTCTCTCTCTCTCTCTCTCTCTCTCTCTCTCTCTCTCTCTCTCTCTCTGGCAGGATAAGAATGGGTTCTACTGGAGTGTGGATGGTGTTTCTTGTCTGGCCTCAGTGTGACCGTCTATCCCCTCCTCCTCCTCCACTGGACCCTTACAAAGAGACTCCCTCCTGGTGCTTCCTCGCTTCGTCTGCAGACTTCAACAGACAGTCTCTTGTCCTCACGAGTTTCTTTATTTTTATCCTTCCGTTTTCAATACCCTTCACTCCGGGAGATTACTGTACATATATAGAACGGTATATATATACATTCATATATACATACATGGATAAATAGCTGGCTAGAATGTATGGTTACGTGATGAATTCGATTATAAAAACATACATCATATTGGAACGGATCGCATTTGTCAAATGTCGTAATGAATCACAAGTTTACTTGAATTTACAAGGTGGTGGTGAAAGACTTGGACAGTATATGCATCTCTAAGTTACAGAGGCATTTTTGCTAGACAAAACAGTTTTTCTTGTATAACTGAACAGATCGTTGATTAGTTTCAGCGTTAAATCCCTCCCCAATCCACCTTGTTTTGCTGATGTTAACTATGTTATTAGAAATGTAGAAACTTGAAACTGCAAGAGCTCAGATGTTCCAATCCAAGAATATTAATATTTTTTGTTAATTTTTCTCTGCGAGGAATATACTGCAAATATTCTCATATAAACGTTATATCATTGTCTTATAAGAATTCCAACAGAAGATACATGCAACTCACCTCAACAGAAAAATAACGGTGACGACTAACACTCAACGAGCATCACAGATAAACTTAAATCAGTGGTATTTGCCGGTAGTCCAAATATAGGTCTATTGATCTATCTATCTATATGTCTATCTATCTGTATATATTATGGTCGGTCTCTACTTTGGTCTTCTGAGTCTGAATACACTCCCAAAGACTTGTCCGTGTTGGTTTGTGTGTATGTGCGCGTGCATTCCTGTTGTCTAAATTTGGTTGTGTCTTAATCCATTTTCTCTTCATACTGGCTGTTAGCCCTTAGTTTGTCTCTTTCCTCACTGTTTTGTCCTTCCTCAGTGTATATCACCCCACACCACCATACAGCATTGGTGCCATTAACTATAATTAAATTCGGGCAGGCTGCAGCATCGATCGGTGTGGATCTGTAATTAGGAGAGGTGCGGCCGTCCCAGCCATCACCCGGGGAGTAAATTAGAAATGCTGTGTGAGTGAGGAAATGCAGGGATGGAGATGAAGAATCCTCGTTTGCGGGCAAGGAAGCCGGCTATAACTCCTTCATATCCTCCTGCCTTGTGAGTTGTGGCCTATACTGCTCGGGAAGAATAGTTCGATTAGGAATTTAAATTGAATCGTAAGCGTCTGGTATTGAGCCAACGTTAAGTACCCCTACGTTATCAGCTTTATATATATTTTTCCTTTCTTTTGTTTATGCACTCATTTATGTAATCATTAATACATATAGTTCCAAATCTTCATTGAATATCCCTAAAATTGAACAATAGTAAGGTCTTGTGTCCCTCAGACCTTTCATAAGGTTGAAGAAGCATATGCGTGAGTCACTGTATTTTGTCCAAAACAACCACCACAGAATACAAGTTTAACACAACATTAAAAATATAAACTAAACACCACCAACGCAAATCAATGATTATACATACAAACTGCCGTACACAGAGTTGCAAAACACCCGCTTCATCATTTTGCCGAGAAAACAACCCAGAATCACTATACTTATTCTAACTTGTTACCTAGCATGTTACCCACATCCCTATGCGTTACCAATAAAGAATCCGTAATCCCAATGCATATCTCTCTATACATCTAATGTGTTACCAGTCACGAGGATCACCATAGTGAAGATTTCATAAAAAATCACACAATTTTCTCAGTGGGTCAATATGACCTTTTAAAATATCTGGACAGTCTGTACAGTTTCCGGACTCAACACCTTTCCATATGCATATGTTTCTTATCCAGTATAAATGTCTTTGCATAATGTAAGAAGGCCAAGCTGTGAGTAGACGCATTTGGTAGCAAAGGACAACCTAACTTGTGTATCAAGTTACCTGAGTGGGTTATTTTGGTCTCTGAAGCCTGGCCCTGTAGACAGCATACATACCTTTTCTATTTTCCTTTAACAGAAAGAACATATGGTTCGCGTCACAGTTAGGAAGTAAAATAATAAAGAAAAACATTTTTGTATATACACAACAAGAGGCTTCATCTGGCCGAGTGTCTCTTTCCCCCTCTTCCTGATTGGTTGCCCACCTCTCCATCCCTGGGTGACTGACTGGTCGTGTCTGACAGTTCTCATCTCTTCTTTGTGTGTCCATAAGGTTGCACACTGTCCTTTTGCTTTTCTCCTCTTGTCTGCACTTTTATTATGAATTGTGAAACTTTTCTCCAGTTATCCTATATGCGAACATAAAATATTCCCGCAACATTTAATAATAATTGTATTAAGATAATATCAGTTTCCGAACGTTCTATTATGAAGATATATCTTAATGTGTTGCTTAATGGTAGACCTTAGTTGCAGATTATACTTTCTTTCCACCTCTGAAGTGAGTTCTCATAACCTTCGAACCCTTATGTTTTCCTGTGAAATCAAGGTTTGATACTGGCTGAAAGAGAGTAGTAAATACCATTGTCCACAACTATAAATCCTAAAAACACAACAGTACATTGCAGGTATTCGAAACATCCTGCATAAAGCTTAGATTAGGCTTATTGGCCTTAATAATGTAATATCCCTATCAATAGCTACGAAGTGCAATGAAAGGTTAATGGTCTATACGTAAAATGATTACTACTACCGTACAATGAGACGTGAAGAAGAGGAGAAGGAAGAATAGAGTAAGGGTGTTATAATTACTACGGGGAGGTCGTAAATATTTTTATGTAATACTTAAACCAATTATGCTCAAACTCCAGTTAAAATTCTCCTAATTAGGGAAAATTTGAATTTAGTTTTTTTATGGTACAACTTCGTGCTGTGGGATGGGGGGGGAGAAGTTTTGTTGCTGATGTTATTCGATTTTTTTATATTTCTTGATATAATATGAGAAAGGCTAATGTAGAAACACAATGTTGGGTTTATAAAAAGTTTGTTGATGTTGTGTGTTGCAGTTTGTTTTCCTTTGTTGTTTTTGAGTGGGAGTCACGATACTGTGGAAATAATTGCGTTGTTCATGTTTTATAATTATAAGGAAACCTCTTCCTGTATTTATTTTATGTTGAAGAATGAATATACTGTAGGCCTAGTGTGAAAAAAGTCTTATATTATGAAAGTTTTGTAGAGTACAGCAACAGAGAAGATTTGTTGAAGAACAGAAGAAGCCTTCAGATAACACAACGACCTAAGACAATGTGTTAGTGTGAGACCAGCAGTAATGTAGAAAAGTGGGTAATAAGATGTAAATGTTCGCAAACTGGAGGATGCTATTCCTTAAAACAATACCTTGAAACTTAGTGCTAGACGACTGTAAAGGTTATAAGATAAAGCTCCCTTCCTAAGGGAATGACTATTACGTCCAGAGGTCACTATCCTCAGTCATCACCTCCACGTTATTTACCAACTCTGACCATCTTTCTCTCTCTTTCCGACATTAATATGCATGGTGTGAAGTTCTCTCATATCCTGTCTGTACTCAATCGTCGTATTTGTAGTCATACACCTTCTTCACCTTTTCTTTGAATAGTTGGGCAGTTCAACAACACAAACACTCACTCACACACACAAACACACACACACACACATACACACACATATATATATATATATATATATAATTTTGAGTGTGTGTATAAATTTGTGTGTTTTATGAGCTCGTTTACCAGTAATTATTGTATATGTGGTTGGAAATCTCTGACTGTACTCTCTTTCCGATGCTTCAGTATTGCCATCGCAGAAACCATTGAAAAAAATCATGTCCGCATACTATACGTTTGTAAATGTGAATGGCATTGTAGTTAAATGGGAGTGAAAAGTCCGTAGAATAGACATAACCTGTCACTATCAAGAGGGCTGAGAGGGAACTGAGGCTAGTCACACACTCTATATCATCATTGCCAGATTGATTGATATATTGAATTTACTAGCATATTAAACCTATCCTACTTTAAAGCACCAAACTTTCCTAGAACAATAACTTTACGGACGTTTATTGATACAAGATCATATTTCAGAACAAAAACATGTAAACAGGTTAAAAACAAAAATATGAAGCACGTGATGGCAGGCGGGAGTGGCCTGCCAAAACACATTGGCTGGCGCAGCTTATTCTCCATCCCTCACTGACATATCCACTATATTTAATTAATCGTTAACGAGTTCTTAAATACCCATATTTTTAGAGATATTTTGCTCAAACTTGCATTACCTTTCATTTCCCTGCGGCTCCGCCACAACTCATGAGACAACCTGTATATATAATTATATATACTTTATCATCATCATCTCTTATGGGTATACACACGCCGCAGATTCTTGATCCAACTTGGTTATAGCCTCTGTTCGACCCTTCAATCTATAAAAGATAGCAATGAAGTTTTGTGTGGCTCTATTGGAGATTTTCGCTGCTCGATTTTTGTGTGATTTGACCTTACAAGTTTATGTGTATGTGGCCAAGAAACGAACCACAACTCTTAATTAAATGGCTGACGCGAATGGACTGGATTATGCTAAATTCTTCTTGGAGGCAACCTCTTCGGTTACAAAATCTGTGCTACGATGCGCCTAATTCGCTATCTTAGGGTTGCACACACACACACACGAACGGACATTCACATATATGGAACAAAAATACATAATTATCCTATACATCATCATCATCGTCATTTTCAACGTCATTGTCATCGTCATCAAACAGAAACAGTAAATAAATATTTTACCCTTGAATAACCATTAGGAAAACAATATATATAAAATGTTGCCTTACATTATTTGGTTGAAATGTCATAAAACAATGGGCATGTGTTTCCATGAACCAACACGGCAGAGGAAACATTCCTAATTTGCCTCGGCTTTGATCCAACCCGGCACATACAGTCACGGTTAAAAGTTGACGCCCCCTGCCACCAGAAGCCATAGTCATAACTGTGTTGGATGTAGTGTATAGAAGTAAATCCATGGTTAAAGGTTTCTTCCATTAGAGGTCAATGTAATCGGTTTGTTAATGCTGGAGTATTCGTTGGTGCTTCATGTCTTATAGTTGGCTAATGATGGAATATTAACAAGATTTGTGTCCCTTGCCACACATAGGAACCATGAACAAGAGAGCAATTGACCAGACCATTGGTGGGAGGAAAACGAACATTTCACTTTGACTGTACGAACTCCCACTCTCTCCTCTCGTTGCTTTCCCTTACACATGAACTAAATCCATCACTTGTTTATTATTCTCCATCTCCTTTCTTTCCTTTGCATTGAGTGAGTATATATTCACGCAGTTGTCAGTGTGTCCCATTGTGTTGCACAGACATCAAATGAAAATGCAATATTTCAAGTCCTTTTCTCCTGGCAACGCCACTTTTTGTCTTACCCTCATTAATTAACTCTATATGACTGACCAGATTGTTAGGATCTTTACCGACAGACAGGCAGGCAGGATGGATACATACATACATACATACATACATACATACATACATACATACATACATACATACATACATACATACATACATAGTACAACAAACTGATTGATTGTCGCTGCCATTACCTTGATCTTTTCACTGTCCTCTTTAATCTTTTCGTGACTACGATTCTCCAATGATATTTTCAGTCGTCTGGTAGTAGTTGAATTGAAGTTATAAACAGCAATGAGCTGTTTATGTTTGACTTGACGTATCATAAGTTTGGCCGACAAGCTGTTGACAATAATTAAATGCACTGTGAAAGTTTGTAAATGGGAAAACACTGATCTCTTTCAAATATAACACAAAAAACAGGCCACTTTGAGGTCCTATTTTCTGGCCTCATTTGTGAGGAATAATTAGCCCTCCACCTTGCTAACAAGATGTTACATTTCAAAAGGGCTTTCACTCCACTCGGATCTCAAGTCAATTAATACCTTTCCATCTCTCTCTATTACAATCTCTCCTTTCTTTGTTTGCTCTTGTTTCAGAGCTTGCTTCCCTTCCTCTCTATCTCTCTCTCTTTTGTCCTGGTTAGGGTACCCCACCTTCACATGGCGGCACAGATAAGCTTCAAACAGCATACAGACGATCATTAGTCGCTCCCAATTCTCCTACCTTCTGTGGACGACTGGTAGGTACACTGATACACATACTAGACTAAAATAGTCATGAGTGAAAGTTAAAGTGTCTGCAGTTACCGAGAGAGAAATGCAAAAACTGAATGAATGTCGATATTTAATTATAGTGGTTAGTTTTCAAGTGTGTTCTAATGTATGTGAAAGTAAGCGTTTCCAGAAATTCCCTCTATAGGAATTATATATTCTCTTCTCTCTCTCTCTCTCTTCTCTCTCTCTCTCTCTCTCTCTCTCTCTCTCTCTCTCTCTCTCTCTCTCTCTCTCTCTCTCTCTCTCTCTCTCTCTCTCTCTCTCTCTCTCTCTCTCTCTCTCTCTCTCTCTCTCTCTCTCTCTCTCTCTCTCTCTCTGAGGTTGCTTACATTAACTAGGATCCGTTTTTATCCTGGATTTTCTGGTTAGCTTTAGGTCTTGCTATTTCTGTCTAGGAGTCAGGCTGTCCGTAGCTCCCAACACGTTTATGTTTTACTTCCCACCGACAAAACATCCCGCTACTTCTGTCAACATTTGGAAACTCGTTGGCTAATGGGGTACTTTTTCCATTAGCTTTTGTTTTTACTTTTGTGAATTTTATCATATGAATATTAGACAGAAAGAAATCCTTCCGTAATTACTACAATTAGTCTCACCAATAATGAAAGGCCATGATTACAATTGAGGATTAATTTAAATGTTCATGATAACTGCAAAGATTTTTACTCTCACATAAACAACACATTATCCCATATTATTGGACAATGCAGCATAGAATTTATAAACACTACTGTCGGTTTGTTGGTTCAGTTCAGTTCAGAGAGAGAATATGTGGCTTTTCCTTCGTCATATACAGTTAAATTGTCTGGGATTAGTCTAAACAAAATATCTTAGACAAAATATGGTGTAGGTTATGTTTTTTTTTATTTAACTTCCCCAGAAAAGAATAATGATCTGATAACTATCTGTAAAAAAGTACACTAAGTGAGGGAGTGTATTAATGGCTACGTCTTTAGGGAGGTGAAGGAGAGACGATAAGACATTGTCCTTTGTTTCACTCGTTGCAGTACCATTCGGAGAAGACATGGAGCTGCCTGCTGTACTATTGTCAAGGGAAATGGACTGGGGGTTCCTCTATCCGGACCTTCCCTTCCCCCCTTCCCACATTTCCCCTTCACTTCCGCCTCTTCCCCTCTCCCAGTCCTACCGGAACTCTTTTTATTCCTTTTTTTCTTTCTTTTCCATGTTTCCAGGAGGGATGCTGGTTTCTACATGCTGTATTGTTCTACGAGTGTTGTGGAAATATCAGACTCAAACGGTGTGTATTTTTTCCAGCTATCAGTGATCAACAAAAATATGGATCAATTTGGTCATAATTTTTCAGTCTCGACCTGGCATCCCCCTTTTGTGATATCAAAACGCAACGTCCAATAAATTCCATCCATTTGCCAATACATTTTCCATCTCAGTTTTACCCTCTCTTTCTTTATGGTTTTCAAACGCAGTACCGGCATGTCTAACAGGAAACATAATTGGTGGATCCATTGATAACGTTTCCTGTTCATCAGAAGGAGAAGTAATTGGGTGGCCAGTCTCCTGAAAGTATTACTACACCGTGAAATAATAAACAATAACCCAACAAATGAGCCAATTCTCCACCGGGGATGTGGATGAAACAAGGATTACCGTAGCAGGACTTTACAAAGGACGACGACAGGATGGGAGAGTATGAAGAACATTATTATTTTTTGGAAGCGTCTGGTGCTCAAAATTCTGTCCGTCTCGATTCTGGTTCTTCTCTCCCTCTTGAAATGATCAGGGCATTTGAGTGAGAAAAGAAGAAAAGAGAAGAGAGAGAGAGAGAGAGAGAGAGAGAGAGAGAGAGAGAGAGAGAGAGAGAGAGAGATAAGTGTAGTGAATGTGAGGCTGGCTCCGAAAACTTACCACCACCAAACAATTTATGACGTGGTATAGTTAAGGGCAAACATTGCTAAATAAACCACTGCACTCTGTAGTATAATAACCAAAATCCATATAAGAATGTATGTGAAACTGGTTAAAACAAAATATAATGGATGGTTATACGACGGTCAGCTGTTTTCATGGAACAATATCTTATCGTCTGGAGCAGCTGTTTTCACCATGACGCATTATATGAGAAACCTGCGAGCAAGGATCCCAAGTGTTGTTAATATCCGCAGCGCAGGCAGGCAAGGTAAACATTTATGATGGTATATAAGACGAAACACCACCTGCAGGGCTGAGACTCCACTACATGCACACCAGCTTCACCATTATACTTCCTATGTGTCAGAAACGTAATTGTTAGGTTGAGAATTATTCCTACCCAGTGTTCAGGCTGACATTGGGATAAATACTAGGGGTTAAATTTCTACTCAAACCCGAAGAACTAAAGAAACTCCCCTGTAGATGTAAAAACTCATGATATGGCCAGATAAAGACAGCAAATGCCACATACCCGACAGCACTAGTGAACAGCCCCAAAAGCTTCTTAATTATATAGGGCTACTCATTTTCCCAGGCTATGTTACAAAATAAATTGAGTAGTTGCATGCTGAGGTACATACAACAAGTCTGTTTCCTGTAATATCTATGAGGAATCAGAAACCTTCCATTCCTTCCACCTTACTTGCCCCCTTCTAATAAATGACCCATTAACCTTGACTGGCCATAACAGTCTAATTCTCTCTCTCTCTCTGTCTGTCTCTCTCTCTCTCTCTCTCTCTCTCTCTCTCTCTCTCTCACACACACACACACACACACGCAATTATTATCTGTATCTTTGTGTCTCCCTCGATTATCTCTGTGTCTCATATTATATTATCTTGCTTCCCTTTAATTAACCCTCATTTAGCTCTTTTGCCAATCATCACTTTTACCACCGACACCTTCATCATCTTCCCCTTCTCAGACAGTTGACATTTTTCTCTCCATTTTGTTCCCGTCTCTGTTCACTCTAATACATCATTTCATATTTCACCTTAACCTTTATCGTTAGGTTATTATTATTATTGTGTTTTTTGTTTTGTTTTTTTGCACATGGTGATTGTTTCGAAGCCATATTTCTAGTCGTTCACGAAGATAATTATATTAATGTACGGCCGAATCACACAGACTCTATACATAATTATATAATATCATATTCTTCAGTGAATACGATGACAAACTTTATAATTATATGACTACAATAATACATAGTTAATCTAACCCATCGTATTATTTTGTGTTTCATATACCGGTAATAAGAGTTTAGGGGTACGATAGTTCATTGTTGATTAATATGGAGCAAAGGATTCCTCCAAACTAGTCCAAGCAACAGGAAATCAAGGTCAAATCTCCTCCCGTCACCTCTCTTCTCGAATCCTGATGACTGAAATTTATTGTGTATTGAAAGAAGCGTTATTGCATCATTTCCTGGTTTGCGATTATCTGATATAAACAATCATTTAATGTGTATTTCTATTATTTCAGGAAGCTATACAAAAACATATCCTTTTAATGTCAGTTGAATCTGATATAGTTTTTACTCTAACGTCGATTTCTGATATCTATCTAAAATAAATTCACAAGCGCCAGTGGAACTATATACAGTACCTATAAACATTTAACATTAATGATACTCTGAGAATTGGCATATTGTGCTAACAGTTAACGATCATACTGTGCCGAGACAACACGGGCACTGAAAGGAAATGACAGCAAACTAAATGGAGCTTAGGTTTGAAGACACGAAGGAGGTTCTGTTACTGGCAATTGTTGTTGGGTTGAGGGAGGTTGAGTGTTGGGTTGAGGACATCAGGTGGTAGGCGACTGGCTTCTGTACCCTCTCCATTTGTCATTGCTGAGTGACATTGAGTGATGAGTACGATGCCTGCAGGGGTTGAGGTGGGTGAGGGACTGGGGAGTAGTAAGGTATCACCAACATTGTCACCTATATCGTCCGTCCTTCATCCTCCGTTCCCAGGCAAGATTTACTTCCCTCATTCGAAGCTGTGACGAGATTCCCCCTTATCCCCCAATAAACACACACACACACACACACAGACACACACACATATACACACACACACACACACATATACACACACACACACACACACACACACACACACACACACACACACACACAAACACACACACACATATACGCACACGGCACAATCTACTAACTGACAACAAGGTACATAGAGACATAGGGATTAAATCAAATACTGTAAGCGTAATTATAACAGCAATAGCAATTACGAAGATTAATGACCGTACAATTTATGATCAGCGATTAAGGCATTCATTTATATATACAAATTTGCTTAGTCCTCTATCATCTAAACTAATTTGAATGTCTGTATGTCTATTGGTTTTATTTCATTACTATAGTTTCTTATGACACAAACCATGGACTCGATCCTTTCTGAACCATTTCGTTCACATGTTTTCAAACTTAGTAATTTAAACAATGTCCTAAGATATTTTCCTTTGAAAGCCACACAGAACCAACTGAAATTGCTCTTGATCTTTGTTCTTGTCTAATATACTCATCAGCCATATAGTCTTGAATGGAGTGAAATTATATATTTGTGTTTTGCAGGTAAGTAAAGTTTGCGTGTGTGTGTGTGTGTGTGTGTGTGTGTGTGTGTGTTAGGCAATGAGGTGAGCTACATGCCTTTGGTACTGTATGTCAATTGGGTATATTTTGTTAGCTATAATTTCTAGGCGTGTAATGGTGATCAGTAAATGGGTTGTCTGTGCATCATAATGAGCAGACCTGCGTGTGATGTATCATGTGGCTAATTTCGTGGCTAATTAGAATTTCCTCGCATAGTAAGAGCAGTAATTTTATTCGTAATTAATCATTACACAGAGGTTGAAACCAAATGTATTTTACACTGATTATTTACCACCAAACGATTTACATTATCAAAGGGAAGTACAGATAAAGTATACGATAAAATATATAAATAAAAACAATTCAATTTACCAACAACCAACAGTTTACACATTTATAATATGCTCTTGAACTAACACCAACAGATGAATGCAAATGTTATAAGAAAACCTTCTACCTAATGAGCTATCCGTAAGACATACTAAAATTAATGTAGTCGAAATTTCCTTTAGTTGAAAATATAAGTCGGCATGAAGGGTACCTGTGATTGGTCTACGTGCTATTATATCGAAGGTATATATGACATGACAGACAGTAGCGAAACAACATTATCTCCTGAAGGGTTCGTAGGTGACTCCTCTTATCGGCACGTATTTCTAGTCAAACTCGAAGAACTTTTACAAGGTCAAAAGTGGACTACATTATATTTATTTTTAGTGAACTTAATGACATGGTTTCAAAATGACACCTGGGTATATCTAACAATTATCTTTAACCTGTATCTAAGAAACATCATAATTATGTCTGAGGATATTATGCTTGGACTAACTGTATACAATAAAAAGTTTCTCTGGTAACCCGTTGTTCAGGTGTTAAGCATACTATATCAGATTCATATCCCTGAGGGAACAACATAGGATTGGAAAGCAGAGTACACAAGACACTGCAGCAAGAGCTTGTAGCATTATTATTCATGGGAATTAATCAAGTTGATTGGTTCTTCGGAGTTGCCTTCTTGGGAATTGCCTGGGTAATGAAGTGGCAGGTGGAGATGCCACTCCAGCCCAGGCCACTAGTATGTTTTTCCCAAGGGGAGATTGCCTCACGAGATTTCAGTTAGCTTGGGTCCCATAACATTGCTAAAGAAAGATGTTCAGGGTTAAGTTAGGTTAATATATCGTACGTAGATTATCCGCAGACTTTCAATGAACATATTATTGTGAAGAGTCAACAACGCTCAACATTTTAGAGTGTCCTTCTCTCCTTCTTTATTCCTAGTCATATGGCAATTTTTCAGTGAGGAAATAAATGATCGGAACCCAAACAGCCGGAGGGTCCACCACAGAGTTAAGTGTATATGAACCCAGCATATTTTCCCTTTTTCCTCAGGTTATTTTAAACTATTAAGCTTTCATCCATCCTTAAAAGTCTTCCAGGGTATTAGAGGAGATCCACGAATGTGAATGAATCAAATCTGACCTGAAAATGGAGAATTAAGGACAGAGGACGTAGAAATATGGTACTCGTGTGATAGACTCCGAAAAGTTTGCCAACCTCCGGTATGGATGGTTCTTGTTGTGAGTAAGTTTCTTGAGCACCACCTCCTCACTGAATCATTGAGAAGCTGAGGGAAACATCTACAATCCCTTGCTGTTCTGTGTCAGCACTTTGGAGGAGAAGAATTATGACACACTGATAGTTATGCTAAGACCTAACGTCAATAAAATGCCTGAACTGGTATGTATTAATACTCAACTAATACTGTCTCATAATTATTATGGGGATGAATAACTATAGAACTGAAGAGGCTATACCACTGCTATTCTATACTTGGATGGTGTGTGTAACTTATTGTATTAATGCCTCCGTCAGCAAAGTTGGAGAAACTATTATTATTAATTATTCATCGATGTAAGTGTTGCTGTTGTTGTTGTGGATATGAACAAATTACATAAGATGACAAGGATATACACAGAAAGAAATATATCTCATCTGATTATATTATTCTGTTGGCGGAAATCAGAAAAAGGTCAATTTCGTATTAAACCAAGAGTTGCAATGAGTCACAGAGATTTTATGTTTGTTTACGAGAAACTCTTTTCCTCTTGCCATGTTTTACTTGTGTTATGTGTCTCTTTATTATGTGAATATATTGACTTGTTCATAGTTAATAGTGACTAAAATACATTATACAGTAGCGCATAATATTTGTTCTTCATGGTCAGTAACATTTGGTTCAGACGGAGATATAGAAATTTTTGTTAGCGGATCAGTAGAATGAACGCTATTTAATCTAGAGTTCCTAACGTTGCCATAATAAAGTAGCAACATTCGGTGAGGAAATTAAAAAAACATAGTTTGCTTTGAGTTTTAAAATGTCAAGGCTTAATGAAGAACAGCAACCAACAGAGGTGTGGTGGTAGTAATGTTACGGCGATAATCCTGATGTAGGAAAAGGTCGTAGTGTAATTAAAATCAAGGGTGGACTATGCCACTAATTTGATTTCGTCTCCTCTCGTCGGTGGGTGATCGACTCCCCGTATTTCACAACTGTGAAAAACAACAAAAAAACTAAGACCGAAATGATACTTTAGTCAAGAGTTGATATTGCATGCCGTGATGATACTGAAGAAAAGATGATACTGCTGGCCAGGATGTGAAGAGGAGAAGAGAGGTACAGCCACAGACAAAAATTTTACCCCTTTCTTGTCAGTCTTTGAAACCCGAGGATCAAAGAACCCGTGAATCTGAAGACAGGGTGAGTGGGAGGTCCTTGGTAACGGGGTCTCATTCAGATAGACCCTTGGATGACGAGAACTTTACTGTGACACTTTATATCGACTGAATCTGATCCAAGCATAGTATCTAGGACATAAATGCATACAGTTTGTTAGTTTTTTATATTTTAGCACATCAGTATTCATTATTTCCTTCTTCAAACAAAAATATGTTATTAGCAACAAAGAATGCTTTGACAATATATAATTTGGAGACATTAGAAACATGCCTACATTAGAAGCGATTAGAAACACGCCTACATTTCAATTGATACGGATTGACGTTAGCTTGATAATACCTTCACTACGAAGACTTACTCTAACTGTAACTTGGCTAAAATGAAGGCATGTAAGCTGTTTGTATCATTTGATTCCCCCAAAACAATTCTATAAAACAATATACGTTTATTTAGTTTCTTTGTTCAGTTATTAGAATAGTTTAGAGAAAACAGTTCAGTTCATTTCTCCAACAATATCCTTTCTCCTGAAAGGTCTAACTGCAAAACTTTGAGAAAGCAATAAACCAACTTGCAGATCGACAGTGATGACTCTACTTACGACTGAGTTGAATGAGGACAAATTTACAGTATTAAGTCGGAAAACCAGAGTCACGGTGAAAAGTTTACGTTTGAGTTAAGAGGTATTTTTAGAAAGTTTGGCTGCTTGTAGACCACTCATTTGCATTACTATCGAACTATCTACTTTACCACACATTCATTCCTATATCTGTCTATCTATTCATATATTTCCCTGCATTTATATTCTGGAATGGGGTGGTTGTGAACAATACGCCATCAATATCTTCCCTCCACCGGTGCTCGTCCCTCTCTTCAACAGACATCGGCAACATTATGACCTCGCTGTTGCCCCATCACATTATTCTAATATCAATCATTCAATCTCCATACACATTTCAACTTTGTCTTCGCCTCTACTTTCTCCATCATCTACTGTAGGTTACATCTTATGTATCTTTCAAAGATTCTGGTGGGAATACTGTTACAGGATCTTGTGTTAGAAACAAGTGTTAACCATGAAAAGTAAACATATGTCTAATCATGCCCAATTATTGTGAGAACTGTGCAATATTGTCGAATTTATCGGCCTCGAAATATAATACGTGACTAATACTGACTATAGCTGTCTATCACAATAATATTGGTTCATAAGATTTATTCAAAGGTACTGCTTTCATTCACCTATTTTTGTAGAATTTAAATCATTACTGTACATCACCACTATTCGAGATATGAAAATATAAACAATTTGAGATGGTCCCTTTACAGAAATGTTTCTCTACTTCTTTAACCCAACACCCTTTATCCACTAAACTTTTGGCAACCCATCCCCATACCTCCCCACGAGTAATTCCCAACCTTCCCACCTGTACAAAAGCACTTTCACTCGACTCTACTTTTAATGCCAATCTTCTCCGTTTTCACCCTCTAGACTGCACGTCACAGGCTTATACTCACAATCAACCAAGCAGTACTTAACTTCTAAGCCATTGTTTAGTTGACATCCTTACAACCAGTAAATTATTGCTATCCGGGAAGCTGTGTGTCTGTGTGTGTGTGTGTGAGTGTGTGTGTGTGTGTGTGTGTGTGTGTGTGTGTGTGTGTGTGTGTGTGTGTGTGTGTGTGTGTGTGTGTGTGTGTGTGTGTGCTTGTGTGTGTGTTACTCTTTCTCTGTCCTTTAGTCCTTTATCCGCTCATTCTTTCTCATTAACCTCTTTCTCTCACTCTCATTTTATGCTTTCCTCACCATCCAAGCATTTTACTCACAGCATACCACTTTTCTCATCCCCTCCCCTTCACCACATTCATCCATCTGCCTTTATTACACTTTCACTCTCTCTCTCTCACTCACTCTAGCTTTACCTCCACCCTATATCTCCCTTCCTCTTTAATCCACTCGCACTTTTCCATCTGTACCTCCCATCACACTCACACACACACTCACGCTGTATTGTTCCCCTCACACTCACCTTCCTCATTTCACTCATCGATCACTCACTCACTTCTATTCTCCCACTACTACACTTCCCTTTACTCTCGTCGACCCTTTCCTTCTTTCACTTTCTCCGCTTCCATCCTCCTTTCACTCTCTTTCACCCCTTCCTCCTCACAGTCTCATGCACTTCCCCCTGACACACTCTTTTCACTCTCCCTCCTTGCATCAAACACTCTCTCTCACTCTTCGTACCCAGCCTGTCATTCCCTCACCCTGTTTCTCTTTCTCGCCCATCCCCCCATCCATTCACCCTTCGTTTCATTCAACTCTGCTCCACACCCCCACACCCCAACCTGCCCTGATAACCCTCTCACCAGTTCCTGAGTTATAAGCTCCTTGTAAGATATGTGTATATGTGTGTGTGTGTGTGTGTGTGTGTGTGTGTGTCCTGACTGTATATGAGGAGAACATTATCAGAAGAAAATTGTCTTGACCTTCTGATCAGTTAGTTATTTTTGTTTTGCGTACGTTAATCTAGTCTTAGCCAAGATAACAGTTCAGATTAGTATTTTACCTAAAGAGAGAGAGAGAGAGAGAGAGAGAGAGAGAGAGAGAGAGAGAGAGAGAGAGAGAGAGAGAGAGAGAGAGAGAGAGAGAGAGAGAGAGAGAGAGAGAGAGAGAGAGACAGAGAGAGAGAGAGAGAGAGCGAAGAGGAGAGGATGTACGAGAGTAAGAAAGAGTGTCAAGGGGAGTGAATGGTAGGGAGGCAAGGAGACTGATAGATAGATAGATAGATGGATAGATAGATAGATAGATAGATAGATAGATAGATAGATAGATAGATAGATAGATAGGTACAGAGAGACAGAAAGAGGACGAACGAAAGAAGGAAAGAGACAGAATTCGTCAGCCAAGGATTCTGAAAGAGATGCAAAGGTCGGCGGTGTGTGTGTGTGTGTGTGTGTGTGTGTTTGGAGGTGAAGAGGGGGAGCAGCGCCTGGGGAAAGATGGACAAGGGACTCCACAAGATAAATGGAGATGGGAGGAGGAGGAGAGGAAAGGATGGGAGGAGGAGGAGGAAGGGGGGAGGAAAGGATGGGAGGAGGAGGAGGAGTGGGGGGAGGAGGAGGGGGAAGGATGCGACACGCTGGGACAAGCAGAAGAAACTCGAGGGGAGGGAAAATATATAAAATCGTATGTATGCAAAGAGGGAGAGCATAGGCGAAAGAGGTGACAGAAAATAATGTGAAAGGGTAAAAAGGGGAATGCGAGGAAAGAGGACAATGGAGTAAAAGGTGATAGAAAGTTTAAAATGAAAAAGAAGCTTGAAGATTAATACTTAGCTGTGGTGGATATTGATAATGATATGGTAGGAAGAAGAGAACATAATAATTTCACTTTCGCTCGTTGTTCATAATAATCTGTAACCAGAATACATCTCTGATCCCTTATAATATGTTTGTTGCATAAAATAGTTAGCCAAATAAAAATCAGTGAACAGGAAATGAAGCTGTCTTTTCATTTACCTGACAAAAATGCGCTGGTTCCATTTCAGTTATCAAATCTTAAATTCGTATGTTGATTAGATTCCAGTGCATAAAAAGTGTAGATAATTATCTCGTTGTAAAAATACATAAGCGTTATTTTTCTTGGTTTGCATTACATAAACAGAAAGCTAAAAATTGAAATGAGGGAAAGGGTGCATTTTGTCCAGAAAAACAAAAAACAAAAAATAAAACAAATGAAAGTTTTTAAACCAGTTGCTGATTACTATGTATAATTCCATCATCATTTGGGGCGTCTATAGTTACGGATCCTCCTTACATTTTCAGAATAACTAAGGTAGGCGAGAAAAGTTAAAAACATTCTAATTAAAACTAATCTTTTGTGTGATGGTGAAATGTTTCCACTTATATGTAACGACTAATACCTTTTCTATTTGAGTCTGACTACCATCGCCAGCAAACTATTTTCTTTCCTCAGTCTAAAGCTTCTAATGTCCACCCTTCATCCTCCTCTTCCCTCCTCCTCCTCTTTTCTATTATCCCTTCTTCATTTTTTTCTCCTCCTCCTCCTCCTCCTCCTCCTTTCTATTATCCCTTCTTCATTTTCTCCTCCTCCTCCTTCTCCTCCTCCTCCTCCTCCTCCGCCTCCTTTCTATTATCCCTTCTTCATTTTCTCCTCCTCCTCCTCCTTTTTATTATCCCATCTTCACTTTCATCTCCGTTTTCTCCTCCTCCTCTTTCATCTTTTTAGCCATACTGTCCCTGACACTAGTAGCGTATAGTTACCATGACATAAACAAACAGTCTCACAAAGTCTAAGTAAGTCTGTTTTTGTCAACATGACCATTATAATCTCGCCTATTTCCTTTATTTCCACACACTTTTGCCAACTTTCTTCCTGCCATTCCTCCTTCTCCTTGCTTTTTTCTCCCTAATTCTTTCCTTTCATTTCTCTTCTCCTAACACCTTCTAATCCTCCTCATGTTTTTGCCCATAACTTTTTCTCTACATCCTCTCTTTCTTTCCTTTACTCATTCTTTCTCCTACGGCTAACTTTTCTCTACGTTCTCCCATCTCTTTCCTTTCATCATCTTTCCTCGTAGGTCTAACTTTTTTTTTCTCTACGTTTTCCCATCCCTTGCCCACATAAAGCTATATATACGTATCTTCTCTTGGCCTCACACTACCTGCATTAGAGTCCGCCTGATCCACCTCCAGTTCTCATCACGCTCTTCCTCATTGACTCGGTGTTATCTTCATCATCATTACTTTCATCCATCGTCGCCACTATTATCTTTTTATCCACCCCTATTCCACTTCAACCACCACCACCACCACCACCACCACCAATTGGCTTCCTCAATCTTTCTCTTTCAACATCATACCATTATCGTCATCATCATATTCTAGGAAAAATGTCAAATGATTTAAGACATCATGGGAAATATAGTAACCTCAATCAGCCAAGGTTTGTGTACAAGATAGTTGGGATTTTCCTTCGAAGTAAATCCAAGTATATTACCTAAGACGTAATTCGGTTGGCTAAAGTTTACTTGATGTCGCAGTGAGTTTACAGACATCTATTCTCGTAGTACCTTCCTTCACCATTTTAATTAAAATAGCCTGGCGGTAGTCATAGAAATTATATATAAATTGCTGCCAGTTGTTATGGAATGTGAACTTCACCAAGTATACTGTGCAAGAGTACAGTATATACTCCTAATTAATGTTGATTTTAATCTCTGTACGAGTTGGCTTTTCCCTGTGGTTTTTTAGATCATCTTTCATTACTCTGGCATATAGTGGGGCTTCCTTACCACTTGAAAAATTGCCAAGAGTTGGTTAGAGAAATTATGAAATATTTCGCCCAATGGGGGATTTTCCAAACTATGCCCTCGCCAGGTGGCAGTAGTGAGCCAGTCCCCCACCCGCATCTTATAAAGAATTTCAAACATGTTTTACAGAGCTTTTCTGTGCACATTAAAACATTGAGTGTATTTAATATTTATTTTTACACATTTCATTCGAAGTACTATCATATGTAAAATTAAACTGTATTCATGTAAACAAGTATCGGAGTTGGTTTTATGGTGAGCCTGGCATTTCTCGTATTTCGGTCGTTCCCAGTCTTTAAGCAATTACACTATTCATCTGAAACGTATTAATACAGACAGTAGAAATTAATAGGCAGCATATCTATGCCACTTAAAATACCAATTGGCATAGAACAACTTGTAATAAACAAAAACAAAATTTGAACATTGGAAAACATGGCCTGGCCAGAGTGGTCGCACCATCTAAGCAAAAACAGCAACTATCCAACGCTTCCTCAGGACAGGATCACTTGGAAATTTATGGCCACTACGTCTATTTGAGCAGTGAGGCACACAACACCAGAGGAAGGCATAGCTTGAAGTACTCGACTGTTTGTTTTGGTTTGGTTCTGCGTTCTCGACTAATTTGCCATGTCAGTCGCTTGGAGAATTGCGAGAATCGCTGTATAGAATAACTATATACGTATATCACCGTGTCACTGTGTATACTTTGTTATAGTAAGTAGTACCACAGTATTTTATATATTTCTACGTCTGTAAATCAAATACAATTAAACTTGTGCTGTGTCGTATTAAAAATAATGATGACTCGACCTGTATTTGTCGATGCCAGCACAGATAGAACATTTACTTATATTTTTTTTTTTTATGAAATCATCAATTGAAAGTATTAAAAACTGTATGCAGAACTTTGTAAAAAGTATGTTCGTGAATGCTGAATGCTCACTGAATTTTCAGTAACATAAAATATGAAATACGTAAATAGAGGACATTGGGGGAGAGGCTCCCAAGTGACATCTGGTGGCTAAGCTTAGAAAATTCCCCATTGGAGACTTCTGATTCTTCCGATAACACAGTATAGACGTTGCTTGTGTCACTGTTTGGAGGAACTAGTAACCTTCAATTCACCAACAACAACTATTGATTATTCGGCTCTTAATACCACTATAATGTAAATATCCAAGCCACAAGCTTGACGGATACATACATATGTTTTATGCAATATTTCAATATTTAACTTATTTACAGTAATTACATTCCATACTTTTATGAACATGAAAATATGAAATATCCTGAAAGCAATTCGCAGTTATTTCCCTCCAAAATGAATATCGTATGATTAATTTCAACAAAACTTTTATATTCATGCTAATTACTTTACTGTTTCCTTCGCATTAATCATATTTGTTGATAATTGTGTTTTTCTCGTTCCATACTAAATCGTTGTCGTTAGTCCAAAGACACTATTAATGATGTTAATAGTATAGTTGGTAGTCCAAAGACACTATCGATGATGTTAATGGTAGTTGGTTGTGGTTAAAGTGGTGTAGTTTTTATCCTGGTCACGTTGCTAGTGGTTCCTTCCACCAATATATACGTCTGGTCATAATGAGAGAAACTTTGTCAATTGTTATTTATGGTTGAAAATAATCACGTTTCCTTTTTGTTTTGTGTGCTTGCTTTTTGTGCTTGGTTTTTATGACTAACCATCAAATACACGAGGCAAAAAGTATAGAGTATATTTCAGTGACAAATACATATTTTGTATAATAAAATGGCAACATGTAATTAGCATTTTTGAAAAAGGAATTGGAAATGCAGATTTCGTAAGCAAGTTTCGTAATTGCTACTTTTCCTTCCTAACTTAGCCTAACAAAAATACACTCTCTTTTTCTCCAGAGGTAAAATGAAACCTCCGATAGCTTGCATAATCTTCAAGCTAATATGTATATTATCAATATTATTTGTATTTTTCATAATTGCAGTGCACTTTCTTCCCTTGGCTATGATGCACAAATATTTTCATTCCATTTCTTAGTATTGTGGCAAATATTAAATACACCAATACAGTACAGAACAAAAATATTAATAAATAAGACATCAACAATTATCAAAATTGGTCAATAAAACTTATTCATATAAATTTTTGGGTCATAATGGTCAGTCGGAGGGAAACCCGTCATTGAAGCAGTATGTTCCATTTCATCTCTTCCTTCTCTACTTCTCTTTTTTCTCATCTTTTATTTTCGGAATTTCCTCACACTTTTCTGTTTGTCTCATTGATTTCTCTGTATCCTAACTAGTTCCTTTGTCATTATTATCCACTCTTTCTTTTCATTCATTTATTGTTCATATTACCCTTTTTCTTCTCATTCATTCCTTCTTTGTCACTGTCTCAATCCTTTTACCTGTTCTCTGCATCTATCCTTTACTCTTGGTCTCCTTTCACTCTATTTTCTCCACTCGTCTCATTTATTATTTCAGTCTCTTTGTCTCCCTTTATTTAATTGTCTATCAATCTATCTATTAATATTTATTAATCATTATCTGTTTATCATATATAATATTTACTACACACACACACACACGCACGCACGCACGCACGCACGCACGCACGCACGCACGCACTTCCTCCTTCAATACTGAAACTACCACATTTTTTCCTTTCCTTCTCCTTTCACCACTTCTTTTCCCCCTTTCCCCCATTCTCATCATTTTAGTTCTCTCTATCCTTCTTCTTTGGGCCCCGCTCTTTCATCATTTCAACTTCACTTTTTGGTTGCTGTTATATATGTTTCTCCCTCCCTCTCACCATCTTAACTCTCCTCCTCCTCGTCCCTCACGTTCTCTTAACTCCTTCTCCTCCTCGTCCCCAACGTCCTCTTCACTCCTCCTCTTTCCTACCTCTCTATGCATGTACAGTATATCCACCCTTGACAATCTTTACTTCTTCTATCCCAAGCATTTTCCCCCCCATCCCATATGCGACCCTGTACACTTGTATCTCTTTCACCTCTACATTTCCATGGTGTTCCTTCACGCCTATATACTCGTGTATGCATCTTCCCGATCTTCATATCAACCACCAGTCCTCGTCTGCATCTGCCTTTCTCAGCCTTGCATGTATCTTGCTCGCATAGGGCATTATGTTTCCCAATTCTAGATCCGATTTGCACAACACATGCGTCTCTCTCCTTGTTGCAACTGTCTGTCGTGTGCATGTGCCGTCTCGGTCTCACGTTATCTCTCCTATGTATGTGTGATCTCAGTCATGCATTCGTCTTGTACATAGAGTCATTATCAAAGGTCCTGCATCACATGAATGTAAGAGTTATTTATGTGAATCTTATGAATAAATATCGTAAAGAGACCGACAGCAATAGTTTCGCATCATTTTCCTTAGCCGTTTCATTCGAGGGTGTTGAAGGACTATTAAGCGTGTCTGTACACATACTTACTTAGGCTTAATATCAGTCATGGTCTCTTGCTCTTCTGTGGGGGTCTTTGTGTGTGTGTGTGTGTGTGTGTGTGTGTGTGTGTGTGTGTGTGTGGGTGTGTGTGGGTGTGAGTGTTTGTGACGTGTGTGTGTGGGTATGTGTGGGTGGGTGTGGGTGTGTATGTCTGTTTGTTACGTGTGCATACGTGTGTGTGTGTGTGTGTGTTATTCCCTCCACTGCGACCCTTCTGATCCTCTCTCTTCTTTAACTCTTTCATCTCCCACCTGTCTCCCTCCCTACCTTCCTCTTTCCCTCCTTGTCCAATCCTCTTCCCTCCTCCCCCTCTCCCATCAAACCTCTCTCCCCCTCACAGCGTATTCTCTCTCCCTTTTGGTGCAATATATCTCCCTCCTCCTTCTTTCCTCCTACCACAGACTCTCTCTCTGTCTCTCTCTGTCTGTCTGTCTCTCTCTCTCTCATGCAATATGTTTTCTGAGCACCATTTACCATCTCCCAACATTTTCTTTTCCTATCCTCTCCCTCATATTTGTACACTTCTATACTGTATTACCCTCAACACACCCGCCTCCCAAACTACTGACTACCCATAATGCCTCACACTCTTTCTCACTCTCCTAAACCTCTCACACTTTTTCTCGAATCACACTTTCCAAACAAAAAAACATTATTTATCTAATTCATTCACGCTCCTTCGACGTAAGTTCCCCCTTCACACTTTTACCCTCACGTCTCAATCTCACCATCCATATCTCACTATACCATTTCATTCGTTTCCAGTCCTCCATCCTCGGGTCAGATTAGCACAAGTCTGATTTGTTAATGAACTCTGATACCGGGGTCATTTTTTTTTTTTTTTTTTTTTTTTAACTCTCACTCTTCGCTTTCACTTTCGCTCTTCACTCCGATATTTTCCCTTATACTGTTACATTCTTTTTCCTTCCCTCTCACTCACCCTGTCGTTCATTTCAATCCACTAATTTTTTTTTATTAACTCTCCATTTCCCGCTCCCACACCCTTTTGTCTTCCTTGTCACTCTCTACATTTTTTTAGTGAACTGCTTTTTAGTTCTCACTGCACCACTATTTTTTCCCACCCCCAGCCAGACCAAAAGGGTGGAGGGAGGAAAGAGGACTGACGGAGGGCCCAAAATATACTTACTCGTGCTTTCTTCTTACTCGATTTTAATTAAAAAAAACCTCTCAGACCCAACAAACGCTCCTTAATTTAATTCCAATATTCACACCTCACGTTTGTGTCATAATCTTAGTCATTGGTGCCTGGTTCATAGCAACACCTAAAATGTTCACTGTATCATTGGATTGGGTGGAGTAACTTCAATCGACGCTCTGTTAGTACTGTTATTCCTGGACCATTTTCAAGATATTCCCCACAGGGTTCCCTATGAAAAGAATGTGTCACAGTCAGGGAGAATGTTGGCTTCGGCATGTGTTCCTCTTTCTAGTCTTACCTTTGGGTTTGATTAGTAAATCAATTTTGGTTTCCCACCTCACAGTCTCCCTCGCACAAACATACACACACACTTCCTCTTCCCTTTCGCAGTCCTACCCCTTACTCATTCTATTTTCATACCGTCTCACCCATTCCCTCCTCAATACACCTTCCTGTCGCAATTCATAACGCAACCTTTCATCTCTCTCTCTCTCTCTCTCTCTCTCTCTCTCTCTCTCTCTCTCTGTATGTATGTATGATATATATATATATATATATATATATATATATATATATATATATATATATATATATATATATATATATATATATATATATATATATGTCTGTATGTAAGTATATGTATGTTTATAAGTATAATTTTGTATGTATATAAGTATATATATGTACGTACTGTAAGTGTTATGAATGTATGTATGTATGTGAGAATGTCTTGCTCTTTCTCCCTTTCTCGCTCTATCTCCCTCTCTGCCTATCTCACTCTTCCTTCCTCACTGCCTCTTCCATATCTCTTCGTACACACACATTTCTCCCCTAATCTTCTCCCAGTTTACACAAGGATGCTGGCTATTCCCTCCTTTCCTTTCCTTATACACATTCCTTCAGTACTTCTTCTCCTTTAATCTTCCTCCTCTTTCCTTCATTCTTCACCCTTCCCCTTCCTTCCTCCTTTCCATTTGTTTACATTACATTATCATCTTCTTTATCTCTCTCTCTCTCTCTCTCTCCTTCACTCTATATAATTTTCTGTGCACATCATTTCTCAATCTACTTCTTTCTTTCTTTCTCTCTCTCTCTCTCTCTCTCTCTCTCTCTTTTATTTTATTCCTTCTTTCACTCACAGTCTACATGTTCATCTAAATATCTATTATCTTATCAGTATATCTGTCTATAAATCTATATGTTAGTATGTATGTTTATATGTATGTTTGCATGTCTATAAATCTTACTCTCATCATTTCCTTTGCACTTCCTATTAATTAAGAGTTAGTGTTTTTATCTATATTTCTTTTCTCTCCAGGCTTATGTGTCAATCAATCCATAAAGAACTCCATCTATCTATCAATATAAGCATCAGCCACATCTACAAATGGCACGTATCCATCTATCTGTCTACCTGTCTGTCTGTCTGTCTGTCTGTCTGTCTATTTACATCGTCCCCTTCCCTTTTTTTCGTTCTTCTCCCCCTGTTCGAACTTCCATCTTTTCCTTGTTGACACATCTCTCTCTCTCTTCCCTCTCCTTCTGCTCCTCCACCTCCTCTTCTCCCTCTTCCTCCTCAATCTTCTTCTCCCTCTTCCTCCTCCTCCATCTTCCTCTCCCTCTTCCTCCTCCTCCTCCTCCTCCTCCTCATTCTTCCATGTTCTTCTTTTATTATGGTTCCACGCTCCTCCCTTTGCAATTCCTATTTCCTGCTCATTTCCCTCTTTTACTTTTGATCCCCAGACTAATTATTTTTCATCTATTCATTGCTTTCTCCTCCTTCTCCTCCTTTCTGTCCCTTCTTTTGTCCAGAGGGTATTGCACATTCTCTGCGTGTCTGTCTGTCTGTGTGTCTGTCTGTGTGTCTGTTGTGTGTGTATGTGTATGTGTGTGTCTGTATGTCTGTCTCTCTAAAAGCCAAGTTGCTCACTCTTCTCGCTCAGTGTTTTATGTTTGTTTGTTTCTATTGTCAACAAATGTCCCCCATCCTTCTATAGGTATCCAGTTCTTGTTGTTTTTCCATTTGGTCTCTCTTCAATTTCCTTTATTTTTATCTCTCTATCTCTATTTGTTAATATATAGTATGTATCTGTCTCTAAGTCTCTATTCATATCTGTATCTATCTAGCTCTCTGTCTATGAATCTGTTTGTCTACTTATCTACCTACACATCAATCCATCCGTGTCTGTCTGTCTGTCTATCTACCAATCTGTCTCTACAAATATCTTTCTTCATCCTTCTTCTTCCTATTGTCTTTCTTCTGTTCCACTTCCCCATTAATTTATCTTTTCATTATGTTCTCTCTTCTAATCTATCTATCTATGTGTCTCGTTTTCTCCTTCAATTCATTCTATATTTTCTCCATCCATTGTCCTTGTCCGCCTCTGACCTTTTTTGTATTTTATTTGCTTTTTTTTCTTTTCATTTTTCGTATATCTATCATTAACTAGTCATTTATATGATAACACTACTACTACTACTACTACTAATACTACTACTACTACTACTACTACTATTGCTACTACTAAAAAAAAAAAAAAAAAAAAAAAAAAAAAAAAAAAAAAAAAATAATAATAATAATGATAATAAAAATAATAATAATAAATATTATTTTCTCCAATTATATTAAATGATTTATCTGCTATGATAAAAAATATGAGTGTTTTCATTGTTGCTTACAATTTACTCGTATTTATATTTTCTTCTCTCTCTTCTGTTTCCCTTCTCTTTTTCCTCGTTCAGTTATATTCCTCTTCTCAATCCCTCCCTCTTTCACTCTCTCACACACTCACACACCCACACTGTGCGTCTCACGGTAATTACAAGGCAGCGTTCGTCCTTGCTCTCTTTTTCTCACCCCTTTTACCCTTTCTCACCATTTTTTCTGTTTTTCTCTCTCAGTTTTGGCGGCCTCGCTTCACTTTCTCACCCTCATTCGCCTCTCTCCCTAGACCCTCTCCTTTCCCAGTCACGCGCCTCATCTTCTTTCTATATTTATAAAGCTGCATTTCGTGTGTTTGTTCGTCACGTCTCCACTTTCCTCTTCACACCTTCCTTACCCTTGTGTGTCCCCTGCACGTTCGTTTTGGGTAGCTGTTTTACATTTGGAGTTCAGCTACTCGGTAACTATATGTAAGAGGGAGAGAGAGAGGGAGGGAGGGAGGCGCTGGGCGTTGAATGAGGAAAGTAAGATGATGGATGGAAGAGGTATATAAAGTATCGGAAAAAACAGTCTACAAGTACAGTATGTCCCTTTTGTTAATAGAGAAACCTTGTCTTGAAAAACCACATCAGTAACCATCTTTCAAGGCTTACTTTATCCTCTGCTTCATTAAGGTGCTTTCATTCGTTCTGCTTCTTTATTGTGATTTTTGATTAAGGTGGTGAAAATGCACAGATTCTTTATTTAGTACTGGGAGTAACTAATGTAGTTCAAATATAAAATATATCTCAATTCCTATAAAAACAACAGCTTACTCGCTATGTTATTTACCTGGACTATTACCTCATGGAGTTTAATGGAACAGGAAATGCCTCCATACTGTTACACGTAGTACTTGAAGTACAGAAACATTTATATTTTGTAAACCACTCTATATATTCTGCTTCTTATACATGCAATACCTTCATCAAATTGCCACATTTACCGTAGACAATTTTTGTGTTTATAATTCGACTATATTCTTTCTATTATTGAGAAAGGGTCAGAACATTATGATTTAAACTGAACCTGGAGGCCTGTTGTGCAATCAGCTATCAAACAGAGTACTTTTTGAACTATTACGAGATTGAAAATTACCCTAGATCGCTGTAGTACATTTTACATGCACTTTTCATCAGAAATATAACATGATGTACCATATATGAGTTATAAAAGAACATCAGTTATTGAATTCACTTACGTAACTTTGAAAACAGATTACGACGAGAAACTATTACCCGCTACTGTACATCTGTCAAAAATACAATATTGTACTGTAGTCAGTTACTATCATAATGCCAATCTCAAATAATACATAACATATTGTATAATAAATTTGGCCAGAAAACAAAAGGTATCTTCTTAGTCTGTCTTTGGGGATATACATATATAGATATAATTGTAACATTGCCAGGACAAAACCGAGTTATACGTAGGAAAATTAGCCCACATTGTTCGGAATTCCTTTACTGTTCTACTCTGTCCGGGGGGGTGGGGGCAGTGTTAAAAGGAACAATCTCACTAACAATAACAATGGGTATGCACTAACAATAACAATAACAATGGGTATGCACTAACTATAACAATAACAATGGGTATGCACTAACAATAACAATGGGTATGCACTAACAACAACAATAAAAATGGGTATGCACTTCCTCCTAAGGACCCTACAATGTATGTGTAAAGTCACCACGTCATTAGAGAACGTTATTTACAATTTTTGGTGTGAGTCATGATGCACGTTTAGCGTTTAACGTTGTTATTTCACACAGTGTGTTGCTACATACAGGAAAGGATATTTTTGTATGTCTCTGTTGCGTAATGGATAGAATAGTGTGTGTATGTACATGTGTGTGTGTTTGTATAATTATATGTGTATGTGTTTCACCTGGTCTTGATCACGTGCTCATCAACTGTTACCCTCCCGGAATGAGCTCAGAGCTCGTAGTGACATATCGTTGGGTAAGGTTGGAACATTTCCACATACCGGTACGTCCCGTACCTATTCTCTGCTGGGTGAACAGGGGTTACACATAAGGAAACAATCCCACATTGTCTCCACCCGACCGGGGATTCGAACCCAGGACTCCTCGGATGTGAGCCTAGCGCGTTAACCACTACATCACCGGGCTGTGTGTGTTGTGTGTGTGTGTGTGTGTGTGTGTGTGTGTGTGTTGTGTGTGTGTGTGTGTGTGTGCTAAAGCCAGCGCTATATATTTTTTATTTCCTCCAATATGATTTTTCAGATATGAAACTTTTAAAATGTAGAACCTCATGAGAGAGAGAGAGAGAGAGAGAGAGAGAGAGAGAGAGAGAGAGAGAGAGAGAGAGAGAGAGAGAGAGAGAGAGAGAGAGAGAGAGAATTACAACAAAGTTAGCGCTAGAGACAGGTAGTGACAATAGACAGACACAGTCAGCGAGGCAGAAAGAGTTAAATATATATACGAACATAGCAAACTGACACGCACACAGTGCAGTATGTGTGTGTGTGTGTGTGTGTGTGTGTGTGTGTGTGTGTATGTGTGTGTGTGTGTGTGTGTGTGTGTGAGTGTGTGTGTGTGTGTGTGTGTGTGTGTGTGTGTGTGTGTGTGTGTGTGTGTGTGTGTGTGTGTGTGTGTGTGTGTGTGTGTGTGTGTGTGTGTGTGTGTGTGTGTGTGTGTGTGTGTGTGTGTGTGTGTGTGTGTGTGTGTGTGTGTGTGTGTGTGTGTGTGATAGACAATCAAAAAGGGAAGAAGAGGAAGAGGAAAGAGAGTGCATGTGCGAGACTTAGAATTGTGAAAGTGGGAGAGAGTGAAGCTGGCAGCAGGGAGAGTGCATGGACGGACAGAAGATGAAAGGGAGTGGAAGAGTGAGAACATGGGAAGTGGAGGTGAGAGGAAAGAGAGTGGAGGTGAGAGAGAGAGAGAGAGAGAGAGAGAGAGAGAGAGAGAGAGAGAGAGAGAGAGAGAGTAGGAGTTAGTAGGAATATAGAGGACAGAAGATGAAAGGCAGGGAACACAGCTGCATTTAAGGGGACCCTGTGATGTAGTCTGAAAGTTGGAGATATACGAATCCTTCAAATATTGTCACGAAACACCACCTGTATGGAAGGAAGCTTGTTCTGTGGCATGGTCAGGTGGAATCAGAAGCCTTCACTTTTCATACACGATAACAGAGTCCTTAAGAGGATGGTGGCGACAGGCATTATTCCAAAGGCTCTCATGCTCCAGCCAGGGGAGACTTTTCTAGGATCGCTTACGTGATTTTTTAGAAGAATATTTTCGTTTTTTGACTGGATTCATGATTTTAGAATGGTTAGGTGATCTATTGGATACGTGAATTTAGAATAGGTTAGGTGATCTATTGGATACGTGAATTTAGAATAGGTTAGGTGATCTATTGGATACGTGAATTTAGAATAGGTTAGGTGATCTATTGGATACGTGAATTTAGAATAGGCTAATTTATTGATTGGATCCATGATTTTGGAATAGGTTCGTTTATTGATTGAATTAATGATGTTAGAATAGTTCAGTTTATTGATTAGGTACAGTACATGGGTTTAGAATATATAGGTTAGCTTATTGACTGGATTATTGATTTTAGAATAGGTTAGTTTATAGATTGCAGTTTTGGTTTTTAAATTCAGTAGGTTAGCTTGTTGATGGGACATGTGATAATAGAGTAGTTTTGCTAGGTTAATGATTGTAAACTTATCCCATATACGGCTAGACTATGAAAGTTATGATGAGGTCAGCAGAGTATAGTGGAAATGTAATCTTAAAATGTAATCTTAAATTGCCACAGACGACAAATTCGACAGTTTAATGTGACAACCACAAGTTTATTTTTCTTTTTGCCGAAAGGAAGGATTTTTCTGGTGTTCAAAAATTCTCTTTCATATAACGCGTAAACAGCAGCAGCTTGCGTCATAAATAATATACCCTGACTTAGGCAAAACGACTTAAAATGTCGCATGGAAAAACACTTTGCACATAATTTGAAAAAAAAAACGAACACTTTTATTAATCAGATATCGGTGTATATAGGGTGAAAGTAAAGCGTTTAAACTATCTTTTGTTGTCCTCAGGGTTTAAGTATATCGTCTTCTCTATAACACTTATCTCTCCGTAACACCTGGTCATTTATAACACCTGTCCCTCTACCACACCTGTCCCTCTACCACACCTGTCTCTCTATCACACCTGTCCCTCTATCACACCTGTCTCTCTATCACACGTGTCTCTCTATCACATCTGTCTCTCTATCACACCTGTCCTTCTATAACATCTGTCTTTATCACACTTCTCCGTCTATAACACCTGTACTCTTTACACCTATTGCCTTATAACACCTGTATGTACTATTAACACCTGCCTTTCCATTACATCTATTGCCCTGTAACACCTGTAAACCATTATACCCATGTCGTCTCCGTTATGCCTTCCTCCTTTTCCTACATGAATAAATAAAGGAAGTAAAAAAAAACACATACTGTACTACAATGCAAGAACTCCATATGCATGTACCCTATACACACACACATACATACACACACTCATCACCACACACACTCACATACTCATCACTACCTCCCCCTACACACACACTCATCACTACACACACACACACACACACACATCTCAACACACATATACTCATCACTACCCCACACACATACAAACACACACACACACTCATCACTACCCCCCCTCCCACACACACACACACACACACACACACTCATCACTACCCCTCCCACACACACATACACAAACACACACATACAGGATGCGCACCAAGGTTCGGGAAATAAATTATGCATGACCACACGAGCCTTAGTCCGACTCCCCTCTTAGTCCCTGTACCAGCCCAGCCCCCTGCCTTAAGCCTTACTACTGGCCCCAACTCTGTCCCCCACCTCCACCACTAGGATGAGTATTGACATTATCACTCCACCACTGTTTCCACCTCCACCACTTTGAGTATTATCATTATCACTCCACCACTGTCTCCACCTCCACCTCCACCTCCACCACTACCACTAGTATCACTCCAGCATCATTCACTCTGAGTATTATCATTATCACTCCACCACTGTCTCCACCTCCACATCCACCTCCACCACTAGTATCACTCCAGCATCATTCTGAGTATTATCATTATCATTATTACTTCACCACTGTCTCCACCACTAATATATCTCCAACATCATTCATTCTGAGTATTAACATTATCACTCCACCACTGTTTCCACCTCCACCACTTTGAGTATTATCATTATCATTCCACCACTGTCTCCACCTCCATTACCACTATGAGTATTAACAATGCCCTCCT
Source organism: Petrolisthes manimaculis (assembly GCA_034508575.1). Classification (NCBI taxonomy): domain Eukaryota; kingdom Metazoa; phylum Arthropoda; class Malacostraca; order Decapoda; family Porcellanidae; genus Petrolisthes; species Petrolisthes manimaculis. The sequence goes on along the minus strand of JAWZYT010001312.1, from coordinate 53,743 downwards.
CCACCTCGAGTATATCTCTACCACTTTTACTATGAGTATTAATAGTATTACTCCTCCACTGTGTCCTCCTCCACCATCTCCATCTCAAGTATTTCTCCACCACCACCATCATTAGGAGTAATAATAAAACATTCCACCACCTCCACCTTGAGTATTTAACAGTATCCCTCTTCTCTTAACAGTATCCCTCTTCTATTAACAGTATCCCTCTTCTATTAACAGTATCCCTCTTCTATTAACAGTATCCCTCTTCTATTAACAGTATCCCTTTTCTATTAACAGTATCCCTTTTCTATTAACAGTATCCCTCTTCTATTAACAGTATCACTCTTCTATTAACAGTATCCCTCTTCTATTAACAGTATCCCTCTTCTATTAACAGTATCCCTCTTCTATTAACAGTATCACTCTTCTATTAACAGTATCCCTCTTCTATTAACAGTATCACTCTTCTATTAACAGTATCACTTCTCCATCCTGTTTCCGCTACCATCAATTATATCACTATTATTTATCCATTGTTGTCTCCACCACCACTTCTCTTTTATTGTTAATCCTTATATTGTTCAGCCTTCAAATGTCCTGTATGATTCAAAACATTCAATTCGAAGGCCTTATTCCCAATGTGTCAGAAGGATGTGTGTGGTGTCCCCAAAAGACAGTCCAATCTAAGAAGTCATTGCATTATCTTGGTGAGTCGAGGAGCCCTTAGAAAAGCAGAGACTGGGAATACCACGAACACGACCACAGTACCTCATTAGATGGTCGTGCTTGTCCAACTACAACTCCATACGCGGCGGCAGACTAGGAATACGGCCCTCAATTTCAAGCATTAGCATCTCATTTCATCTCGTTTACACATATATGAAGCCTTAGAACAAGACTATGTAAGATAATTTTTTTTCATCTATCACATACTGTATTTTCAGCATTCCTAGTCGGATTATTTCACAACAGATAATTAATTTATAATATTCATGTAGGTAACACTAGAGAACAACGCCTATCATCGAAATGTTAAAAATATTTTCCATTATTACACTTGGACTAACAGCGAAGGATTTAAAATGCCACAGGAAAAGCCCAGACTGCCAAGGGTTACAGCCACAGACCCAAGAACCTCATTCTGGAGAAAATTGTCATATTCTTTCCTGGAGTCGGAACGAAATGACCTCATGACCTGAAGGCTTGGTGGGATCTGGAAAGACACCATATTCCTGGTCGTTCTGGACCGGATATTATTAGACATCCAAAGCACTACTACCACCGGTGGGACTAACTACACTCTACCATCGAGTTCACGAGAAAACAAATAAAACAATATTAAACATTAGGTGAATAAGCCTTTTTTTTTTTCCTGTTGTAAACATGTCTTAAGGAATTGACTAGGAATATAACCCTCAAGGGACCCATGATCTTGTGAAAAAATAATGTTACAAATTCCTCATAACTATCCTACGGAAAATAAAGCAAAGTCCTGCTGCCTAGTTGGTATTTCGTGGCTCTGTTTGAAGGACTCACTAACTTCACATATATTTTACAATAACACAAATTACATAACTGTACTCTGGAGTTGCACTGGAGTTGTAGGATGTTGTGTCGATATACAGAATATTTGTCCACCATTATTAATTTTGTCCACCATTTCTATCAACAAACTCAATCATTTTCTCAACATAACATAATATTTACCTTCCAGTCAACCTTTTACCAACATTCCCATAACCATTCTCCCACTATTCCCATAAATATAATCACAACCTTTTCATAACCACATTCACACGAACATAATATAAACATTCCCATCAATTTATATCCAATATTTCTATCAAAACATTCCCAACACTTTCATCACAACAATATTATCATTTCAATCAGCTTACCTCCAACATTACACTCAACATCAACATATACACTTCATACTAATTTTTCATCAGCATATTACCTATATTTTCATCAACATGATTCCAGCCCTCATGAAGATACATTGTACACACATCATAAATATATTTTTCATCAAAGCATTACATCTGCAATAAGTTACATCTACACTACATCTATCTATACTGAGAATATATCTCATTGAACCATATTTATTTTTTAGTTTACTGCCTCCACATTTAAGAAACGCTAATATAATAAATAAAGTTAAAGCTGTTTGCTAACGTTAGGCAGTAGCTACAAAACTAATATACGTTCTCTACAAAATATTACATCCTAGACTTGAAAACAAATAAAGGCATAAAATAAGTGCGTTCCCACCAACACCAACAAGCACTTTGATAATCCCATTCCTTCTTGTAAACACACACACACTTTTTATTTGCGAGCTACAAACACAATATAATACCTGGGAGTGAAATACCCAATGAACAAAGGCTTACATTCACCCAACTCTGACAAAGACGCTCTCGCTGCTCGTACCTACATCACACACACACACACACACACACACTCATGGAATCATTGAGGTGAAGCGAATGGTGATGGTGAGACAGAGACAGAGACAGAGAGTGTGTGAGAAAGAAAGGAAAAGAGAAAGTGAGTGAGAGGAAGAGAGAGTGTGTATGTGAGCAGGAGGAAAAGAGGGAAGGAAAGAGAGGGAGTGTGAGGAAAGGTGGGAGGGGACAAACAGGCACAGACACAGGGAGGAATGAAAGGAAAATAGGACTGAGACGTGGGACAAACAGAGAAAGTAAAAAAAACAATGAAAAAACGAGAGAGAGAGAGAGAGAGAGAGAGAGAGAGAGAGAGAGAGAGAGAGAGAGAGAGAGAGAGAGAGAGAGAGAGAGAGAGAGAGAGAGAGAGAGAGAGAGAGAGAGAGAGAGAGAGAGATACACGAAAAAAATGGTTCTCAACTGCTTCCCTACTCCTCGAAGTTCTTGGATGCAGTGACTTAAATCAGTTGGTGGGTGAGAACTGCTGGTAGTAAGCAAGTAAATAACAAGTTAAAGTAGGTAAGCAGATCAAGATTAAAGCAAATAACAAAGTAAGGTCGTAACTAAGCAAGAATACAAGCAAACAATACGTATGGATTTCAGAAGATAAATTCAAAAGTAAGGATATACCATAAATCAGAAAGTATTAGGATTACAGCTAGTAAAATTAAAAATTAAAATGTTTTAGTTAAAAATGTTAGGATACGAGAACAAGAGTTACAAAATGAGAAAAAACGTAAGAAGCAAGTAAAGGAAGGATTTATAACATAAATTAAGAAAAGAGTAAATAATCAAGAGTAGAAGTAAGCAAGTATGTCAGTAAGTAAGTAAGTAAACATGGACGAAGAAAGGTAGTGAGAAGTAATTGTATGAAGATGTGAAAGTAAGTAGACAATGAAGTAGGGAACTTGTAGCTAAAGTAGGAAAATAGGGAGGGAAGCAAGCAAATACGTCAAGGAGAATATTGTCTATGTAAGTAGAAGTAAGAACATAAAGTAAGTAGAAAAGGAAACTGAGGATACGAAGCAGGAAAGCAAGCAAATACGTTAAGGAAAATTGTCTAAGTATAAGCAGAAGTAAGTAGGAGAGTGAGTAAGTAGGTAGGTAGGGAGGGAAAGTAGGAAAGTAAACCGAGGAGAGGAAGCAGGAAAGCAAGCAAATACGTTAAGGAGAATCGTCTAAGTAAGCAGAAGTAAGCACGTCAGTAAGTAGGTAGGTACGGAGGGAAGGAAGGATGGAAAAAGAGGGAAGTTTGGGGTTTAAAGCTTTGGTTTTCGCTGGCCCCCCGGCAACCTGGAAGACTGGCTGGAAAACGAGGAAGGGGAGAGGTCAAGAGCTGGAACTGATCGAAAAGAAAATGGCGGTGTGAGAGCTCTGGAAATAAAAGTTGGGATGGAGGAGTTAGAGAACTATGGGTTGGAAGAAATATAAGAGGGATAATAGTAGGAAGAGGAGGAGAATGAGGAGGAGGAGAGAAGAGAGGAAATAGTAGGAGCAGAAGGGGTTGAACAGGAGGTGGTGGTTAAGCATGAGAAGGAGAATGGAGAAGGAATATGTGGAGAAAGTGGTGATGGAGGAGGAAGGATATAATAAGAGAAATGTGAGAATAGAGAGGAGAATGTTGACGAAGATAAGAAGAAGGAAGACATAAAGTGAAATGAAGTAGAGCTGAAGAAGGAAGAGGAAGAAAGCAAAGCCAGTATTAAAAATAACACGAACTTGGAGAACAAAGCTGTTGGAAGTTAGGGCTGGCTGGCTGGTTAGTTGGTTGGACGAACAAAGGAGTAAATAAATAGTAAGGAAGTATAAAGATTAACTAGCCTTTTCACGGATACCAATCCAGCTGTTTTCCCACCGTCAATGCTGTAAATATTTTGTGTAGGTTTGGATTTTTTATGAGAAATATGAATGTTTCGAGATTTTCATTTTTCTATTAGTGAACGTTCATTACCCATCACCGTCAGCTCAAATAGGGCAAAAGACTTACTCATAAAGAACGTAGTTTTATACAATCGGTCGTGAAAAATGCGTTCAATTGGCATGGCAACCGTGCAGTGGCTGCCTGTGTTGTTGGACACTATACAATGCAGACAGACAGACAGACGCAGCAAAGGGAGAGTCTGACAGCGACAGGGAAGAAGATGAAGAAATACTGCCAAACATTACATTTCTACAAGATGGAGGGACGGCATAGTGTACAGAGAGAGAGAGAGAGAGAGAGAGAGAGAGAGAGAGAGAGAGAGAGAGCATAAGACGAGGGAGGACATTAATCCATTATTGATGCGTGTGGAGTGGTTGAATAGTCTTTGTGGAGTTGCTTCCATTACATACACCCGGGATATCTGCAGTCCATTGTTTCGCTGCATTTCACTTACGGCTTAAAGGGGTAATGTGTTGTGTGTTATCAGATGCAGTGGTAAGAAACGGAGATGAAGAAGCAAACGGTAATTTAACTAGGGTGGTCACAAAAGCAAACGGTAATATAACTAGGGTGGTCACAAAAGATGTTCTCATTGTATAGTAGGAAAAGAGAAGATCCAATTGAAACCTCTCTCAAACGCAAAGCCATTAATTAATGAAAAGCAGAAGAAATGTGATAGAGGCAGCAGAACTAACAAAAAACACTAGTAAAATAATAATAATCACTGATAGTCGTAAATTTACTAAGAGCGTGATAGAGGAAACACTGAGGAGGGACAAGAGTATGAAAACGACAAAAAATTGGCTTCTTAGTTAATGAAAAAATAATCTGTTTCATATAAAGGACGCAAGTGGAGAAGTCACGAACAAAATAGAGCAGTGACGACACCCAAATATGTTGATGCACTAAAGAATTTGCTAAATACAAAAAAAAAAATTGAAGTTAAAAAAATCTATGAAATGGAGGAGCAGAGGCAAAGCCGAAGGAGAAAATAGCTTAACAACTAAGCTATTTATAGACACTGGAAAGTTTATACCAGAAAAACTCTCACAGATTTATACAATGTGTTTGCAATCTTATACCGTACCAAAAGCATTGAAAAATATGTAGATATCACATTATTTCATATGAAGGGAAATATCAAGTACGAAGAATTACCATAAATTCTAGAGCAGCCTGGATAAAGCAGCGAGTATTCAACAAGTGATCACATCTACACCATTACCTAAATAGTGGACAAGTTTCTTACATCTCTACACATAACATTTTGACTAGCCCTGTAAATAAGCAGACAAAACTCACAAAGAAACATATAAATACTGTAAACTGAAACAAACACAACTTCCTTGGTGGAGATTATATATTTCGTGAATTACTATTACTTCTATTTCAAGTAAAACTTTAACATACTTTCCAGGTTCAGTACATAGTTCTTTTAGTTTGACCTGTGAGGGGATGAAAGTGGAGCGAGGTTAAGTGTTTTTATTGCCTAAGACAATATTATTCCTGGAAACCTGAACAAGGGAAAAATCTGTGTTTTGTGTTTGTTTTAAGTAACAAAGACGGTGCTGAGGTACGAACGTTGTTCAGTACGAGGCTGACTGCAGCATAACTCTTTTCATACCCACTCTATCTATTGCTTTGTATGTATGTAATTAACCGTATGTATACCGTGTATATATAAACACCCCCTTTTCTCATCATTTACTTACACATGCATCTACACACACAGCCACACGCTCTTGTACTCACACATTTATCAAGACACACACACACAGACACACACACATACTGTGGAATTCAATTATGTCCGAATGGGATTAAAAGGCTTATCATTTTGATATCAAATATTCACCTCTTTTATATCACATGTAGGAGGTTTATTTTAGTTCTTTGACTTCGTTGTGTAGCTCTGTATTCATGCATGCATAAGATAAGGCAGGCGGAAGGACATTCAAATAGGTATGCAAGCAGGAAGGCAGGTACCATGCATGCAGAACACATGCACATACAAATTACACATACAGACACAGACGCACTTCTGTATATAGTATGAGGAAGACCATTCCTAAATATTCATCTGAAAAACTAACTTTATAGCAAAAAATAAAATATCAGATTATAAAAACTCTAGTGCTTCAAACGAACCTCACTACTCGGATGCTGCCCCGACATTGCAATATAAAATTTTAATAATTCATAATTACTTTATTCTCGCTTCTGCTTATTTACAAATTAACTCAGCAAACTTTCCCTGCAAATGCCCTGATGTAATTATAATTTGATATAGTTAAGCGTATTTTTATGGAAGTAATAACGGGAATACCAGGAATCTTTATAATAATGCCTCTTACACATATTCAACTTTCTCGCTTCTCATTTGTATTCATTATAATTTTACTACACTCACTAAATAACATGCGGTAGTAACAAAAAACAACCGTGAACGTACAGTTGGCGACACATGAAGCAGACACACTTCAAATGGAGCCTATACCAAGCCTAGAACAGGACGCACCTCAACACACAACGTCTCATTCTACACTATGATCAAAGTCTGTTTCAGTCGTCCGTAACTGTACATAGAATGATATATATATATATATATATATATATATATATATATATATATATATATATATATATATATATATATATATATATATATATATATATATATATATATATATATATATATATTTGTGTGTGTATGTGTGAAATACATATTGTCTAGTGTTGAAGTATATTTTGTAGGACTTACGCCGATGTTGTTTGGGACGGCTGAAATACTTGGTCCGTCTTCCAACACCGGCAGCTTCCCAATCCGAAAACAATAGTACACCGAGGAAGGACTAAGAGAAAATGACGTCAGCCACAATGAATAGGACTTTAGTAATATATATATATATATATATATATATATATATATATATATATATATATATATATATATATATATATATATATATATATATATATATATATATATATATATATATATATATATATATATATATATATATATATATATATTTAATATAAAACCATTTTCTCTTAAACTTGCTCCCCCGACGTATTTTCAGCTTCCTCTACCAATTTCTCGCTCCCTTTCTCTGTCATGGCTTCCCTTCCGACAGCCACTTTCTCTTTTGTTCACTGAGCCGTTTTCTCTCTCCTCATTAATCATTTCCTCTTACGCCCACTGAACGTATTCTTCTTTAACTCGACAAACCAATTCTTATTTTGCTCACTGAACCATTTGTTTTTCATGCTGGATCATATTATCTTTTGCTCAATGAATCACTTGCTCAATTGTTCCTTTATTTACTTCAGGTCACAACTTCCTTCTTTTCCTCGCGTAATCATTATCTTTATGTACCCTATTTTATTCTTTCATACAATCCTCTTCCACATTTCATCTTACTTTTTACTGACCAAGAATTTCTTCTCCTATTCCCTTAGCTATTTACCCCGCCTTTCATCTTTCCAATGGTCCACTTTTCTCGTTCTTTACCACTTCTTCCCTGATCGGCCCCAACTTATTGACTGACAACTTTGCCTCCTTCTATCGCTAACACCTGGCCATTTTTCTTGTTAGAGGAAGGCATCATGGTGCTCCCTTCAAATAAATAAAGAGTATAGCATTTTCCATCTTAGGTGATATAATTGAAACAACCCCAGACTCTTAAGGGGGTGCGGGAATAGGGGGACAGGCTTGGGGGGGGGGGGGGGGGTTAGAGGGGTGCGGGAGTAGGGGGACAGGCTTGGGGTTAGGTGGGTGTGGGAATAGGGTACAGGCTTTCTACCCACCCCAAGCCTGTTCCCCTATTCCCGCACCCCACAAACCCCCCCAAGCCTGTCCCCTACTCCCGCACCCCCTTAAGAATGACACATGTAGGCAAACCCCCATTTTGCAGCGGGTAGACAAAACTTTCCTCCTTAACTGTTCTCGCCTCATTCCTGTTTCCTTCTCTTTCTCTAGTGTTCTTCTCTGATTACACGACATTTATCACTGCACCTCCTCGTCACCACTCACCAACCTTCCTTTTTAGTCTCGTTACCGCACCATCACTGCATGCACTCGCCATCCTCCTTTACTCTACCTAAAATACTTCTCCGCTTGCATGCCCTCGCCACTGTCTCCAACCTGCTCTCATAATTAATCACCATCACTATTACAACACTGACCATCCATTCTTCTCTCATTGTCAATAAACTCACTTCTCATGCCTCAAAATTTACTACGACCTACTTACTGTACACTCATTTAAAGATATTGAGTTTAGGCACATCGAATAAAACCAGGCATGTATTTAGATATCTCGAACTTTTTCCCCACTTCACACATAGGGGTATTTCCAGTGCACCTTGAAATAGAATAACAACAATTGGGGAAAAATGAAACTTGGGTTGTTTGTTGGTGGCCGCTAATCACGCCCACGATACCATCCTACAGCAATGAAGGAATTTTATTTTTCCTTTTTGAGTTTTGAATTATGTGGAAAAGTTAATCATAAGAAAACTTCCATAATAATAGCCCAAAGCCATATGACAATCTAGGGTGCCTATACAATGTATGTGGTAACTTACTTGCCATTACCCTCCCAACAGTTTGGTCTTTTTTTAGATGCTCCACACACCGCATATTTTTTTTATATATATATATAAGCGAAAATATATGGCTTGACGAAATAGTCAGCAGAAAATTATCACCTAATAGAGCTGAGGCAAACGCAGATATTTACTCAAGCGACAGACTATTTCCCAAGGGATCAAATCTGGAACTGCAATTTATCGCACTTTAAACTCGGCAGGAAGAAAATTTTCCTCATTACAAATTATCAAGCAGCAGATTGCCGTGTTAAAAATGTTGTTAAGAAATGACGAGCAACAATTTCCCACACAATTTATCGAGGGACAATCCTTTAGTGACAAATTATCGGACCACAATATATAATGCGAGAAATTCTTGTTGTTAAATTCTCGAGCGTAAAATACTTGAAAGAAAAATTGTTTACGTTACAAATTATCACCTGATATATTTTAGCGCAACGTATTCTCGCCAAACTTTAGAACAACGCAGTACATCCTAGTGTGACAAATTTTCACACCAACAATATTTTGTACCATAAGTTTTCTCCATAAAAAAAGGTCTATCTATTATACTTTTCATCACACAACTCCTAAAAACTGTTATATCTACTCAGTAACTACAATATGTAATTAATGTAATCTTAAAGTAAGTACACGAAATTATAATTCCTAAAGTGGCAAAATAGCTAATTCTCTCTCTCTCTCTCTCTCTCTCTCTCTCTCTCTCTCTCTCTCTCTCTCTCTCACACACACACACACACACACACACACACACACACACACACACACATGCACGCAAACAGACATGCAGGTATGAATAAGTATGCCTTCACCAATTCATGAATCACCTGATTGAAGAGGCGACAGAGTTTTTAATGACTACCCTATAATATAGGTCTCTATCTTAAGAGGCCAGGTGAGGAGTAACACACCTGTCAGATGTTAACTCAGTACAAGTTTGTTTATCCACATTATTGCCAGCGACAATACAACACAGGTGCTAAGGTGAAAAAGAAGCAGAAGGAGGAGGAGCAGGTGAAGGTGTAGGAGGAGGGGAAGCAGGTGAATGTGGAGGAGCAGAAAATGGAAGAAGAGGAGGAGGCGGAGGAGGAGGAGGAGGAGGAGGAGGAGGCGGAGGAGGAGGAGGAGGCGGAGGAGGAGGAGGAGGAAGATGACAATATGCTGTTTGTTTGAACCAGCACAATGGAGAACATTAATTGGAACTTTCACTTGGAAATTTTAATTGGCATTGGAGGTGATGTCTATCTATCTATTTATCTATCTACATCTATCTATTTTCATAATAAAAAAAACAGAAAAGACTAAAAGTCAAATCTACCCACTTTTCCCAAGACAAAGACACTATAGTGATTTTGTTAACGAAATTTCCATTCTCATCTAACCCTTCATACGGTACAGATATTTGTTCTAACACTGTACAATCACGAGCCTAATTTATGTCACCTACCTGTCTCTTAACCGTAAGCAATGGCTGGCAACTATCCAACTATCCAGTAGTATTTGTTTTTGTCCTTAATACGTTTTGGGAAAAAGAATCATGTTGGCCACAGCGTTGCTTTTGTTATCTGTAAAGGTGTAGTAGTGGTGAGAATACTATATTAGCTTCCTGGTTTGGCTTGTCTACCGATTTTCATCAACAGAGGTCGGAATAATTTTTTCTTTGTGGCACAGTACCGGTATACTTGACATCAGTCGTGTCGGGCATGAATGAGTTCGCACAAGAGCCAAGTTTAGTTGGTGAAAAGAAAACCATTACTCGTTTCTATTTACAGTAAGTAATGTTTATTGTTGATTGTCTTAGAAAAGAAGATAAACATTTGTGTTTCTAATGAAAATATGTGTTTCATATTATAACAACATACTTGGACATTGAAGACTGTCCCATTATGACAAAAGTTTTCGAACACAAGCGATGTCATATAAATGTCGGTATAAACAATGGACTTTCATAAATGGTTAGCCGATAGAACCTTTATCAACACATGGTCTAAATAGTGAAGGTTATAATGACTAGTGATAAGCTCTTTTAGCTACCGATTTCTAATAATGTTCATTGAATTATTTATAATGGCTTATGCCAAAATATTTTACTCGTCTCAGGAACACCACCTACCGTCAGGATTAGTACTATAATGTAATTGTCTAACCTCCTGATCATTGCCAGTCTTTCAGAGAAATCGATTAATCGCAACGACAGTCTCATTCATTTGTATATTGAAAAGCACTTTTTCAAACTTTCGCGAATAATGCTACATTGATTTTTTAGTGAT
>JAWZYT010001312.1:15000-40000 GCA_034508575.1 Petrolisthes manimaculis | reverse complement strand
AAAGCTATTCATATAAAATACTAATACAAAACACTTATCATAAAAATGCTTCATAATAGGAACAGGTATTTGTTTCGAAATGAAACAGGAAGGAAGGTAACCAGTGATCGGATATACTCGTCGAAATATTGTACAGTATTTATAACCAGGCTTATGATAATTATGTAGCATAATGTAAATGTCTTGTAACTTATTATTGGTACAGTTATATGCACTAATAAGTATACAGCTTTGGTCGAAGCTTTGAACAGTCCAATTCACCAATGAACTAATTCCAATGAAGATCTTATTGTGCTTTTATTTACTGTCTCTAGGGGTTCGGTCCACACCGGAGTACTTATTAGTGCTCGTGTCTGTACAAGGTAAGGGAAAAGTATATAGAGCAATTTCTGTTTCACTTGTTTTTTTAACTGTCCTCTTAATCTGATGATTGAATTCCCTAATATTTTGCTATTATCATTAATTATATCCATCTATTTGTCAATGCACATTGCATTACTTTGCAGTGCATTACTTTGATGAGTTGCTTTGCATGAAATGAATAAGGATAGATGACCATCGACGTTTGTATATAACAAGATAATTACGTATGTCTCACACAGTATTATAGGCTTTTGATACCATGACTTATGGACCCTGTGATCCCTGTCCCCTTTAGCAACTCTCGAAATTCCTCTAACCCTCATCCACTCTACTTTTCACATACATGTGACGTTTTACCTAGCGATCATCAGGGCTCCATGAAATGGGTAACGTGTTACATTCCGTGACTGTACATACCTCTTCCCTTAGAACCAGCACATCTCTTGGGAGCGCTGCATTATACCCCTGGAGAGCGGTTCAGTCTTACGGTAAATACGGAATACTACGGTAAATGCCTTGATGCATAATGTACACAAGTGGATAAACGAGGTGACATCAGTAGTGTTTCAGGAGAAGAATTGCTGTTTAAGGGTAATGTGATTTATATAATCTTTTTTATTAAGAATACCTTCTCTTAAAACTATAATAATAAAAATTAGGTATCACTCAATCATCCCAACAACCAGGGTAGGACACCTTGTTAAATATAAAGTATAACTTCCACTCAATACAGAGGATTCCTCATAGTTTTGCACCTCATCTGTTCAGCTACATAAAATCTGTCTCTTGAAACGCCGATCGATTATAGTCCACAATATATCTGTAAGTTTTAGGGTCTATGTTACAATGGCTTGGTGGTGGTTGTCACGCTGTGTCTAGTGATTGTTTTCCTGTCAGAGGTGTGACTGGCAGTGTCCCTGGCTGGCTACGGGATCAATAACCTTAGTTGTGGTGGTGGCAGTGGTGGGTCGCAGTCAGCCACACCCACCCACTCACCCACCTCCACGTCCATCCCAACCACACCCATGTATACTGTTAATTTATGTCAGTTCATAGACATGGCCTGTAGTGATTTTTTTCTTTTTCTTTTATGGTGGCGAAAATACACAGACTCGCTTCTCAGGAAAGTAACTTTACATACATATTCCACGTCCATATAAGTGTACAGTATATAGTGCAGATAACTACCTAGCTGTGTATATTTTAGGTATTTTTGTCTCAGATTGCATTACTGAAAAAGCAAGCATATTAAATAAGTGAGCCCGTACATTTTCACCAGGTTGAAAACAATGGAGTATAGTTACAATGTTACACAGCACTCAACGATGCAACACCCACTCATACACCTACCCTACACAACATCCACCCATGTCTACATCCCAGTCATGTTAAACGTCCTTAAACCAAACTCCCATCCCAGTCATGTCACACACCTTCAGCTCACACCCACATCTCAGTCACCCACACCCACACACCCTACTCAGACTCTCAGCTTACTCACACCTTGAACTCTCTGATAGCCACACCCTAAACTTCTTAATCCGGTACAATCACACCCTAATCCAGGACACCCTAAGCTAATCCTCGAAGCTTGCTGCCTGCTTGCTTGTTTCTTTAGACATTCATTCCTTTCTTTTTCTGATTTTAATCAGTCTTTGCCTGATTTCTTGCTTGCTTGATTACTTCCTTTTTCCTCTAAAATCCACAATACTACGTAAAACGGATTATAGATTTTAATGGAAAAATCTCTTGTTGGTATATTGTAGAGCCACTGATTCCTCAAAACTATACCAGCGAACAAACGACCTTTGTGTTACTATTGGAGAATCTGATTTTACCATAGTTAGAGAAATCAGTAGCAATCCAATATACTCTCAATCCCTTTCACTGCAATTATGTTTCTGGTACTCGTAGTAATTGGTTTCAAGGGTACTAGAAACAAGTACAGAAAATCCACAAACTTTACACTTACGTCTGTGAGTATTCGAGTCTCACTGGGATTACGACCAATCTTCTTTCCCATTCATACCCTGATCCAGTCATCCGCCACTGACCCCATTCCATCCAACCTGCCCAGTCACCCATCCACTCATTCCTCTGAACCAACCCCACTTCATTCACACTCCTGATAATCCCACTGGCCTATGATGGCTGCACACTTCCCATTATCGCGGAAGCTGATGTGAGGTAGCTTACGTTCACTGTTGCTCCGGTGTTTGTGTGTTGTTCCTCCTGCCAGCTTGATGTTGTATTGCTGCAGCCGATGTGAGAGGGCTTGCGTTCAGTTTGTTTCGTCCGGTTTGTTTGCATTCGTAGTAAGACCCGTTGTTTTTTTACGCCTGTTTCCCTGATGCTGTGTTGCTTGGTTGTTGTTGTTGTTGTTGTTGAAGTTCCTCAAGCTGTACGACCGATGTGTTGCTTGGTCTGTTCCTTTACTGTATGTGTGGTGTCATGGGGGTTGCAAATTACCCTGTGGTGGTTGCTTTTGCTTCTTTCTTTTTGGTGTTTGTTTGAAAGGACTTGGATTTTGTCAGTGATGTTGATTTGCTGGCGTCGATGTGATGTTGATATTTTTTTTTTTTCTTTACTTTTTCATTTTTATATCTGTGGTGTTATGGTGCTGGTTTCTGGTGTTATAATTCTAACTAAATATGGTATGGCTTTCTATATACGCTAATCATACTTTATATTTTGATCGTGGTGCTACTTTGGGACATTTTGGGACAGTGTTTGCTCATGGTGCTATGACGTTTGCTAATGGCGTCATATAGCTTTTGTGTGTACATTGGACATTGGTGTACATTTAACAACAGAAAAATATACAGACAGACAGTAAGAGCAACAGAAAGATCCACCGCAACACATACACTCTTTCCTCATGCAACACCAGACTTCCAACACAGGCCTGCTTGTACGTGTACCGGCAAGGGACAACTTCAATGTGACAGTGCCATTGAAAACAACTTGCTAACATTTCAAAGCTTTCCCTACAGACCCGAACCAATCCCTTTCCTCTCTTCTACTGTCACTCCTTTCCTTCTTCTTCCTTCATGCTGAGTGAGGCTTCTCTTATCTCCCTCTCTTTTGTGGTATAAGGTATTTCTGGCAAAGAGCTGACTTCCTTCTTTCCCTATTCATTTATTTTCGATCAGGAAACTTGAGCTCGGTAGTGTTTTCCGAGACACGCGACACTAAGTGAGAGTGCCTTCGATGTTCCTCACTATTCCCAAGTCTACACATACATTTATGAAGTACCTACTGTTTACGTATACCAGCAGACTTACCTGCTTTCCGAGACTAATCGGCTAAAGATATTACTTCACTGGGAGCTCGGACGAGGGATTTCTTTGTTCATACATTGCTCTGGGTAGTACCTGTACCTTTGGATCAAATTTATGATATATTTAATGTTAGCGACGTTGTGTTAAGGGAAAAATAACATAAACTTTTGCGATTCTTATACATAATTATGTCATGGAATAATCTATGTTATTGATGAATTGGAAGTTACATTTGTATTACTGCAAAGTTTGGAGCAATCCATTCCCTCCATTTCTTTAGCATCTCTCTCCCTTTAAGGTGACCCGACTCTGAACCTTACAGAATAACGAGCAATGTTATAAACTGACGTGCAGCAACAAAATATGAGGAGCCATAAAGCAAAATTACGAGCAATACCACATAATGTCGAGCAAACTAATGAGCGCTACAACAGGATGACTACCAACACCACAACATAACGGGCAACACCACAAACACAAGCCCGGCAACATAATTCACTCGTTGTTTGTGTTGAGAGTAAATAAAACCAAAATACTCTCTTTATATATATATATATATATATATATATATATATATATATATATATATATATATATATATATATATATATATATATATACACAATCACACTAACCGAGCCATTCGCCACTGTATCAAATAGTTTTACAGGAGTATCTAAGTAAATTACAAAATGTGGGACTGGGTCGTGTATAGAGGTTATTGATCGTCTGACCCACCAATGATTTACCTCCAATAGTTAAGTACAGTCTCGAGCACTAATGAATATACAGTTGAAGCTTTGTACAGTCCAATTCACCAACGAAGTAATTCCAATTGGAGATCATATTGTGCAATTATTTACTGTTTCTATAGGTATTTGAGGCACACCTGGATACTTATTAGTGCTCGTTTAATTAATGTATTGGTGAGTATTACTTTTACTATTTGAAATAGTTTTGAGTGCCACATTTCATTCATCCTCTTTTCGTTCAAGTTCCCCCAAATTGGCTAAACTAGGTTGTTATCTACAGTAGAACCCATGAACCCGGTATGCTACTCAAGATTGATTATATTTTACGTCTAAAATCAACTAGAATGGAACTGTTGTATTCCCGCTTAGTGTTCTGAATACAAACTTTGGATAGAGGCTGTACTGTACCTAACCATGTATATCCAGCTTATCTGCCGCTGCTGCTGTCGGTCTGGTATTGATGTGGCTGTGTATACTGGATAGAGAGAGAGAGAATTTAAGAGAGAGAGAATTTAAGAGAGAGAGAATTTAAGAGAGAGAGAATAATAGACATATACTTTGGCAAAAATGTATCCAACAAAACATAGATAGATAGATTAATATACATACAGACATACAGGGATATTATGTATCAAAGGTTTCAGTCTCCTGTCCATTAGGACGAGGTACAAACGTTATCATTTGAAATACACTGTGATCCATGTTACGGTGTGACATCTTCACTACCCATATTGTGTCATATCATCCTTTATGTTTAGTAGAGATGTATTAACATCTTCACTATTAAGTGGAAGATGATTAGGGTGTGACACATCTTCACTACCGTCATTATGTTTAGTAAAATAACATCTTCACTATTAAGTGGAAGATCTAGGCTTATTTTTTCCAAACTATACAAAGAAACATTATGATTGAAGGTGTTCCATCTACAGTATATATTATGATGCCAGGTGTTTAAATCTGTGTGGAGTCAACCAATGGATGACAATTTGTGTCACTATCCCTGACTAACATCAGATGATTCTACTTCTCATCGAGTTGTCTCGTCGTCCGATGAAGACAATATTTATAATGACAAGCACTGGGCTTCGCCCACCACGGCTACGCCGTGGGTGCTTTTGCCTGCGGCGCTGCTCGCTTCGCTCGCCCCATCCCCATCCCCCAATCTGATGTCACATCAGGTAGTGAAGATGCCACCCACCCACTACCCACCTACTACCTACCTACCCACATCTTACCTACCACCCACATCTGTTAATACTTATCTCTGCCAAATATAAAGGGCAATGTATCTTGTATCTCTGGAGAGTAGTGAAGATGAAACATTTTATCGTAAAATCGTTAAAATTTGAAGAAAAAAAAAGATTGAAAAAATGAGCGTTTTTGAAAGTTTGGAAAGGTTGCAATTTTTAAGATACATTGATTTTTGAGAATTGTTAACTGTTATATTACTAGGTTTATTGAACTCCAGAACATTTTTAACGTCACAGAAAACTATAAGCCGTAGTGGAAGGGTAAATTTGCACCTTCGCGTGAGATGAACCAACTGGAGGGTGTTGATTTATTTTATTGGTACGCATGGATGCATTATCTCTTAATCTCACGATGTACGAGATGTGGACTGGCTGGGCTGGATTTAACCACTGCACGACGTCGGCTTTCATGGAGCGTTGTAAGCCATGTGGATGTCGTTTAACAAAATATGATGAGAGCCGTAATTTATGTATTAAAGGAAATGGTAAAAAAAAATAATATAATAAAAAAAAGAAATAATAATAATATAATAAAAAAAATAAAAAAAATAATATAATAAAAAAAAAAATATATATATATATAATAATAATAAAAATAATAATAGAATAATAAAAAAAAAAAATAAAAAAAAAAATAATATAATAAAAAAAAATATATAATAAAAAAATAATAATATAATAATAATAAAAAAAAATAATATAATAAAAAAAAATATATTTTTTTTTTATATAAATTTTTTATATATAATTTTTTTTTTATAAAATTCTTTTTATATAAAAAAAAAATTATATAATTTTTTTTTTATATAAATTTTTTTTTATATAATTTTTTTTTATATAATTTTTTTTTATATAAATTTTTTTGTATATAATTTTTTTGTATATATTTTTTTTTATATATTTTTTTTTTATATAATTTTTTTTTATATATAACATTTTATAGTAAAATCGTTAAAAATTGTATATATTTGCATAAATTAGCGTTTTTGAAGTTTTGAAAGTTGCAATTTTTAATATACATTGATAAAAAAAACAAAATTCTAATATAATAATAAAAAAAATAAAAAAATAATGTAATTAAAAAAGCCAGTAAATACCAACTGATATACGTCAATTACACTTTGTAACACCATCCCTTTTATTTCCAGGAGGGAAGCACCCATTGAAGGTCAAAAGAAAAAAGAAAACAAATATCTCTTCACCCTTCATAAAAGAATACTACTTAGATTACAATTAGACTAACACCAAATGACCTTAGATGATGCACGAAATACCTCGGTCACCTAATCGATGCAATACAATTAACCTACTCACCCCACTATAGTCTAGAGACTCTAGACCAGCGTTTCCCAACCTGGGGTGCTAAAATCAATTATAGGGGGTGCTGGGAAGCGATGCACACATGGCAGTAAAATATCTAAATCTAATAACAAGATATTAGTTAGGGGTGCTGGACTGCTTAGACATGACAACAGGGGGTGCTATGGTCGGAAAAGGTTGGGAAACACTGCTCTAGACGGAGTGAGAATGAACTACGGTAAGTTTAGGTAACCACGAAGGCTAAATTAAAGTTGAGTGAATTTTCATCTTCTTTATGGAAATATCTGTAATTAACTCTAGAGGGATGGGCGAAATTCTTTGCCATAAACGTCGCCGGGTGTTAACCCAAGTATATTATCCAAGACTTATGTTAGTTGTTATTTATAGGTTACCTGGTATTGTTTATAATCTTTCGACGTAAATATTTCACCACCCCTGACACAATATTATTAATCGTCTGTATTTATAATAAATGTAATATAAAAGCCGTCAGCAATTGACTAAATAATAAACTACATCTATGACAGAAGGAGGAATAAGAGGAGGAGGATACAAGGCCTATCCAGGTTACCACTGAAACATCTCCAACCTTTACCGTCTCTTATCTTAATTCTACTTTATCCATCTCTCTCACGCTATCACTTTCTCTTATTTTTTCCCTCTCATACCCCTCCCCCCCCCCCCCCTCTCTCTCTCTCTCTCTCTCTCTCTCTCTAACAGATGAGGGAGACCATTTCCTTGATTACACGAGCTAGGGGCAGCGTGTACAGAATACTATTGAACGACAACAGAGAAGAAGTACAGGGATTCTTTCCCACGTCAGACTTCAAGAAGGCTAAGGTATATTTATGATATTTAAGCTTTGGAGATTTTTATGCTTGGAGTTATAACAACTTTATCAATATAATCCTATGCGGTACATCATCTTCAGAAGTAATAGTATTATGATCCCTTTTCCTGAAGCATGAGATGTTCCAGATTCACCAAAATGAAACAATGCAATAAAAAGGATCAATTCAAAAGAGATTAATGCTCAGGGAAGTAGTTGTACTCTCATTCCAGCCCCCTAACTTTCCAGACTATGGAAAAAGTCTTATCTCCTCTCTCAACACTTCAACAACAATTTGTATTAACCTTGTTAACCCAGACTTTTAAGTTTCATTATATTTACCTTAGCTAATTAAATAGCAGGCTCATATTCGAAGGGTTGTGTATAACTTAAAAACAATAACACGAAAAATTTACAAAATAGGTAATTTCATAAAATATTGGTGGAGAGGGTGTGAAATATAAAGTAAAGTGGAGATGGGAAGGTCATAATTTAATGTTCTTAATCACAAAACTTAATGAAACAAATCCCGACACAGAACAGAGGAAATAGAGTTGGAGGGTAAGGGAAAAAGAAAAGGCAGAAGTTGTCAGTCGTTGTTTCCTGGATAATTAGCTTAAAGACTCCACCAGATGCTCCCTCCCTTGCCACGTCAGACGCTCAGGGTAGTGCAGTTAGCGAAAGACAGGGTGTGGAGACAAGGAAGGAGGGAGAAAGATCAAAATATTTAATGAGGAGGGAGGCAAAGAGGGAAGGAGAGGATGGGGATGGAGGCAGGGAAAGTAGGAGAGGGTAGGGAAAGAGGGAGAGGATGGTTTGGACGGAATGGAGAAGGCAAGGTGGAAATAAAAAATGGATGGGTAGTAAATGAAGAGATGAGGAAAGGGAGGGAGTGTGAGGTGGGAGAATCGTCGAAGGAATGGAGAGGGAGGAGAAAATGGAACAAAAGAGGGGAGGAGCGGGGAGTCGAGAGGGAAGCGACGGAAGAGAAGGAGAAGGATCAGAAGAAGGGGGAGGGTACTTGGCAAGAGAACAAACAATGTACCTATACGTCTCCTGATATATTTCCACCACGTGCAGCGCCTTAGGTTTATCTGTTGGCCCATGTTGTTATTCAAAGCACGATGGACTTTACCTTTAACCTATATACTTTTACATGTTTCTACCATCAAAAACTTATATCCCCTGTTGAATTATAAATTAGTGTGGAAAAAAACTGTTGATGCAAAGTCGTCTGTAAGATCATGTTGACTAGAAGAGAGTCAGTAAATTGATGCAGTTTAACGAGAGGGACAAGTGGAGTTTCTATAAGGAAAAGAGTAAAAGTATCAGATTTTTATTATGAGACATTAGATGCAACGAGTACGTGGTATGAAAACCCTATTTAGAATGTGCTTCGTGGATTTTGAAAAGGCTTCCTGGTATATTATAAACGTTTATTAGGATTATCAATATCCTCCATGAGAAGTTGTGCTTTGAGAGATCACTTTGAAGGAAAATCTAAACTAGGATACTAGGTATATCTCTTAATTGCATAGTTTTGGAGAATCAAGTAGCCCTTCAGTTAGGACATAGCAGCACTTTTAAAGGTTACAAGGTCATGTCCTGTTTACTGAATCGAAGTGAATTTGGGCCATAAACAAGGATTCACGATCAAACCCAGAGAGACCAGCGACAGAATGGATATAATTAGTGACCACGCTTATCGTCTCCAGGTGCTAAGGTGATCGTTAACCTACTAATTAGCAAACACACACACTGCTGTCGCCACCATGCGACCTCCATCGATTGGGTGTCAGGAGACGTGGCCCTAATTGAAATGTGATCAAAGAAGCAAACCTGGCACCACTGGGAACAAGAGGCACTGGACCAATACCACCAATGACACTACACACTACTGCATACTACCAGTGCCGACGGATGTGTGTGTGTGTGTATGTGTGTGTGTATGTGTGTGTGTGTGTGTGTGTGTGTGTGTGTGTGTGTGTGTGTGTGTGTGTGTGTGTGTGTGTGTGTGTGTGTGTGTGTGTGTGTGTAAAGGAGATGTAGATGGAGTGAAAAGGGGTTCGAGGATGTGAAGGAGTGCAAAGTAGCCTGCATGCATAAAATATCTTATAGCTACAATTTCAAGTGAAAGGCTTGAACTCCCTGAGAATGTGTGTATGTGCGAGGGTGTACTGTGAAGGAAGGTAGAGAAAGAGTGTGTGTGTGTGTGTTTGTGTGTGTGTGTTTGTGTGTGTGAGAGAGAGAGAGAGTGAGCGTTCGTTTTTTTCATTTTTTGTTTGTGTTGCATATGTTTGAGTTACTGCATGATTGTGACAATGAGAGAGAGAGAGAGAGAGAGAGAGAGAGAGAGAGAGAGAGAGAGAGAGAGAGAGAGAGAGAGAGAGAGAGAGAGAGAGAGATCGCGCTCTGCAGTATAGAATCGTGAATGGCCAATGGGAGGACAAGAGTGGACAGGGAAGGATAGATGAGGGGACGATGGTTTCCAATAAATTTAGATGAGGGGACAGTGAGGGGAGTGTAAAGGGAGGGAGGGAGTGGGGAGTGGTAGGGGATAGTTTGGGGAGTGATTGGACAGTGAGGGGAATGAAAAGAGACAGTGAGTGGGGGAGTGGAAGGGGACAGAGTGAGTAGGGGAGTGGAAGGGGACAGAGTGAGTGGGGGAGTGGAAGGGGACAGAGTGAGTGGGGGAGTGGAAGGGGGCAGAGTGAGTGGGGGAGTGGAAGGGGACAGAGTTAGTGGGGGAGTGAGAGGGGACAGAGTGAGTGGGGAGGGGAAGGGGACAGAGTGAGTGGGGAGTGGAAGGGGACAGAGTGAGTGGGGGAGGGGAAGGGGACAGTGAAAGTGGACTCTGTAAGAAGGTGTGTTTGCGCGTGTATGTGAGTGTGTGTGTGTGTATGAGGAGGGAGTGTGGTGGGTTGGGAAAAGATCATGACAGGGAAGCATTTCAGAAAAACGGAGAGGAATGCAACGAAAAGAAACATCATGTCAGCGAGTAACCTTAGCAAACTCCACACTATATTCGGGTAAACATACAGTGAAGAGAAGGATTTATGGACAAAGTGAGGAGACTAGTCCTGTGGGGTATAAACAAATTTACTATATAACATTAAAGCCTGTTAAATACATAAAGAACAGCTTACATAACATAACATAATACGCTTCGACTAAAGTTACACTATAATGTAACATGTTACAATTTTGAGCAAGAAACTCGTCCTCTATTCAAATTCCCAATCTAGCATTGAATTCATTCCCAATACAAGGTACCGCTACCAGACGCATACGTATATATATATATATATATATATATATATATATATATATATATATATATATATATATATATATATATATATATATATATAATTTAAATATTCGTAAAGTCAAGAGTGAGTTCGTGAAAGCATAATTACGATTTTTATAAACTTTTGGAGGGTCCTTGTAGTTTCAGATATATGAACACTGGAACAACAATGAGGAGAAAGAGGAGGGAAAAAGAAAGAAAAAAAAAAGAAAGAGAGAGAGAGAGAGAGAGAGAGAGAGAGAGAGAGAGAGAGAGAGAGAGAGAGAGAGAGAGAGAGAGAGAGAGAGAGAGAGAGAGAGAGAGAGAGATTCACACTCACACATAAAATACACACCCATCCAAACAGACAGACCTACTACACTGATCAGAGCCTGGCGACACACAGGCACGGCAGCTTTAACCTTGAGCTGAGTGCATCACAAGAACGTGCAACAGATCCCGGACTAGCCTCAGAGCTGGCAAATCCTACACCACACACACTCACACACACACACACACACACACACACACACAAAAATTTACTCACACACGTTCAATCATACACACACACACAATCATTCATATTACGCACACACACACACTCATACACTTACTTACTCACTCTCTCTCTCTCTCTCTCTCTCTCTCTCTCTCACACACACACACACACACACATACACACACACACACGCACACACACACACACACACACACACACACACACACACACACACACACACACACGCCTGGCCCAGATTTACCGTTTCATCACGTGTTACAAATCCCTTCCTGGCCCCTGAGTCGACAAATCCACCAGGCATCACACAACCGGATTTTCCTTCGTTCGTCCTCTGGTCAAACTAATGCTTCATCCGTCCTTCAGCCTCTTTTTACGGGACTCTTGGACGGAGGATGAAGGTCACAGGACGAAGGAAATGCCTGCCATCTGGACAGACCCTTGTTATCCACTTCTATCAGCCACCTAGTTTGAACCACAGCTTTTTTTTTTTTTTTTTATTGTGTGTGTGTGCGCTGTTTTTTTTATTTTTTTTATTTTGGTGTACCATGTTTTTATTTTTCTCTTCCATTTCCACACTGCAAATAGGATTAATTCCATGTGTACGGTATACGTGCACTTGTGTGTACGTGTTTGTGTGTATGTGAATTGTTGATATTTCTTTACACTAATTTTCTCTTATTATGTATTGAAACAAGATTATAAATCATAATATATATATATATAATATGACATTTTGATTTCCAGAATTATCTTAGAGTGTCTATGTATCTATTATGGTATAGTGTTAGTACTAGATGAGACCCCTTTGAAGGTAGCCCCAGCAGCATTAACACTACGTCTAAGCATCTTCCTATACTGATAGCCTAGACGGTAGCTCTTATGTAAATGTATATAATCTGAAGCTGTATATTAAGCTGTATATATAGAAATGTAAAAAAATTAACGATACTTTTCTATATCTTTGGTAGACTCTCTTAAATTGAAAACCTTTATTCTTAGCTAACGAATATTAAAAAAATATCCAAATAATAGTGACTATAATAACCTACCCTGAGAGATATCCTCCTTCATCGTAGACTCAAATATCAGAATAACAAATATCGAGGACTTTCCTTTCTACTCTTATCTACTGAGCGTCTTCTCTTCTCTTTTGAATATAATATTTTCTACACTGAAAGGGAACTTCTGATATAAATAAAACCTGCTCCAATTTTCTCTCTAACTCATCCAAAGAAACTCTAGACTGTATTCCTAGTCCCTCGAAAGGATTTTCAAGAAATTCGAAACGTTTCCATTAGTTGAACAATATTTCGATCATATTTGTACGATTGCTAATCATTTTAAATTTGTAATGGGATATACTAAAAGGATACTTACCCAAACTTACAGTAATTTCCAGTAATTGACCAGGTGTAATTTCAGATTAGACTATGAATAGACTGTATAATATTATGATCCTCTTTCATTGCGTGTATCAGTATAACAGTCAGTTGTGAGTGAAAGGCCAATCTACTTCTTCCTGGCCAATACAAAACATTCTTGTGTTAGGCCAGGCATTATATCATACAGGAAAGCTATTGTTATTGGCATACTCGAAACTGGTATACTTCTGCCATAAAAGATTGTGAAGTAGAATCTTTGCACACGAAGGTCGTAGGTTTCAGTTTTCTTATTTAAGGTTTGGGCGAGAAAAAAAAAATTAACAGAGATGAATCAGAAAAATATTAGACAGTCTATGTGACATTGTAACCGGAATACAAACAAAATTAGTTGTGATGAAAGAGACCGGACGTAATAATTATCTAAGATGTAACAAGACTTACAATTTTCCTACCTGTTATGTCGCTAATAGTCACCAATAGTCTCCAGTCACCATCACCTACAATAACTCCGTCCCTCTCACCTCCATCCTTCCCCTCTCCCCTTCCATCCTTCCCCTCTCCACCTCCATCCTTCCCATCTCCACCTCCATCCTTCCCCTCTCCACCTCCATCCTTCCCCTCTCCACCTCCATCCTTCTCTTCTCCACCTCCTCCTCCATGCTTCCCCTTCCCCTCCATCCTTCCCCTCTCCCTTTCCTCACACACACACGCTGGCCAGAACGGAGAGTAGACGTGGAGGGCGCCATTACCAGGCTATTAACGTGATAATTAAATGAGGCTGCCAATACAAAGCAATTAACCCCTGACAAGCAATGATGTGCGAAAAAATGGCTCCGCTTATGGTCCACATGACGACTGGGAGGGGAGGGGGCAGGGGGGGGGGGGGGGGTAGTGTGAAGTGTGCAGGGGTGGGGGGTGCAGAAAGAGGGAGGGGTTGGGGAGGGGAAAGAAAGAGGGGGGTGATGGGAGCAGACAGAGGGAGAAGAGGGGAGCAGAAAATGGGATGGGAAGGGGCAGAAATAGGGTGCAAGGGAAGGACAGGAAAGAGGGGTAAAGAAAGAATGGGCAGAAAAAGGAAGGGGAGGTGGAGGAAATAGGGTGCAGGGGGGGGGCTGAAAGAGGAGTCAAGAGAGCAGGATGAAGAGGCAGGGAAGAAGGAGACAGGGTGGACGAAAGAGGGAAGAGAGAGGAGGCGAAATATAGAGAATGGGGAGAGACAGGAAAGACGGAGGGGAAGAAGAGGAAAAACAGAGGGGAGGGTGAGGAAAGACAGAGGGGAGGGGGAGGAAAAACAGATGGAAGGGAGCGGAGAGTAGGGAGAGGAAGAGTGAGGGAAAAGAAGGAAAGACGGAGGTGAGGAAGAACGAGAGAGAGGAAGAGCGAGGGAGAAGAAGAGTAAGGGAGGGGAAGGAAGGAGGGAGGGGAGATAATGGGCCTTGTTCACATGGACTAGGAGTGACCATCAAGGGAAACAATGAGCTGTGATATCTATGATTTCCTTGATGATCTGGTGTTGGTAGTGATGATTTGGTGATAACGAGAATGAACAACGACATGGTGGTGGTGGTGGTGATGATGATGTTGAAAAGAATACAAAGGAATACAAAGAACATTCAAACAGCAACAGACCTACTGGTCCTTTCGAGGCTGCTTGATTTTGCTATTCTATCTAACCTACAAGAGTGAGGGAAAGTATAGCAAAGAAGAAGCCACACGAATGTTGAAAATTCATGATGGTGGGAATGGAGTGAAAAAGGTTGAGAACCACTGATATAGACTCTTCCTTCATGGACCGTCTATTATATTACAAAACTCACTTACATATCCATCCATCCATCCATCCACACCCACCCACACCCACACCCACACCCACACCCACACACACACACACACACACACACACAAGCAGACAGGGAGGGAGGCGGTGAGAAGTGGCACAGAAACAAAAGCTTTACATCAGGGTCCTGGGTGCACTCTACTGGTATTACTCTAATGCATGTATTCATAAACACGGACTTTCACTGCAATGGCGAGCAAGAAGGAAAAATTACTTCTAGAGGATGGGAGAATTAGAGAAAGGAAAATATCTCTTGTTTAACTTTTCTTCCTTTCCTAATCCATGTTTTTTAATGTGTCGAGTAGTATTATCTCTAGTCAGTGGTTTGGCAAGAGTTTTATTAGCTTACACTGCTTTCTGTGCATTAGTTTCTTTGATAATACATAGTTTTATTAAGGGTTACTAAGATTGTCATTTACATATCGATCTTAAAGTTATTATCTATACATGCAAGTTTATACTCTCGTACGTGCTTGTATTTTCATATTTTTTCTCTCTTATGAGTTTGGACGTAAGTAATCCATATTCCATGGGTTTCTGAGTTAAATTCAGTAGTGTCGTTTGACCATCTGCATAGCCAAGGAACGAAGTCCTTATTTGTCATTTTGAAATATTCCCAATCCCGAATGAGGTTACACAGGTAAAATATACTGAAGGTAAGAAGTAGGTCAGATTAATTGACCGCAACTATACTGTACAGACTTCTGGTGTCATATAATATCATAATATATATACTACATTCATGTCTTCTGACAAGAAGAGGAAGGTTTTTTCGCCAATGTCTTCTTTTGTGCGAGAGAAGGACCCTCCAGGGCTCCACCTGCATAAGTAAGATGGCCAGTTCACCACTTTGGTTGAAATGAGAGTTTCGTTTCTTCTTTTAGTCGAAAATGTGTGTGAATAAAGGAACTGCGATATAATCGGCAAGTTGAATACTTCTGATCGTCTAGACTAAACAGCACCTTTAGTGATGAACTGGTAAGTGGCAAAGTTTGGAGTAACAAGCAACATCCAGTTCGTGGACACGAATTCAGTTCTCATAAGACCAAAGTTTCCAGTTAGCGCCACAGTATTCCAATGTCGCTCTCTATTATTGCTATGTAGCTATTATGCTAGAAATTATCTATAGGATAATCGCCAAACAACATTATTCATTCGAGGAGAAACCACTGACACTCAGGATTAAAGGGAACTTAATCTTTGTTTGAAAAACAACAACAACAGCATAAATAAATAAATAAATGGAAAACACCGTCTCTGGCAAATACGAGGCCCGATCCACTTAATGTTTTATTTGTGTTCTTTCTCAGCTGATGAAGAATCATATATGTGGCAGCTGTGCAGTTACTACATGTATAGTAACGTGTCAACGGAGAGACGTATTTGTGAGACTTAGAATAGAAGCTGTAATTGTTCTTTGTAAATCTGATCAAGTAAATATCATGTTGAAGCTGTTCTCTTTCTATGTTCATCTTGACGATGTCAGTACTTCGCAGGTGCCACATCTACCATTCCTATTCCTTAGCTAGAAACAAAGTATAAACATTTTACAGACTCTAGCGCCTAACCAACTACACACAAAGAGGAAAGTTTCCATCACGGCATCTTCCATAACAACCCTCATTACCCTAACCCACGTACCACCATCACCACCTCGATCACTGCCTCTTCCACCCTCTCTCTCTTCCATCATCACCGTCCAAACGAGGAAGGCAGTATAAGATGACCAGAAACGTGGAGGATATGAAAGGCAGCCCCAGCCACGAGATTTTGCCTTCCAGGGACACAGTATTTTTTTTATGAGATATTGCCACGGGAGGTCTCGTTAAGCTGGCTAAGGATTGATCCAGGTCTGCTTTGGTCATTTAGGTGAGGTGATCTCTCTTACCACGAAATATTATCGATCAATTCCTTTGGGTTAGTGTCGATTATTTACAGCGACTGGTTAATACTGGTTCGTTTTATTCCTGTTTTAGTTATAGTGGTAGTCTTAATGTGGGAGAAAAACCTCGCCGTGGGCAAATAATTGATGATAAAACTTACACTTGGGGAGATATTGCGTTCTTTAATGGAGGAAGAAGGAAACTAGGGAAATGCTCAGGTAGAAAAGATTAAGGAAATACTTGAGTAGAAAAATGGAGAATATTGGAACACGACGTGCACGATGGTGGTGGGAAAATTGCTGGCAGGAGTTTGAAGGAGCAGGAGGAAGAGGGGGGGGGGGGGGTAGGAGGAGGAGGAGAATTAGTGGGAAGGGGAGAAGGGGGAGGGGGAGAAGGAGGAGGAGGAGAAGTAGGAGGGGGAGAAGGAGGAGAGGGAGGAGGGGGAGGAGGCGAAGGAAGTGGCGTTGGAAGAGAGGAGGGAAAAAAGAAAGAGGAGAAGGGGATATTGGAAAAGGCGAAGTAGAGTTGAGGTGAAAAACAAATGGAGGTGAATGAGAAGGTTCGGGGAAAGATAAGGTGAAGTGGAGGAAGATACGAAGTGGTGATAGATGAAGAAGAGATGAAATATGTAGAGAAAGAGATAGAGAAGGAAGGATAGACGAAAAAGGAGGAGTAGGTGAGGGTGAAAATTGGAAATGGTGGAGTATAAAATAGGATTACAAAGCACTACAACTGATAAACTGATAGACGAGTAAAATGAATTGACTGAGGATGAAAGAATACAGCCCTGGGTTGTCCTGGGAAATGATCCATTGTTCAGTTTGGGTGGAGGGTTTGAGGCCTCAAGAACGGTCTTGTTTTCCAAACAGAAATATTTTAAAACACTAAACTGATATAATGACAAGTCCATAAATTCATATCTCACGTTTATCTCATAATAGTAAGAATAATATTCTATTTGAACGGTCACTGACGACAAAAGGGAATATTCCACGTCAGACAACGGGTGTGCCGCAATATTACACTTGCTTAGACATCTCCTAACAGAGGGTGGATATCACAAACGAAGTACAAAACTCGTCCATTTCGTTGTGTTGGATGGTCAGGTGTCTGTCATATAACACAAAGATTTCAACCACTTTGCAATAAGTTTATGTACTTCATTCCACATTCATAATCATGGCATAAATTCACAGGCGCTTTGACATTTCTATGGAGGGAAACTGCATCCAAGCATGTAGAAAAATGCTCTATTAAAGTGACGATAGAATCAGTTGTGTTTTTAGTCAAGACTAACTCATAGACAAGTCACTTACCAGATAAAGACATAAATGATCACATCTCTGTCGTCTCTGATATGAAACAATCATTGATATATTTACAAAATTATTCGAGCCGTAATAACAATCACAAAATAATAATAACAATAATAGATGACGTGTTGGTCTAATGGGATAGAACGTCTGCGTGGAGTCTAATGAATGTTTTTAATGAGATGTATCCTGCCAAACATTATTAACCCTTTACCTTCTTCCCAGCAACCACGTAACCATTCCAGTCCAAAGCGGGTATCTTGTTACCACGTTTTATCCCACTATCTAGCCAGTCTATTACTTCCTTCAACCTGTTTTTAGAGAGTGACGTGTATCAATGAATCTATAATTAGCAAACCTATACTGTCACCCGAGACCCGTGGATGATGGGAGAAGGACGAAGAAGATAAAATTATATGCTAGTGTGACAAAATCTTTACACGATAAAATTAACGAGTAGCTTCTCATTAAGGCAGTCTGGCGTGTACTTGATGCCGACACTTTCTAACCCATACCCCCTCTCCCATTCTCATCCTACCGCCCCCTCTCCCTTCCCCTCCTCCCCCCCCCCCCGCTTGATCCCCAATGATCCCCGGGGTAACCACTTGGTTACGGTATGCCCTTTCTAACACCGTCCATCACTAGTCACTCACACACTCTCTCTCTCTCTCTCTCTCTCTCTCTCTCTCTCTCTCTCTCTCTCTCTCTCTCTCTCTCTCTCTCTCTCTCACACACACACACACACAAACACACGCACACACACACTCCCTCTCTCTCTCTCTCTCTCTCTCTCTCTCTCTCTCTCTCTCTCTCTCTCTCTCTCTCTCTCTCTCTCTCTCTCTCTCTCTCTCTATCGCTCTCTTTACTTCATTTCCTCATACGCTCTCTCTCCTTACTCATTCTAAACACACTTCAAACACCTCTCCCCTAACTCCCTCCATATTCCTGACTGAACATCTCCCTCCTACCATTCCAGCAACTCCTCAAGCTTCGATGACCATGAACTTAGCTCTTCAAAAGCACCTGTAACACACAATGAACGACAACTCACTCACATCTCTTCGGTAAAAGGTTTTATAATTTGAATGCCATATTATATTATATTATACTTATTTTGTTTTACCCATTTACGATACCGAGAAATTAAAGATATCTCCATTTTTATCATCTTGTTAATATACTATTTTGTGTTGCACATGCCCGCCCGCTACTTCCAGTCTAATTAAAAGAAAAGTAATTAATTCCGGTTCCAAGCCAACAACTCATCTCTGACTTTCCAGCACTCCCCGACGCTCTCCCTCGACCCTCTCTCTCACTCTCAATATAGCTCGTCTCCCTATTCTTCCGCCTCGCAGGTGTCCAGGTTACGGGATCACACATTAATTAAAAAGGGTGAGCGAGTGGCGGAGGGAGAAAGTGTGGGTGTTGTGTGGGTAGTGGTGGAGGGAGAGAGTTTTTGTGTGTGTATGTGGGAGTGACAGAGAAAGAATATTGGCTTTTTAGGGGAATGAGTGGTGGAGGGATTATGGGTATGTAGGAGAATGACAGGAGCGGTGGTGGTGGTGGTGGTGGTGGAGGGAGAGTGAGTGTGAGTGGGTGGAGTGATAATTAGAAAATGTTAGTGTTTGTGGTGGAGTAGGAGAGGGATTTTTGGTGTCTAGGGGAGAAATAGAGAGATTGGGTGGTGTTCCATGTGTAGGGGAGGAGGAAGAGAGAGTGTGGCTTTATAAGGGGAATAATGGAAGCGTGGAAGAGTGGGCTTGTGAAGGAAAAAATTGCAGTAGGTTTGTGGGGAGTGGTGACGGGAGTAGTGACATCACGAGGGGAGAAAATTTAGTTAGTTATCTGTGCTTAAGTTAATTATCGGATTCTAAATTGAGTGATAGTGGTATAATGTGTGGATGTAAATTTGGAAATGGGGAGATAAAGCGGGGAAAGTGTGGGGAATGAGGAAGTATATTGTGTGGGTTTCCCCGATCGTGTAAACGAAAATAGAAAGAAGGGAGGGGAGAGAAGGGGACGGATGTAAAGCTCAATTAAATTTATCCATTTTTGCACTCAATGTCCAACCACGTCAATGGATCATCCCGACAATTGACCATAAATGTAAACAAATTATATACATTCATATCATTAGGTTAGGTTAAGTTATGTTAGGTGTTTAGGTTACCAGTTACGTCTACAGAGCTTTTGTATAAATATATAGCAATGTGAGTCGTTATCCTTAAAGGGACAAGGTAATCTGTCAGTAAGGACAAATATATTTCTCTTAGTTGAGGAAGGTCGAAAATATGAGGGCAAATTGATCGTACATGAATAATACACGAGCAAATCCCCCCGGCATATCTAATACCCTGTCTATAGAGGGAGCGATATGAACCAACGAACTGCACCCACATAAACAAAAAAGAAAAGAAAATCAGCTCACCACTTAATTGCAACTCCTGCCCTTTGATGAGGTCGAAACTAATTGGATGCTCTGGGAACCGTTCCTCTCTTCAATATTTCCGTCTGTGCGATCTTGGTTGTTAGCTGCGGTTCAAGGACCGTACTGTATTCCAAGTTGATCGGACAGTTTTTATTTACCGTATATATCTATAATTTTATTTTTACATCCATGACGATTTCATACAAGGTTGAAGTAACTGTGACTGACTGGAGTTATTGTACTGGTAGTCAATTGAAGTTCTGTCTATTATAGGGTTTCACTGTATATAATATTGTAGAAAGCTATGGGATATTACATGTCCTGACATACTGAAGTCACGCACAAGCACACGCACACGCACAAGCACACGCACACGCACAAGCACACGCACACACACACACAATGATCCCTGAGAACACAAAAGGCATCATCATTATTACGTGTGATGTTGGCGAACTGGAGGCTATTGACTTCAACCACACAATAATACGAAATGTTGTGCCTCAATATGCCATTGGTTTTCTGTTTCATGTAAGCTTGAAGGAAATTGTGACCTAAAACCTACCTATGATATCATGTCCTCGTTAACAGAATGCAGAATATCTTTTGTTCGGGATTTTACGGCAAATAAATCAGGCAGAAAACTACTTAATTAACTATCGCAACAATGGAAGAGAATTCGGCACTGTTCAAATAATGCAGCCCAATTTTCCCGTTGTTTAGTGAAAGGCACAAGTCGTGTCCGGAGTACTGATAAAATCGTTTGAACAGTGAGCCAGTGTGTGTATATAAATATTCACCGGAAAGAAAAGGTTAATGGGATTTGCCTTTCGCTGTCCAGCCTTGTGTTAAAATAAAGCATAATTATTTTCCTTATTCATGTTTCGTATCCAACACCTTTCAATCCACCAAATAATATTAACTCCCCATAGAAATCTCCGCAAACCAAAATAATGTAAACACACTTCACTTAATCCACGTAATGATTCCAACGCTATAACCATGTAACCGATTTTTCCCACTACACAGTCTCATATAAAAATAAGGTAGCTGCCTAGTTCTTGCTTTTCCAGGAAGCGAATCCAGTGAAGCAACATTGGGTCATGCACCATTATTGTTATGGGTTAAGCTTTATCGGTAAAATGGCTTCTACTGCTGTTGTTTTTGTTATGTGCGCTGGTGGTGTTTGTGGTGTGGTGGGAATGGTTAGTGGTTGACTGGTAGACTGGTATAGTGTGGTGTGGCGTGGTATAGTGTGGTGTGGCGTGGTATGATGTGGTGTGGCGTGGTATAGTGTGGTGTGGCGTCGTATAGTGTGGTGTGGCGTGGTATAGTGTGGTGTGGCGTGGTATGATGTGGTGTGGCGTGGTATAGTGTGGTGTGGCGTCGTATAGTGTGGTGTGGCGTGGTATAGTGTGGTGTAGCGTCGTATAGTGTGGTGTGGCGAGGTATAGTGTGGTGTGGCGTAGTATAGTGTGGTGTGGCGTGGTATAGTGTGGTGTGGCGTCGTATAGTGTGGTGTGGCGTCGTATAGTGTGGTGTGGCGAGGTATAGTGTGGTGTGGCGAGGTATAGTGTGGTGTGGCGTAGTATAGTGTGGTGTGGCGTAGTATAGTGTGGTGTGGCGAGGTATAGTGTGGTGTGGCGTAGTATAGTGTGGTGTGGCGAGGTATAGTGTGGTGTGGCGAGGTATAGTGTGGTGTGGCGCGGTATAGTGTGGTGTGGCGTGGTATAGTGTGGTGTGGCGTGGTATAGTGTGGTGTGGCGTGGTATAGTGTGGTGTGGCGTCGTATAGTGTGGTGTGGCGTGGTATAGTGTGGTGTGGCGTGGTATAATGTGGTGTGGCGTTGTATAGTGTGGTGTGGCGTCGTATAGTGTGGTGTGGCGTGGTATAGTGTGGTGTGGCGTCGTATAGTGTGGTGTGGCGTGGTATAGTGTGGTGTGGCGTGGTATAGTGTGGTGTGGCGTGGTATAGTGTGGTGTGGCGTGGTATAGTGTGGTGTGGCGTGGTATAGTGTGGTGTGGCGTGGTATAGTGTGGTGTGGCGTGGTATAGTGTGGTGTGGCGTAGTATAGTAAAGTGTGTACTGCTGGATGGTTCGATATATATATTCCATTGAGTCATATTTTCTTTTAATTTAGCTCAACAAACATTTCTATTATGTATTGTGTAGTAAATTCCTTTCCAAGCAACAAGTATGAGTTTGTGAATATATGCTTCATTTATGAAATTTATTCGTCAATGTGTGCTACAGTAGTTCAATGGTACAAAAAGTTTAACGTGTATTGAATAAATAAATCATACCAGTAAAATATACTTTAATAGCTTGAAAGCCGCTCAGAAACAAAATCGACGAAACTGTGCTTCACTACATATTTCTCCACCATACCCCACACACAAATGATGAAAAGGATCATTACTCCTTTAAAGATTCATTAGACAAAAACTGACAGAGCTACAGCAAAAGGCACGCGACTGAAGTCCAACATATTCTGCTTTTGTGTGTGCGAGACAAGAAGGCGGTCGTGGGGAGAACCTTTCCTGGCCCAGCTCGCTCTGGATAGATCTAAGACTTCACTACTTTGATGACGTCTTTAGAGCCATGGAAAAATATTTAATTGAAATTCCAGAATATATTTTTGCATTACAGCATTTTTATAATTAAATTCCTTATATTTTACCCACGCGAAAATGCACAGACTCCCTCATGTATATATTCTAAATGTGATGCAAAACAAGACTAGTAACACCGAACACTTCCTCAAACAGGAAACTCTCGACAAATTATCAATAGTAGACAATACCCAGCACACACATTGAACGTCCCAATTATTTGTAAGAGAATCTGTGCACTTCCGCCTTGAGGAAAAAAAAAAAAAGATACTAGAATGATTTGTTGCCATTTTTTATTATCCTTTGTGATAATTGACCCGAACATTATTTACACAAGCTGTTGACTTCGTAGATTCACAGCAACTAAACTAGAAAACGTAGAACAATTACTGGGCAAGACATTATTTAACTGATCACGATGATTAACAAATATTTCTGGAATAATGACCCCGTTTACCCCAATTGTCTAAGTATGAAATCCAGTAGACCAAATTTATTTAATTATGAGATATTTTTTTCTTTTATCTTGTTCCATATAACAGTATCATTAATTTTGAAAGTGCAACTATGCCTAGGATTTTTTTTTTTTTTTTCTTTTCCTTTTTTTTTCTTTTTTTTTTTTTTGTGTGTGTGTTGGAACGCTACAGTATCTCGTTCAACACATATACTATAACTCCATTGGCACAATCTGGCTCTGCATGGGTTCTTATTTTTATGTTCCTCTAAAAGCGCGCGCACGGACGGACGGACAGACGGACGCACGCACGCACGAACGCACGCACATGCACACACACACACAGGTAGCCAGATAAACACCCAAACCCAGCCAGATGATCACACAAAGAAAACTATAGCACACAGCCGGACAAAGACACACTGATCAAAGCGAAGCAATGTTTTTTGTTGGATTAGTGTTTGTTACTCCCTACCTCACACAGTAATATTATGTCAGATGGAAAAGGGAATATTATTTTGTAAGTTAATATATAATTATATCCTTGCACACTTTATGATCCCCAGTGATAGCATTAAAATATCGAAACACGCCATAAATGGTGACTATTTTTTTTCCTGTAACATTTAGAAATAAAAGGTTAGTTCGCTTATCGTTCAAAAATATAATTTAATAATGTATATTTGTCCTATACATATTTACGGGCTGCTGCTGTGCAACGTCTTTCCGAACCTTATTATTTTACGGACGCCATTTTCAGAGGGACGTTTCATACCCACTAATATTAAATACAATTAACTTACGGCTCAGGAATATTATGCCATCACTTTGAATAGGCTTAAAATAAACAGAGAGAGAGAGTGAGGTCTTACTATACAACATAAAAAAAAAAAACGAAATAATTTGAGGAGGGTCTTATTTTCAACGAAGTTACTAAATCACTTTATAATTATGACTGGCCGATTCCGGACCAATACAGTGAGTTAACACAATACATATTTTCTGGACGATGGATTACTATAATACATAGTACATGCTAACGAGTTCAGGATATTTTTCATGTTCCTGTCAGATAATATTATAAGCAACACAGTAAATCATTGGCCAATAAGTGTAGCATGCGTTAACTATGTCCAAGGATGGGCGGAAATACCCTGAATATTTAAAGGAAATTGGCAATGAACGCCACATTATGTAGGAAGCGATGCGGAAGTTTCCGAGTGTTTCCACCGCCAGGCAGCATTGGAATTTAATTCTGTAAACGGGAGTACGATAAATAAAGTAGTTTGCAATTACAGTATTCCTCATCCTCACTTTTGGGGAACTTATATATACTGCAGGTTCGACTCGGTTATCTGGAAAAATACAGGAACACATACGCCCACACTCACTCACTCACGAACGCACACACATAAAACGCTCACACGAACCTCATACAAAACTACACCGCGCCACATCACCAACGAAGGCACCCAGCCCTTTGT
>JAWZYT010001312.1:0-10000 GCA_034508575.1 Petrolisthes manimaculis | reverse complement strand
TATTATTTGCGTCAAATTCAACACTTTGCAGATCAGTCCCATTACTTCACACACCTGAACCATTATTAACAGGAATCGTACCTTCAGTCGTCACTATCTAACTAACTATTTAATTTTATATATATATATATATATATATTGCGCGATTAATTTACACACAAAATCATACAAGTAACACACAAACAAACACATCTGCATTCGTACACGGTCTCCCACAAGAGTATGAATTTACAAAACAAATACTCTAATACATACGTACATCGCATATCCATGTATTATTCAAAAGCGCTAACCCTCCCGTCCACCCACCCACAAACTAACTAACTCTCTCTCTCTCTCTCTCTCTCTCTCTCTCTCTCTCTCTCTCTCTCTCTCTCTCTCTCTCTCTCTCTCTCTCCTCACTAATGATATATTGACCTAAGTGTGCTCTCCGACCCTCAGGAGACAACGAACATAATTCCAGGCAACAGGGGCAGGAGGTGATCAGAAATCGATGATGGAGGGCGATGTAGTAAAGGAGGAGGAGGAGGAGGAGGAGGAGGAGGAGGAGGAGGAGGAGGAGGATGTGGAAGTGGAGATGAAGATGAAGAAAGAGATAAAGCAGTTTTTTTTATATTTTGAGACGGAACTGGAGATAGAGGAGCAGGAGAAAGTGACAAGAGAAGGAGGAAGAGAGAAAGAGTGAGGACAAGTACGATGATTTATGAAAGTGGAAAATGAAGTGGGGGAACTACACAAGACAATGATAAATAACACATAGAAAATATAAATAATGCAATGGGGAAGGAATATGAGGTGGTGGAATACGATGCAGGTTAATATTTAGATACATTGAGGGGAGAGAATACTTTTCGTTCATTAGAGCGTCTTGATTCCATTAAAGTATATCATGAAACAGGGCCAGAATAGCAAAATATAAAGTGGCCTGTTGCTTGGAATGGTTTAGAACTTTAGAAGACTCAGTTGCTTTAGATTCATCAATACTGTATCTTCCCTCTAATGCAGAAACACCGAGAGATGGATAGAGAAATAGATAAACAAGCAGATAGAAAGAGTATTAGGTATAGTGACAGGTAGACTGCAAAATTAATATATACTGCAGTTAATGAGATAAAAATAGATAGACTAACAAACATAACGATGGATGGAAAGATACTATGGCCGACACACATACAGACAGAGGCAGCAAACAGCAAGAAGTAAGATAGAGAGGTGGATAGAAAAGAAAAGTAGTGCTGGGTAAAATGACCAACAGACACGTACACACGAGGACATACGAGATCATTTCGAAACACAGGGACCTATGAACCACCCAGGACACATTACTGCTCTTGTATCTCTTTTCGTACGTGTGTATTCCTAGTCGCTGGTTTGGGTATTCTAAGCACCCATATTTCTACACTATAACCCTGAAAAATGAATTACTGCGATGCTGCTTTCTGTGTTTTTGTAAGCATTGTTATTTACTTGTAGACGGTATACAGTAATCGAAAAGGTTGCACGTTATATTATCATTCAATATTACACTCTATATACTTCAGTTAGATACTGATGATCAGGATGAAGGAACGTTGTATACTTTAGTTGCACAGTCAATACAAAATTTTATATTTTTGCTTGAGTAGAATATAGATATTGAAATCAAATATAAATTAGCCCGCGGGAGCGCTCACATTACATAAGATAGTTATGTACATCAGTTATTAAATAATGACTGTTGGTGTAGGTCATATGAGGAGTGAGAATAATATCGAATAGTAATATGGTTGCGACAAGAGAAAGTGGTGAGCAGTTCTCATTTTCGTTACACGAAGATTTTCGCGTGAAACTTTAGGTATAATTTGCTCTTAGAGTTTCTGATTCCTCCTACCAAGAGCAAATAATTTCAGTACAGAGTAGAGAATCTGCCTTGTAGCATACTTTGGTAGAATCAATAGTACTTAATTTTATCCAAAATAGATTACTCCCATTATTCATTAAAAAGAATCTCCAAGAACTGAGTCTTTGATGTGGGATAACTGAAAGAATTTTTAACCATGTAAATTAGAAATATATTTCTTCGGCAAGTAAGATGGTCCTGGAATAGTATTATGATAATCCATCGTGTTTTAAGGATGATTAAAGGAAACGTATTGAACATTAAAATGGAAAAATTAATGAAAAGGTGTGTGTGTGGGGGGGGGGGGGGATTTGAAATCCGGTTCCTGGAATGCTTTTTCCTTTTCTTCCCTCCCTCCCTCACCAAGAGATGACATGTGGAGTTATTTGGTGCATCCTGGAAAGGCTGGACTCTATCGTCGAAATCTTTAATACTGCAGAAAGCTTGGCTACGACTCTCTCCCTCCTACCCTCCCTTCCTCTCTCCATCCCTTTCACCCTCCCTTCCATCCAATGACAAGCTGGGGGTGTGAGGAATAGAAGGCTAAAAAGTCTGAGCATGGGAGAGAAGGAGGGGACATTGAGGGGGAGAAAGTGTGAGGAAAGGTGAAAGTGTTAGGAAGCAATGATTGTGTAAGAAAGAGAAGAGAGTGTGAGAGAATAGTGTAAGAAAAGGATAGAATGAAAGAAAAGAATGGACTGTGATAAAATGGTGTGAGAGAAACTGTGAGAAACTGTGTAAGGTAGCGAATGTGAAGGAGTACTTTGAGAGAGGAAGAGAATAAGAGAAAACAGTGTGAAAGGGGGAGAGAATATGAGTGGGTAGTGTGAGGGGGAAAGAAAAACGTGATAAGCCAGTGCAAGAAAAGATTGATTCGATTATAAGAAAGCAAACAACAATGGCAGAGCTACAGTAATGTTAATATACCTTAAATAAAAGAGACAACGAGGAGGAGGAACGATAGCAACCACTGAAGCATAAGCAGAGAGGATTGATGAATAATCGAAGAAGTGAAAGCGATTGTCTCTAGCCCAGGGGAGTGTCAAAACCCTTTAAATATTCCATAAATATTTGCATTCAACACCACCTCTCTGCCGGTGTGTCAGAGAACACGGGGAATCTGTGTGATGGTGGGAAATAGAGCAGAAGTTAGAGAGTGAGGGAAATAAATGAGAAAATCAACCATGCTTTCTCCATCCACCGCCAGTTGGTTCAGATTTGCTCAATCCAGATTCACATTAATTTTGACCTCCTAAATATAAACTAAAAAAACAGTCAGTCTAAGTTCACCCGAGGATGGTGATGTATGGGTCATTATTTTTAGTCGTTCGAACTGATTTTTAAAACACCTTTGGGTGGAATTATTACAGGTTTCGGGTTCTGGTTGTCGTAATATTTGTTCAGTCCCATAATCGAATTCACAAGGAAATGATTCCCACCAAATTCCCTCTGGCGAGAACTCTGAGTAGTAGAATATTGAAGAGTGTGACAGTAATGATGACGTATGGAGAAGGGGCAGGAAATATGTTTCATTATGTCGGGATATTATACTTGATGATAAAAAATGCTGAGGATGCCGACACCATGATGCTTCGATAACCATAAAGATACCAGCTGGCCAATAAACAAGAGGCCAAACAAACAAAAGGTTCAGCAATCAAACAAGGAAGTCGGCAGACGAACAAAGAGGTCAGAAGGCAAACAAACAGCAGCAGACAGTGGAATGAGGTCATACTTTAACATGTATATTTAAAAATGCTATTATTCTCCATGCACCATTTTGTACTAAGTGCAGAATCCTCCGTACCAAAACACGCACGCACGCACGCACGCACGCACGCACGCACGCTTGGAAAAAACTTGCTTGGGAGGGAATTATCCAAACGACAATTTTGTGGGTGAGAGTCGTTCGGTTGGA
Organism: Petrolisthes manimaculis; assembly: GCA_034508575.1. Taxonomy (NCBI): domain Eukaryota; kingdom Metazoa; phylum Arthropoda; class Malacostraca; order Decapoda; family Porcellanidae; genus Petrolisthes; species Petrolisthes manimaculis. The sequence continues at coordinate 6,203 of JAWZYT010001312.1, read as the reverse complement.
GACCACCACTTCAGACTCTCAGCTTCAGGATTATTTTTCGTCCCTTTCCCCTCCCGTCCTCCCACAATCCCCCACCTTGCATAAAACACGGGCGGCCGGGAAGATAAAGAATGGGGTATTGGACAGTGTCTCTCCATCACATGAAACCAGGGAGGTGTACCATGCTACCATCAATATTGTCTTTGCTACATCATCATTGCCATTACAAATACAACATACACCATCCACATCATTACCTTAGCAACTGTCGTGGTCATTATGATCATCGCTACCATAATCATCAATACTTTCACCACACCTCCTCTTTATTAATATGACCTTCACCAAACACCCCTTGCCTCCATCTTCCCCAGTGTCTCACCTCCACCTCCACATCCCTCCACCTTCATCGGAAAGCAAGGCAATGATTGATTATTGTGAATGACAAGATGTTACTATGGAAACTGACTTGCGTGATATGATATGGATGGAGGATAATTGATTAATCCACCAAGTTTATGTAATGTATAATATATTTACTGAACACTGTTGGATGGCTCACATATTGTTCCTATTTTCATCAACTCTGTTATGTTTATTTACCAGTGCATTATATAATAAATCTATTATAGATAACTACACTTTTATTTCCCAACACTGTTAGAATATTATTTCCAATTCCTATTTGATCCAGCACTATGATAATGACCCTACATTATTAAGTGACCCCATACTAGTGTATAAGCAAGACAAATACAATATTATATATATACTGTACTTACGTGTTGAGAAGTCATTGCACGAACACGTAAATATATTTCTCCGTCCTCTTTGCTTTATCCTCCATTTTTTCGTCAGATTAACTCTGCTCAGAGAGCAAACTGAAAAACGGATGAATCCTTAGTGTGATTACAGGACGGGGAAAATGTGTTCGTGTGATTCAGTCGAGTGTGATAACTGCAAATGAAAACAATTCGTACTCACATTTACATTCCAGCAAGCAGCAACCTTACCTGAAAAAATGTAATAATGCTACTGGATTATTTTTTATAACATTGCATGGACTTAGTAAGGCGTTAATGGAACGAGTACATACTATGAGGAAACACAAAATATGCAAGGTACAAATATTTAGTAAGAGTAAACACACAGGATGGCTAATGACATGTAATAGAAACAAAACACGTAGAATATGAATTGAAACAAATACTGTTTATAAAATAACTAAAAATGCGTTTTGTTCTGTCGCCCGCATTTGGACTCAACCAAGCCTCCTTTTTGTTCTATTTTCAGTGTAGGAGACCAGAGTTAGTACAGAGACGGTCGAACTAGATAATTGCACAGAGTAAGGACAATCACCCTGGTTCTGTAACTAAAACATACCTATACTAAAGCAAGAACCTCTTTACTTTTCTATATATCAGTGCATTGTCTGGAAAATTTAAGGTGAATAGTACACCTTATGCCTTTTTTTAAACTCAGTGAAGCTCATTGCACTCCCAAACAGGGAATATTTAGCTCTTACATTTGTAAAACTATTGTGCATCACTTTGCATTTTTTCAGATAAGACTGATAGGTCCGATATCAGCATCTACCATCGCCTATACTGCGCCCTTATCTTATCCACTTCTTTCACATTCTTTTATCATATTCAATTATGAAGCATTGCACCTTAACTTTGTGTTACCAGCAATATTTGTAATTTGACTGACAATATCCAGGCTATATAAAAATGTAACACCAAAACTAAATAATTGTTGATAAACCCCGAAAAGGTTTGTTACAAACTGATACATAGTAAAGGACCAAGAACTGTACTTAATCCCAAGGGACAAGTCACTGAAAATGGAAATAATGCATAACTAGAGTTTTTCTTTAATTACTACTTTTAGGCATCGGTTGGTCAGCCAATTATCAATTCATTCAGCAAACCCGCCCAGTACACGAGAGCAAGGCTGAGACAGAGCGATGGAATAAAGATGGACAGACTAAGATATACAGACAAAAATAGCTTCCTCTGTAAGTAGATTGACAGAGGTAAGAAATAATCAGAGCAGTGTTCGACATCAGCTTCCTCCCTTGCATCAAATGGCATCCGTCTGGACAGACAGCTCTGCCAGAATCACAGATGAATATTTAAATTGTTTAGACAGGTTACAGGTCCGGCTCCATCAAAGTCTCCCTTTTCGACCTCCACTTCCACAATCACCATCCACTCCTTAACTAACCTTTTCAAAGGGATCTCTTGCCTTCATCGATCCACACACACAATACACATACGCACACACACACAAACACACATTCAAACAACACACAAAATCATATCACACATATGTACGCACGTACTATCTTGGTACAAGTAAATACATACACACTTTCCGTCACGCACACAACCAGTGCATACGTACTAATTATTAAAAAAAACTATCTCTATAGGGATTTCCGATGAGTTTCATAAAAACAAAAAAAATCATCCGCCTCAGTATCCCTTAGAGGATGGCTGTTGTCAAACATTTCTTCGTGTTGTCGTTTGAATCACAAAGATGTGTGTATGAACACATGTGTATCTCTAATCACACACATATGTATGACATGCACCCTATACACACTCTACAGTATAATACATCTACAATAAAACATATTATATATTATACACCCACATATATTTTAGTCCACACATATCCACACATGCATGCTATTCAAATATATATACAAACACAGAAATTCGGATGGACGTAAGCATGCGCATATTTCCAGCACCGAGTTATGCACATATACGCATACATGCTCACATAACTTCACACTTATAAGAAACAAAAACATAAATACTGATGCAGCCAACGTCATGACACAATAGCTTCCACCTGCATCACAGATGGAAATTTAATCTTGTTTGTCAGTATCACTCTCAAATTCGGGAAGCGTACAGGATGCATATATCAGATTTCTCCACTTCTTTAACGTTTCAAGTAATTATTTGGTTATAGGTGTTCTATGTCATCAAATTCCAAGAAAACTTAGTTCTAGTGTATGAATAGGTTTAGGACTGCAGAGGGTATGTATTGTACTAATGGTTGTGGTGTCTAGCATTTTATAGTAATTTCATTTCTAACAGTTGACCTCAGCAGAATACATAAGCCACAGAACCATTTATTGTTTTTAGTGGTGTTTGATGATGGTGGTAGTATTGATGTTAGTGACAGTAATGGAGGTCAGGTGATGTAGAGGGGTGTTTCGGCCGTAATAAACATTTGATGACAAGCGTTTATTGACCCGAAGAAGCATCAGTATTACAAAGCGTGTGAGTATATAGACTCTTCCTCCTTCCCCTCACAAGGCGTTTCTGTGATATAATCTATCTGTGAAATCCACTTTACAGGTGACTGAGAGTGTGGTGGTGGAGGCTGAGGAATAGCAAGAGAGGAAGAAGGATGATAATGATAAGGGTGATGTATTAGAAGGGCATATGGTGGTGATGGTGGTGGTGGTGGTGGTGGTGGTGATTTTAATGGTAGTGATGGTGGGTGATGACGAAGGTGGTGGGTTTATTGTGGCAGTCGTTGGTTATTTGGTTGGTTGGTCCTGGCGGTAATTTTGTTATTGCTTGTTGCTGCATGGCTGGTAAGAACGAAGGGACAGAGATGCAGAGTATTGGAGAACAGTGAAGGGTGCAATGATGTGAACAAAATTGGGAAAAGAGGGCTGAAGAGGCAGTGGTGGTGAAGATTGTTAGGAAGGAGGAGGAGGAGGAATGCCAGGGAAGGGAGAAGAGAGGCAGGATTTTGGCGAATAAGAAAATGGGGGAAATAGTGGCGGATCTAGGGAAAGGATTATATATATATATATATATATATATAAAGATAGAGAGAGAGAGAGAGAGAGAGAGAGAGAGAGAGAGAGAGAGAGAGAGAGAGACGGGGAGGGTCTCGAGGTAAGTGTGGTATCGAGGACTCTTTAGGTGAGTGGAGGGAGAGAGAGAGAGATTAGGTGAAGGATTGGGGAGTGAGAAAGGGAGGGCCTGGGCAGTCAAGCATGAGTAACTGTTAATTAAAGGTGGACTATCCAGTCATTTGGGGAGCATTTTTGGAAGCATCTTTTGGCACATTATCTTTCAAATTATTATTATTTCAAAAGGGAGAATACAGAGGCTAAATACTATCAATGTAGCTCAGGAACCCAAATCGTAGGGTTATCCTCCAATTTGGCCCTATATGACTTAATAGTGTTAGAGTGATCTGCCTGACGAGGGACTGATGACCGAGGCTGTTCCTGAACAAAGTTAGGTTAGGTTAGATATAGTTATGTTAGGGAAGGTGACATTTCTTAAGTTGAAGGCTTGATTGATAGTCTACCTGAGAAAAGCTGTTGTTTTTTTACTTTGTTGGTGCATATAAACGTTGTGCTATACTGTAACTTCATCTTCGTTTCTACCTTCACTAATTATAAATACTCTCTCTCTCTCTCTCTCTCTCTCTCTCTCTCTCTCTCTCTCTCTCTCTCTCTCTCTCTCTCTCTCTCTCTCTCTCTCTCTCTCTCTCTCTCTCTTATTCATGGATTATTGATGAGTTTTACAGTTTTATCCCTTAATTAAACGATGGAGGTTTTCCTGTACCAGTATGGATCATCTAGAGTTAGTCCAAGATTTTATATAGGACTTGGACCGTCGTTTCCTTTTTTCAATAACTTTGGTACTTTAATCGCTTCATGCAGTTTCCCCTGATAAAAAGTCATGTGCTCGTCAAAGAGAACAGGACACAACTGGTGGTACAGGGTTTACAGATAATTAAGAGCCTCAGAAGTATACATCCTAGGCCTCAGAAAAAACGGTAAACTGGCAACCGCTAAATTCACACACAACAAGGTATCTGGATCTAGGGGCGAGGGGGCCAACCCAACCACTACCGGGATCCGCAGTTCAGTAATTGGCAGCAGGGGAGCCTTAACTGAGGACATTTCTGTTCCCCTCTCTCGCTAACTCTAAGGATAGACTCTTGTTTTCCTCCACGCACGAGGCTACAGTATTGTTTTCATTTGCTCCCTGCGGCTGCTTCTTTCTCTCACCGTGCATTATGCAAAATTTACCCCGATTCAATGTTGCATTCTTCGAGAGAGTAAAATGCATTTTACCAATTGATTTAACAACGAATGCCTAGATCATATTTATTGGTGTATATAGCTAAACGAACCCTACTGTACTTAGTGCTCCTGTATAAAAATGTCAGATATAATATTTTTTTCAGTAGCAGTTACGCAGGGCTGCTTGAGAAAGACAACTGCAGTCGAAGTGTTAATGTGAATATGGACAAATAAATATATAATTGTAGAAACTTTCCTGTGATGGCTAAAACATCGCTGACTCCAGTCAAGGCGACACTAATCCCTTTCCAAATGTAATCTGGACGAAGATAACCTTTCTGACCTATAATTTCAGGCTTAACTCAGTGGCGAATGTATTTTTATATACCTTCGTTAGAAAGACACCGGGTGTGGTCAAGATCGTCGCTTTTGTTCAGTTAAATTTTGTTTTTATTTTGTTGCCAAGCAACAGTGGATTGTCTGGATTCATATGGAAAGTTTTATTTGAATATATTTTGCTGCAATCATATAGTGTATCTGCAAGTGTATCACGGGAACTGAAATTTTAAAGCGAATTTTAAATGAAACGCATTAAAAATGTAGAACATATATGAAATAAAATTGCAGACAGGCACCAACAACGAGGCATAAAATATAATACTTTTAAAAATACAGGTTACCTCTCTGTAATGGAACCTGGTAATATGAGAAGTGGATTTCTGGCTGCGTTTCTCTGATACCCGAAACAGTTTGAGCAGACATTCTGGTTAATCCCGACTCAGAGTTCACCTTGGAGTGAAGGCAAACTTTGAGGCCAAGCTTGTCAACTCCACCTCAACAGTTCGACCCAGTATGAAAGGGAATCCAGCCAACCTGTATTTCAGAGTTTAATTATGTCCCTGCACAGCAGCTATGAGTATGGCTATTAATACCGCGACAAAAGTTTTCAGTTACAGATCACAGAGAATTCTTATTCATTTTTTATATTAGGTGAAAATGTATTTCATTTAACATTTTAACTTTTTCGGCAAATATTAAGGAAAACCATAACAAAAGGTAACAAGTACTTATACGACTTATTTAATATAATCAATTTATATTTCCTAGAAACTCAAAAACACATATACTGTTGGTCCAATATCAGCCA
>JAWZYT010001311.1:0-72702 GCA_034508575.1 Petrolisthes manimaculis | reverse complement strand
GTATAATTTTATGAAAACCAATAGACAATAAAAATCACTCACTGTCTTATTTTTGTCGGCACCAGATAAATATTTATAATGCAGTCATATTTTGCCCAGAATTTCCTCCACAATTTACTCTGAGTGTTTTAAAAAGTCGTGGCACTTTTTCTCTCTTAATTTAACTGCTGCCACTGCTTAATTAATGCCTTCACACTTTACTGTAATGATTTATATACCAGTTTTGTTTTCAAATATTTAGGCACAAGAGACTTTCGATAGACATATAATGAATTAAGTACTTATATCCACCACACTTCATTTTACACTCAGTCCCTCATTGAAATCTAACACCAAATGATTTCCCAGGCATCTGTTATCTATTTACAACTCATTTTACACTCAGTCCCTCATTGAAGTCTACCTCCCAATGTTTTCCTAGGCATTTGTTATTCATACCCACTTATTTCATTTTACACTCAGTCCCTCACTGTAATCTAACACCTAATGTTTTCCCAGGCATCTGTTATACAATATAAAACAATACAGAAAAAGTTATTTGCTGAACCAATGTTATTAAAAGGATAGTGCTAAGTTTATTCATCTATATTGACGTCAGGCCTTCTGTCTCTACCAGCAGCGTGATTCCTTTTCATATTTTCATCCTGTTTTATCCATTACTCTTCTCTAAAATCGTAGGCAATGCGCAAGAGTTTATAAATAGAAAGAAAGAAGACTGTGTTAGATCGAGTAGAGCTTGTACTAAACGGGAAAGAGAGACAAGAGAAGGAGGAGAAGGAGGAGGGATAATAAACACGAAGAATAGAGAAAGAATAGAATATGAGGAGAGGGATTGACTCGGAACGGAAGGGGCACCAAAGCCTTACAAGTATTACTCATCATCATTATTATTATTAGCAAAGTTCCTCGGGATGTGTAAAAAAGTCAGACTGAGAGGAGGGACACCGAAGACAAAGAAAAGGAGGAACAGTGGAAGAAGAGGAATGGGATAAACTCAGAACCGAAGGGGCATCAAAACATTAAGGGGAGAGTATACTTTTGGTACATTACAGCGCCTTGATTCCTCCAAAGTATGCCAGAAAACAGACCCAGTTGAAGAAAAATAATGGTATCCTGTTGCCTAGAATAGTTTGGAGGATCATAATCTCCAAAAATATCAGAACTATACTCTCCCCTTAAAGTACCACCATGTATTGCTCTCTTATCAACAAGGAATACGCCCATCGGAATGCGTAAAGAACCTCTCCATCTATCGGTTCCCAGCCTGGCATTGCACACTATATATACACGGTCCTATTATATTGGTACTGACTAACTATAATATATACACGGTCCTATTATGTTGGAACTGACTAACTATAATTATACACGGTCCTATTGTGTTGGAACTGACTGACTATAATATATACACGGTCCTATTATATTGGTACTGACTAACTATAATATATACACGGTCCTATTGTGTTGGAACTGACTGACTGACTGCACTGTATGTATGTATGTATGTATGTATGTAGCCTAAAACACCTGGCTGAAGTTTCCCCCCTCATATCGAGAATCAATACTTGTTACAGAAGGGCCTGCTGATGATGATGATGAACACCTAAAATCAATAGCCGTGGTCACTCTCCTCTACAACCCAACACTCACTAACCGACCGAGGCCCTCACAATAGAATGTGGGGGTGGTATCCTTATTTTTGTTGTTGTTGTTGTTGTTGTTATTCTTTTAGTGAGGGAAGATGTTGTATCAGAGACAAAAGTCGTGTCGCTGACTTGTCCCATGATCTGAACTAACTCTTGTAACTTAATGAAAATCCCACCACAGTGATGTTCGTGTCCAAATATGGATGGTTAACCTGAACCATATTATGTTTTCACCAAGTTATCACGACACGAGTTTTGTCCTTTGAGAGTACTGTACATATATACGTTTTCTCTGTACACTAATAAAGCAATGAGTTATGTAATTGGTTGGTTACTGTAGGTCAGGGAAATAATCGAAACTTATGGGGTCACCTCTTAACTCTGTCCTTTCATCTCCCTCCGTCCTAACCTAACCTAACCTAAACTCTTACCTTTTGTCTCCCACTGCCTCGTCATGTCTCCCTCCGTCCTAACCTGACCTAACTTAACCCTAACCTAACATAACCTCTTACCTCACGTCTCCCCCTCCTTCCTAACCTAACCTAATGTCTCTCCCCATCCTAACCTAACCTAACTTAACCTAATGTCTCTCCCCATCCTAACCTAACTAACCTAATTTCTCTCCCTATCCTAACCTAACCTAACCCAACCTCTTAACTCTTGTCTCTCTTGTCTCGTGGGGCCTCTACCCTTACCCTTGCCCCCTGGTGGTGACTCTGACTACTTCGGTGAATATTACAAAGGTTTGGCTCGGGTTCTCGTGTAAGTTTTTAATCCCATTAGTAAACCCCCATCAGCCCTGTGCCACCAGAGTGAAAGAGAGAGAGAGAGAGAGAGAGAGAGAGAGAGAGAGAGGAGAGAGAGAGAGAGAGAGAGAGAGAGAGAAAGGGGGGGGGGGGCTGGAGTGTGTGAGATGAAGTGAAAAGAGGGTTGGAGTCAGAGAGTAGCCGGGAGAGGTGAAGGGGAATGGTAGAAGTGAGTGAGGGGATGGTAGGGTGGAGGTGGGGTGGAGAGAGAGATAGATAGATAGAGAGAGAGAGAGAGAGAGAGAGAGAGAGAGAGAGAGAGAGAGGAGAGAGAGAGAGAGAGAGAGAGAGAGAGAGAGAACTGGCGAAATAAGTGGAGAGAAATGGAAGGAATGAGTGAGAGGGAGAAAGGAGAAGGAGGGATGGAGACAGTGGGGAGAAGGAGGGGTGATTAACTAAGGAGAGATCCGTTTAGGGTAAAAGAGGGAGGAGGAGAGAGATAAGAAAGAGTGAGAGGAAGAGGAGAGTGACAGGTAGGGAGAAAGAGGTCGGGAGGGAGTGAGAGAGAGGGAGAGAATGGTTGTAACAAGTGAAAGAGGGAAATAAAGATATGTGATTGATGGGAAGAAGAATAAGGAGAAAGAGAGAGAGAAAGTAAGTGTGTGTGTGGTGAGAGAGAGAGAAAGTGTGTGTGTGTGTTGGTAGAGAGAGAGAGAGAGAGAGAGAGAGAGAGAGAGAGAGAGAGAGAGGAGAGAGAGAGAGAGAATATGTGTGAGATAGAAGAATGAAAAGAAAGGAAGGATAGGAGGAATGGGCACGATGGAAAGAATGGAAATAGACTTTAATGGTTTCAGTTCAGCTCTACGTTACACAAATTTTCGTTTCATTTTCTTCAAAGTTAGTAAACTATTCTTTTCCTCATACATTTGCATCCAATAATGTAGTCCGTCTCTCTCTCTCTCTCTCTCCTTCTCTCTCTCCTCTCTCTCCTCTCTCTCTCTCTCTCTATCTCTCTCTCTCTCTCTCTCTCATCTCTCTCTCCTCTCTCTCTCTCTCTCTCTCTCTCTCTCTCTCTGACTATGCCACGAAACAAACCTGCTCCTTTAATCTATTGTAGGTGATGTGTGCGTGCGTGTGTGTGTGTGTGTGTGTGTGTGTGTGTGTGTGTGTGTGTGTGTGTGTGTGTTTCGTGGCAATGTTTGATGGACTCTCTAACCTTCAATCACCTTACTACATCACGGGGGAGGGGGGGGGGTCCTTTCAAAATGTCACCCACACGAAATGTAGCGAAAAAAATGTCATTAAATTTATGATACACTGATACACTATAACAATAACACTGTCATTAATTTGTTATTTATATATTATACACTCTCATTAATTATAAACTACAGGACTATAACTATGTTCCCAATGACTGAGGACTTGTGTGTTTTAATTAAAGGCAGATTTTCTTGTTGGTAAATTGGAGGGCCCCTTGAGTACTTTAAATTAATGCCAGGAAACAGACGACCTCAGTGTTACAAATGGGTGTGTCTGTTTGGTGATATGGTTTGGATGATTTAGTAGCCTTCCAGTTTACTAAAAACTCTAGAGGTTGGTTGTTTCTCCCCTAAAGCAGGTATGTTCAGTATACGACACTTTGGTATAAGTAATAAATATTCAGGTGTGCTTCGAATACCTAGAGACAATAAATAAAATACACAATAGGATCTCCATTGGAATGAGTTTGTTGTGGTGAATTGGACTGTTCAAAACTTCAACCAAAGCTGTATAGGCTAATTATTATTAGTGCACGTGACTGTACTATTGACCACAAGAATTCGTACACATTATGTTGTTTTTCAAGGGTTTACAACATGTAGAAAATGTCTGAGTACGTAACTGCATTGCAACTTTATTATTAGGTTTGGTATTTTGCTATTCACCGAGTCACTTAATTGGTACATCATTCATTGCAGTACTTCCACAATAATGAACTCTTTTCTTTTTCCATATACCCTTGTGTAAGTATACCTGTGGCTAACTGTACATTAGAGCCCCTTGATTCCTCCAAAGTATGCCACTAACAGGACCAGAATAACAAAATTAATGGTGGCCTGTTGTTGCTTCGAAGAATTTGGAGGAATCATTAGTAGTTGTTCCCAGATTTACCACCAACACTGTATATATTATATAGTTGGTAAATGTGGAGCAACTCATTCCACCAAACTAGTCCAAGCAACAGTGCCACCATTATTGTTGTAAATCTGATCCTGTTTCCTGGCATACTTTGGAGGAATCAAGACACTCTAATGTACCAAACGTATATTATTATCTATCCCCTTGAAACGAACGGAAATTGAAATCTAAATCAGGATATCGTAACGTAAAGGATGAGCCAATGTCCCCAGAATAAAAGAGGGGATGGGAACTAACTAGCCTATACTCGGCCAGACTGTAAACACAATTTGATCTACATTCATTACTGGTGTATTTACTTACCTCAGTCTGGGGTTAATCCTGGCTGCTGCTGCAGAGGTTTTCACTTATAGTCACGGATCTGGGAGGGAGAGAGGGTGAGAAGTTAGGGTCGTGGCAGAGAGAGAGAGAGAGATAAGAACACGTTATAATTATGAGAGAAGAGAAAATTGTCATAACATGAAAAGAAAGAGAGTCTGTGTCAGCGAGTGAATGTGTGTTTCAGAAAGAGAGAGAGTGTCCGTGTCAGAGAGAGGGGGGGGGGGGGGGGTCAACGCGGTGGAGTAGCAAAGATCACACCCAAACACATACTGTACACACACATATACACACGTGACATCACTCACCACAAGTTACCATCACACTGACTGGCTGGCTGAGCTGAACTGACTGACTGAACCCTCCCACCCTTCCTTCTACCCACCAACACCACCACCACCGTCTCCGCTACTCACTCCCCTCTCCTTCCTACACTACCCACCACCACCACCGTCTCCGCTACTCACTCCCCTCTCCTTCCTACACTACCCACCACCGTCTCCGCTACTCACTCCTCTCTCGTTCCTACACTACCCACCACCACCACCACCGTCTCCTCTACTCACCACCCTCTCCTTCCTACACAACACTACACGGTACACCTCCTCTCCCCTTTCAACCCTCAGTCCCCTATTTTTTTGTCTCTGTCTTTCATTGGTATCCCTCCCTTCCTCTCGTGTCTTTCTCTCTCTAACACACACGTTCACCGGTATATCTCCCATTCCTGTCACCTCTCTCTCTCTCTCTCTCTCTCTCTCTCTCTCTCTCTCTCTCTCTCTCTCTCTCTTTCTCTCTCTCTCATGCCATCAGCCTTAAAGTAGATAGCATAACACCACATCACTACCATTTTCTCCTTTCATCATTTTCCTTACACATTCACCCGGCTACCTGAGTGAGTGTGTGTCTGTGCGAGTGTGTGTGTGAGTGAGTGAGTGAGTGAGTGTGTGTTTGGATCGAAGGAACTATTGTACTCATTCCTCCAAAATCACGTAACGAAACAAAACAGCAACAACAAAACAGATATTCTACTGTGTGTGTAGTGTGTGTGTGTAGTGTGTGTGTGTAGTGTGTGTGTGTGTGTGTGTGTGTCCAGCCAGCCAGCCAGCCACCCACTCGCTGCTTCTGGTTCTTGGAAAATGTTAATCTGTTAATAGGATTCACATTATTGAGTCTGAGTAAGTAGTGGATGAATTAATATTATTCCCTCCACGTTTCCAACTGTTTGTATGTATAACCTGGGATTGTGGGTCACGGTTGTATTATTATTATTATTATTACTATTATTATTATTATTATTATTTGGCATATTATCATTATTATTGCTATTATTATTATTATTATTAATTGGCATTTTATCATTATTATTGCTATTATTATTATTATTATTATTATTATTATCATTATTATTTGGAATATTATTATTATTATTATTACTGTTAATTTATTATTATTATTATTATTATTATTATTACTGTTAATTTATTATCATTATTATTATTATTATTATTATTATTATTATTATTATTATTATTATTATTATTATTATAACATACTGCAATTCGAAGGTTCTCGTAGCTATTTATACACAATATGTAGGATATGTATGAATGTATATAATTATTACATACCGGTATGTGTATGATGTGTATGTATGTAGGAGAGAGACCATAAACATCTCACTCAAACAGGAAATATAAAGATTAAGATTAAGTCAAATTTCATATTCAGAAGAAAGTAGTAGTGTTGGTACATTGGAGTGTCTTGATTCCTCCAAAGTATGCCATGAAACAGGACCACATGAACAAAAATAATGGTGGCATGTCATTTGGAATAGTTTGGAGTTATCAGTTGCTCCAGATTTACCAACTTATGGGGCGATTGTTCTGTTGGTGAAGTGGAAGGCTACTGATTCCTCCTAACTATACCAGAAAACAGACCCCATCAATAATACTAATAGTGGATCTGTCTCGTGGCATAGTTTGGAGGAATCACAGACATACCAATTCACCAACAAACAAAAGAATCATTTCCCCTTAAGGCAGGAATCTCTTGTTGGTAAATTGGAAAGGCTTCTGATTCCTCCAAACTACAGTTTGCATGCCAAGAAACAGACGACCCCAGTGTTACTAATAGGGGATCTGTTTCGTGGGATAATTTGGAGGAATCATTAGGCCAATAACATATTCCTCCTTTAAGGTAAGTAAGTAACTGTTGTGGGCAAAATTGGAGCACACGTAGCCCTCCAAACTCCATCATAAAACACGTCTATGTGGAGGGATTTTGTTGCTTGGGATATATTGGGAGGAATCAAGGCCCCCTAAATTCCCACAGCAGGTTATTTCCCTTAAGGGGGTGCGGGAGTAGGGGACAGGCTTAGGGGGGGGGTTGGGGGGTGCGGGAATATATAGACAGGCTTGGGGAAGGTAGAAAGCCTGTACCCTATTCCCGCATCCCCCTAAACCCCCCAAGCCTGTCCTCCTACGCCCACCCCCCCAAAAAAAACCCTAACCCCCCCAAGCCTGTCCCCCCATTCCCGCACCTCCTTAAAGGTGTGTATACTGTTGTAGGGATGAACCTGTGTGTGTGTGTGTGTGTGTGTGTGTGTGATACGTCCCATGCAAGGTGAAGGACAGTCTAGTATAATCTTTCCTTCCTAAGGCTTTACTGTGTGAGGGGAGATACATACACACTTCCTCACACTAATGTAACACGGAAGGGAAGGTGGTGGTGGTGGTGGTGGTGGGGAAGTGAGGGGAGATACATACACACTTCCTCACACTGACCTAACCAAACCTAACCAAACCTAACCTAACCTACCTTAAGTCATCCATGAACCTAACCTAACTTAACCTATCCAAACCTAACTAATTCTAATCTAACCAACCACAATTGTGATGACATGTATTATGGGACTGTTTAGAGGGACCCTGTGATGTAGCCAGAAAATTGGAGGTAAATGAGGCCTTCAAATATTGCCATGAAACATCACTTAGCCTATATGGAAGGTAGGAGAGTGTTTCGTTGCATAATCAGAGGGAATCAGAAGCCTCCAATTCCCATACACGATCATAATAGAGTTTGACGATAAATGAGTCTATGCTTATTGTGTTTATAATATGCGTATGTGTGTGTGTGTGTTTGTTTGTGTGTATGCATGTGTGTATATGTTTGTGTGTGTATGTATGTGTGTATGCATGTGTTTATATGTTTGTATGTATATATGTATGTATATGTTTGTGTGTGTATGTATGTGTGTGTATGTATGTGTGTAATGCATGTGAGTATATGTTTGTGTATGCATGTATGTGTGTATATGTATGTGTGTATGTATGTGTATATATGTGGTAGTGTCATCTTTAAGTATATCATGGTGTTCTTTGTATGTGTGTGTATGCATGTGTGTAATATATGTATGTATGTATGTATGTGTGTATATGTGGTAGTGTCATCTTTAAGTATACCCTGGTGTTCTTTGACCTTCTCTGTCCCTGTCTGGTGTAATAATATTTCTACTTCACTCTGCTTACTCCTCTTCCTTCCTTCCTTCCTTCATTCCTTCCTTCTTTCATATATAGCTCCTTCCCTTTCTTGTCTGCTTACTCCTCTTCCTTCCTTCCTTCCTTCATGTATAACTTCTTCATTTTTCACTTCCCTGATTTATTCCTTCCTTCCTTCATGTATATTTCCTTCTCTTTCCTCTTCTTTGCTTGCTTCCTTCCTTCATTTTTCCTTCCTTCCTTCATGTACAATTCCTTCTCTTCTCTGCTTACTCCTCTTCCTTCCTTCCTTCCTTCATGTATATTTCCTTCCTTTCTCTCTCTTCTCAGCTTCCTTCCTTCATATTTCCTTCCTTCCTGCCATTATGTTTCCTTCCTTCCCTCTTATCCTCTATTCTATCATTCCTTCCTTCCTTCATTCTTTTATCATATTCCATATCATTCCTTCTTTTTTCTCTTCATCCTTCCATCCTTTCTAACTCTTTTTTATCGTATTCCATTGTCTCCTTCCTTCATTTCTTTCTTCTTCCATTAAATTCTATTCATTCTCTCCTTCCTTCTCTGTTTCCTTCCTTCCTTCATGTTTTATTCATTCCTGCCTTCCTTCCGTATGTCATAATTCATGTCTTTTCTCCACTCTCTTCTGTTTCCTTTCATCATTCGTTCTCTCCTTCCTTTTTTTTTTCCTTTCTTTATCTGATTTTCCTTATTTCTGTCATTCCTGTAGCCTTCCTGCTTTACTTCATTACTTTCTCCTTGTTTCATCACGTTCTCTACTTCTCTTTCCTTCCTTCCTTCCTTTGGGTAGGGCAGGGCAGGGCAGGGCAGGGCAGGGCAGGGCAGGGCAGGGTAGAGCAAGACAGGTGGGTATGAAGAATGTTAGTTAAGTTGGTGTTGGTGGTGGTGGTGGCTCAGGTGGTGGTCGAACAGGTTGGTACAGTACCCACCACAACCCACAAATATTGACACCACACACACTATTAATATCACCACAACAATCATTAATATCACCACCAATACCATCACTATTAATATTGTCACCACCACAATCATTAATATCACCACCAATACCATCACTATTAATATTGTCACCACCACAATCATTAATATCATCACCAATACCATCACTATAAATATTGTCACCACACACACTATTAATATCACCACAACAATCATTAATATCATCACCACAATAACCACTATACAATCAATATTAATATCATCATCCTCACCACCATAACATATAGCAGAATCACCACCATCACCACTAATAAATTATCATCACCACGACCACCATTATACAGTCAATATTATTATACTTATCCCCACCACCATCACTGTCATCATCACCATCACTTGGAAGGACACTGAGGAATCCAAAAAGGTGGAGAGAAAGATGGAGGATGAGGATGAGGTGGAGGATGTAGAGGAGGAGGAGGAGGAGGAGGAGGAGGAGGTAGGGAAGAAGCCGTGGGTAAGGATGGGGTCAGGTAGGAAAGAAGGCTGAGGTAGTGTTTCCTTCCCACACAACCCGTCAGTAGCAGCTCACACACACACACACACACATACCTGTCTCACCCCACACACACACACACACATACCTGTCTCATCACACATACACACACACACACACACCTGGCCCATCCCACCAAACCTTTCCAACAACAGCCTCATGCCACAACACCTCCACCACACCTGTCCCACACCTATACCCTACCCACCACACCACACCTATACCCTCCCCACCACACCTTCCCACCCCACTCCAAAAACTGACCACAGGATAATAAATTATTCTCGAAGTCATATCTACTGAATAAATTACCCAATGACCAAACTATAGCAATAATAATCAACATAAGTTTCCCATAGAAGCAGTGTCCCCTTTGAAAATAGAGTAAATAAATAAATAAATAAATAAAATAAATCCGGCCCTCTAAGACTCCCCCCACCGTCCATCCCTCCCTTTCCCTTGTTTATCCCAAGATGAGGGAAGACGAGAGGAAGGGGCTCAGTGGGATGGTACACTCGAGCCATTTGGACGACTTTGGGGTCCCTCTGTTGAGCCTTGGGTTTCTGTCCCAACTTTCTCTTGGAAGGTAGGCTACGTACAGGGCAAAAGGTCGTCGTCGCTCTTACCACTTTGTTCTCTTTTCGTCCTGGGTGTGAATTGGGTTGATTTGATCTGCACTTATCGAGGCTTACACAACCTTCCAAGATTCCCATGCAGGGCACAGGACAGATGGTCGTTTTTATGTTTTCTTTTACTCCTGCGGATGTGTGGTTTGGTTAATTTGACCTGCACTTATCGAGGCTTACACAACCTTCAAAGTTTCTCAGAGTACAGGGCAAATAGTCGTTCTTATATTCTCTTCTACTCGTGGATATGATATAGTTAATTTGACCTGCACTTATCCAGGCTTGACCGTGCTTGACCCAACCTAACCTAAGCTTTATAACTTGATCTTACCTTCCTTTACCTAACCGAATCGAACCTAACTTTACCTGAGTTAAACTGACCTATAGACACAACTGTGCTAACCTTACCAAACCTTGAGAAGCCTATAACCAAAACAAACTATCCATGCACCCTTTACCAAAACAATATACCCACTGAAGTTGATGAAAGCTTTGAGACTGCTTACTTTTGTCCACCAAGACGGGTTGCTGCTACTCATGATATCACTGACCACACTGAGATGAGAGGTCGTATACAAAAACATCGATGGTGTTGACAACGGAGTGGTTCATACATACCTACAGGCTATAAGATAACTCCATAGACTACATAATGGTAGCCAATATATATGTAGCCTACCATCATGTGTAATTATGAGAGTGTGGCCAGAGAACTATTGATAGCAACTGCACGAGAGGATGTCAACTAGTCCAACAAAATTACTAAACACATCTTAATTACAATCATGAAAGCAAATATATATAGCTTATAAACTGTGTAATTATGAGAGTGTGTCCAAGGTACTATAGATGTTAACTGTACTAGAGAAGGTAAGTTGGACTACCACGGCATTATATATATATATATATATATATATATATATATATATATATATATATATATATATATATATTAAACACTCCGAGATTGTATCAGTTCCACACAGACCAAACACTTGTCCTTCCTTCGCAATGTTTGGTCTCTGCCTCCAGTGTTGTTGGGTTAAGTTGAGACACATTTAAGGGGGTGTGGGAATAGGGGGACAGGCTTGGGGGGGTTTGGGGGGTGCAGGAGTCCCCTACTCCCACACCCCCTTAAGAACACAGTGTCACGTTCCACACGAAGCCTTGTACCCCCTATCATTCTCTTACCACCTCCAGCGGGTTGGCTTGGCTTGGCTTGGGTTGGGAGATATATTTAAGAAAACAATGTCACAGTCCACGCGAGGCCCTGTACCCCCTATCATTCTCTCACCACCACCAGCAGCGGATTGAATTGGGTTGGGTTGCGTTGGCTTGCGTTGGGTTGGTTGTGTTGGGTTGCGTGGGTTGGGTTACGTTGGGTTGGTTGTGTTGCGTGGGTTGGTTGTGTTGCGTTGCGTAGGTTGTGTTGGGTTGGGTTGGGTTGAGTGTGGTTGAGAAACATTCCAGAAAACAATGTCACAGTCCTCGTTGTGTAAATGATTGGTGAAATTCATCTTATAAATTGTTGATAAATAAATACCATTTAGTGTATGTATATTGTTTGTGTAATATATTTTGAAATGCATATTCATATACCGAAAAAGACAAGAAATTAAATGAGCGAGCCGATACATTTTCACCAGCCAAATAAAATAAATAAATACATACATAAAAATGAAATAGAGCAAAAGAAGTATACGTATAATGTGTGACCTACAAGTGAAAGGTTAGAAAGATAAGTATAGAGGGAGATGAAGATAAGACTGAAAGTAGGGTATTGCATGTGACGAGGAGAGAAGGTGAATGATAAGAGGTGGTTGTAGGTGATGATGGGTAGTGGTGGGTGTAGGTGGTGAGGGGTGATGGGTAGTGATGGGTGTAGGTGGTGAGGGGTGATGATGGGTAGTGAGGGGTGTGAGCAGCGAGGATGATGTAGATGAGTGATGAGAGGTGGTGTGTGTGTGTGTTGATGTGTAGTGGTGTGTGTAGGTGGTCGGGTGAGCAGTGAAGGTATTACATGAGTAGGGACAGTGACAAGTAAGTAAGGGGGTAGGTAGGGAGTAGGAGGAGTAAGAGGAAAATGAGGAATAGAAGGAAGAGGAGGAAAAGGAGTGGAATAGAAAAAGTAGGAAAAGGAGGAGTAGTATGAGGAAGAGGAGTAAAAGGAAGAGGAGGAAAAGGAGGAAGAGTAGGAAAAAGAGGATTAGGAAGAGGAGGAGTATGAGGAAAAGGAGAAGGAGAAGCAGAAGCCTATATCATTGAGCACACGTTACACACTCTCTACTGCTGCTCACTTTATACATTGGTCACGTTGGGTCCTATTATTATATTGATTGGGTAATGGGAGGGCGTTTGACAGTGGTGAAATAAGGAGACACAGGTGGGAGGAGAGAGAGGGAGAGTTGGTAAGAGATATGGGGAGAGTGGGAAGATGGGGGAGAGGAGAGAGGGAGAGAGTTGGGTAGGAGATATAGGGAGAGTGGGAAGATGGGGGAGAGGAGAGAGGGAGAGTTGGTAGGAGATATGGGGAGAGTGGGAAGATGGGGGAGAGGAGAGAGGGGGAGTTGGTAGGAGATATGGGGAAAGTGGGAAGTAGAAGATGGGGGAGGAGAGAGGGAGTACAAGATGGAGAGAGGGGAGAGAATTAATATAGGGAGATGGGTAGAATGGGGAAATGAGTATAAGATTGGGGAGAGTGGGTAGATGATTTATTAGTTAGAGAGCATGGTGGAAGGGCCTGAGTCACGAGAGAGAGAGAGAGAGAGAGAGAGAGAGAGAGAGAGAGAGAGAGAGAGAGAGAGAGAGAGAGAGAGAGAGAGAGAGAGAGAGAGAGAGAGAGTAGCTTAAAAAATTATAGTGAGATGTGAGCGAGTGATTTATACATGAACAGAGAGAGAGAGAGAGAGTGAGAGAGAGGGTGTATCCAGAGAGAGAGAGAGAGAGAGAGTGAGAGAGGGTGTATCCTAGTGCATGAGATGTGAGACTGAGTGAGTGAGTGGCATGGTACAGATGACACCCAAGAAGACAGACAGTATAATGGGTTGGAGGAGAGGAGGGAAACACAACACTATAACCAACGAGATATGAACATTAACAAGAGATCCACAGCAACAACAGTATCTTCATCATCATCATTGGTGGTTTGTTTTGGTTCTCAGCACAGATCATGTAAGTACGTACAGTATTTCAAGGACAAGCAATGATGATATGCAATACGATACTGAGGTGAAAGTGTCTGTGTGTGTATTTGTGTGTGTTTGTGTGTGTGTTGGGGACTGGTGTGTGTGTGTGTATGTGTATGAGACAGGTATGTAGGGCTGGTGTGTGTGTTGGAGATGGGTATGTAGGGCTGGTGTGTGTGTGTGTGTTGGAGATGGGTATGTAGTTTTTTTTTTTTTTTATATATATATATATATATAAATTATCCACGAACTCATTAAAAAAACAGACAAATTTGATTAGGAAGCAATAATGATGATAAGTTATGGTTCAAAATCTCTCAAGACATTATAGAGCAGCTAGGAACCACAAGGAATAATTATCATGATTTGTAGAAGGTGGAGTGTGTGGGTGAATGTGGAGTGTGAGGGTGGAGTGTGAGGGTGAGGGTGTAATATGATAGTTAGGGTGAAGGTCAGGGGGAATGGATCAGGGAGTACTATTAGGGTGAAAGGGAGGAGGGGGAGGAGAAGGAGGAGGGGGGAGGGAGAGGGAAAGAGAGATGCCTGAGAGGAAACTTGATACGGACACTCTCCCACGAAGTCCCTCACTCTCTCCCCCCCTTCCCTACCTCTCTCCCTCCCCTCCCTCTCCCCTGGGTCTGTACTGCCACCATGCCTTCCCTTCCCTTCCCTCCTGCCACCACCACTATCAACATCACCATTATCACCCTCTTGTCTCTTCCTACTATCACCACTACTACCACCATCACCACCCTCTTCTTTCCTACTTAGTGTAATTAAGTATTAACTATTATCACCACCATCATCATCACTATTACTCTCTTGTCTCCTACTATCAATACCAGTAGTAGTAGAAATAGAAGTAGTAGTAGAAGTAGTACTAGAAGTAGTAGTAGTAGTAGTAGTAGAAGTAGTAATAGTAGTAGCATTTTTATTATATTATCATTATTATTATTATCATTATTATTACTTACCTCTCTAGTATGTAATGAATGTTTAAGCTGACGTGATCACTCCCTTAGGTATTGTACAGTATTTCCACCAAAACCTGAAACAATAACAAAAACACATGTCATTATTACACTCCTATTTATTACCATCATTGTTACAGTCAGCCACCATTACCCACGAGAGAGAGAGAGAGAGAGAGAGAGAGTAGGAAGCTATGGGTTACCTCTGCCTATCACGCAATGCTCACACCTCGCTCCCCTCATTCATTCCTCCCTCCAGCCACACCCTCCCTCATCTCCCTTTTTCCTCCCTCCAGCCACACCCTCCCTCATCTCCCTTTTTCCTCCCTGCAGCCACACCCTCCCTCAAACCACACCATCCCTTTTTCCTCCCACATCTCCCTTTTTACTCCCTCCAGCCACACCCTCTCTCTTCTCCCTCCCTCATCTCTTTTCCCTCCTTTTTTTGTATTTCCCGCCCATCTTAAACTCCCGCCACTTTATGAAAGGAAGAGAACGTATTGGGAAATCTGTGTTGTCTTAAAAATTAATAACGAACTGAAGAATATAAATATAAGACTAGCTGTGTGTATGTGTGTGTATAAGGAAGACTGTGTGCGCGTGTGTGTGTGTGTGTATAAGGAAGACTGTGTGTGCGTGTGTGTGTGTTTGTGTGTATAAGACTGAGTGTGTGTGTGTGTGTATATAAGACTGAGTGTGTGTGTGTGTGTATAAGACTATGTGTGTGTGTGTGTGTATTAGGAAGACTGTGTGTGTGTGTACGTGTGTATAAGGAAGACTGTGTGTGTGTTTGTGTGTGTGTATAAGGAAGACTGTGTGTGTGTACAAGGAAGACTCAGTGTGTGTGTTTGTGTGTGTGTGTGTTCGCCAGCGTACGTGCGTGTGCGGGCTTGTATTTTATTCTTGCGTGTACGGTACGTGAGTTTCACTGTGTGTGTGTGCATGTGTGTATGTCGGCAAGCCTGTGTGTGTGTTTGTGCAAGCGACCGGATGTGTGTGAGTGCGTGACTACGAGTGTGTGCATCTGCGTGCCAGTTTGTGTGTGTGGGACGATGTATGAGAGAGAGAGAGAGAGAGAGAGAGAGAGAGAGAGAGAGAGAGAGAGAGAGAGAGAGAGAGAGAGAGAGAGAGTGAGTGTGTGTCCAAATAAAACTAAATATAATATAGAACATAGGTTAAAGTTCACAATGAGAGAGAGAGAGAGAGAGAGAGAGAGAGAGAGAGAGAGAGAGAGAGAGAGAGAGATAACGCATAAGTGGCTTGCTTGTATGTGATGTTAACGAAAAACTGGAGGCTACTGAATTCACCAAACTATGACAAAATAAAACAAGCCATCTAGAGGGGTATATAGGGTCTTGTTGGGGTGATTATTATGTTTCCTGGCCCAGCTTGGAGGAATCTGTTATTAGGCTACTACTAATTCACTTCCTTGCAGTATGTAAAGATGGTGAGGGTAATGAGGAGGAGAGGAGGGAATAATGAGGGATGAAGAGGGTTAGGCATGAGGGAAGGAGGAAATTGAAAGTGGATTATTATATTGCTTATTAATATCATCATTTATATAATAATAATAATAATGACTTTACTTAATAATAATCTTTGATAATAATGGCTGGTAGAGAGGGAGGGTTGTGAATGGAGGAACTACAAAGAGGAAGGAAGGAAGGAAGGGCAAAGACTGAGAGATGAAGGAAAGAAGGGGAGGGAGGAACAACAAAGAGGAAGGAAGGGCAAAGATGAAGGAAAGAAGGGGCAGGGAAGGGAGGTTGGGGTGAGGGGGCACAGAGGAAGAGGGAGGAGCAGAGAGGAGGGAATGGCGGAAGTGTAGTGTGAGGAAAAAAATGACTGTGAGCAAAGTAGGAGGGATGGAGGGAAGGAAAAGTGAGAGGAGATAAGACACCATAGGAGAGTGAGTGAAGGAAATTAGGGAGATTGATTGGTGTAGGCAATATTATTAGGCATGGATTGTGTTCATTAATTAAGCTGAGGTGAAAGAGAATTAATTATAAGTCTGGGAGTTTGTCGTGAAGTGTAGCCTATCAGATGAGCGTGATATGTGTAGCCTAATAAGAAAGAACTAGGCCCGCTGATGAATGGAGAGAGAAGTCATACGGTAATGTTTACAAATTTTAGCTTTGCATGGGAATCCAGAGGGCATCAGCAGCACCAGGCTTATTACGGTAAATAAACAAAGATATTACAATAGAAAAGGTAAAGAAACTGGTCAATGGAAGAGTGAAATTGATTGTTAAAGAGACAGCAAATATCTTAATCAAATATACCGTACTGTATATCCCTTGACAAGAATAGACAAGAGTGGGGTGATCTGAACAGTCACGGAGGAGTAAGAATAAATTTTAAAGTAGTAAATAAAGAGTATGGTAACTTGGAGAGAGAGAGAGAGAGAGAGCGCAGTGAGATGCAGGAAACGGAGACAGAACAGTACGAGTGTGAAATGAAAGAGAGAGAGAGAGAGAGAGCGCAGAGAGAAGATGCAGGAAACAGAGAGAGAGAGAGAGGAGAGAGAGGAGGGGCTTAGGTCCGGCTGCATCGATCGCTGGCTGGCTCACATGGAGGAAAGGGAAGGGAAGGGGAGGGAAGGAGGAAACACACAGACACTCCCTCCCCTCCCTCCCATCATGACGTGTCCACCTGGCTGTGTTTATAAAAGTGAAGATTTACTTTTGAGGAGGAAAGACGACCACGCTAGTCTTGCCTGGAAAACACTTTAGGATGAGGGAAAATGTTATTGTAAAAGTAGAGTTCATTCCCAAGCTAAATGGTTAAGAGTGACATGGGCATAATTTTATGAGTTTTGCCGCCCCTTCGGATCCCACTGGTCCTCTCACTCCTTCAATTCTTCATTTACTGTCCCTCCTTTTCTTCATATTTGTTGTCCCAGCTCTCTATCACCTTCTGCCTCGTCTTACATGTCGACTGCGAAAAATATCATGCACTCAGTAAAATAATGAATAATAATAATAAAAAATTATCTCAGTAAAATAATGAATAATAATAATAAAAAATATAACTACTAACGAAGGACATACAGTAAGTGGAGCGTGGTTATATTAGGTATATTATTTACATTAGTCTATAACAGTCAACAATGTCACTCTTTCTCTAATTCGTATCTACGTCCACTTCCCACTTCTATTTTCTTTATTTTCCTGGTTTGTTTTCTATTTTTTCCTTCTATTAATCCTCCTCTATATTCTCTTCCTGTTTATCGAATTTATACACTTCTGGATAATCCTCCTCTTTACCCTTCTCATCATCTTCCTTTTTATCTTTGGCGCTATCTGACCTCGCTGTGGCGGCGTCTAATATCTATCAATCATTCCTTTTTATCCTCTCCCTATTTTTCCAAGTCTCCCTTCTGCTGGTTATCCTCCTCTTTATCCTTTTCCTACGCCAACACTTCTTAAGCGCCTTCTCCGAATAAACAATTAAGCCCTGTTTATTTTTCTTTCATACGATCCTTAGCCCTGTTGGTTATCACGATACAGTATCATGTGGTCACTGATTATATAAACACAAAAGAATTGAAAGAAAGCCAGTGGTTCCGTAGGCTTTAGGAAACTGTACGTGCTTTTTAGGAGTAACTGAGAATACCACAAATATAAAAAGCAATTATTTCCGTAGATTTTTGTCTTTTGGAACTGACAACACACAATCACACGTGCCGATGGCCTAATAACATTGCCCCATCTGGTCGGGTATATGCAAAGTAAAGATAAGCGTATCATTACCTTAATTGTGGTTTACTGTATGTATTATGATCAGCGTAACCTGGCATGGAGGAAAAACAACTGTGGTAGAGTATACACAATAACAACAGGATGCTTTAATTGGGAAACGGACATATGGTTTCACTTCATTCTTATCTTATCTTGGAATTCATGTCACATTTAATTGCTTTAGAGCTGGAGCACTATTTACCACTGCTCTCTGATATGTTCATGTTTGGTATCTTGTTTGTATATACCTGTACAGTATTTCTATCTTTGTTTTCATTAGTGAAGCTCATCAAACACAAAACTATCACATGACATTATTTCAGCACAGATACAAGCGATATTCACTCTGGCTTTAGCTCGTCATGGATGCCTTGAAAATTGCCTTCACTTTTCCATCCACAGACTGACAACTCTCATGTTTCCATCCGAACATATATATTTATTTCATCCTTTCCATTTATGCATATATATTCTTTCAATGTAATAATTTCTACTTTTCTGGTCTATATAGGTTCTTTTATCTCAAGCAGTGTTGCTAATATCCATCTGTCCATGCATCCCGGTACGTGCTGTGAGGAAAGTAATAAAAGGTACCTAGGACGAAGGACGTGGCATTGATGTGAAGCCTTGGCAACACACACACACACACAACTAAGTTAAACGAACTACACCTTTTTGGAATTCGCCCCTTAAAATATCACTTTGTGTGGATAATGCCTTCGTGTATTACTTCGGTGCTTGCTTCCTGTGTGGCCGGTGTTGTGAGGAAGGGAAGGCTGGACGCTCGCTGGAGTCGGTTGTGACTGAGGGGAAGGAAGGAAGGTTTCCAGGCATTCCAGCCCATATTTTTATAACTCGGTCCATAATCACTCACTCTGTATTATAGAATATCTTCACTGCTATATTCCGGTACTTGGTGTGTCGTCGGTATCCCTCCCTATATATATACTTCCCGGTGCTGTGAGGAAGGGTGGTGGACTTGCTAGCAGTGAGGGGAGTGAATGACTTACCGTGTGTTGCCGTGTAGTGAGGGAGGGGAGAGGAGAGGAGAGCGCGCACGTGCAATCACCACCACCTCCCAAAACTAAACGCCCGCACTCTCTCACCTCACTCTCCCAGGCTCCCTTTTCCCTTAGCACCCGAGGCTCAGTTGTCACCACAGCATCTGGGCACATATTTAGCCCTTTTTATATGACCCATGCTTTATGTTTCCGGTATTTGCATGTACTATTAGCAATGGTAGCGATGATATGATTGCACAAAAAATAATATTTATTATTTCCATTAACCAATCTGGCCGGTTCAGTAATATTGTCATAACTTATTTAAATTACAGTCAGCAACATATTTAGCGGGTTTTATATGGCCTGTGGTTTATGTTTCCGATATTTGCATATGCTTTTAGCAGTGGTAGCGATAGTTTGAAGACACAAAAATAAATATTTATCATTTTCATTAACCAAAAACTTGTGGTGGAATAGTGCCCGTGCAAACCTGCTAAGATGGTACCAGCAGTTACTGCTTTTTATGTTTCTTAATAAAATCTGGAGAAATCAGCATGATCAGCAGCAGAACTCAGAATTAAGCATCTTCCTTTACACCTCCAACCACAAGAAAGATGTTGACAACATCGTGAACTCGTCTCTAACCTTTAAGTTTACAACGGCCCTTTATAGCATCCATTTCACGAGAACCGCAACAACAATATCGGTAACTTCTGATTTTCTTGGTAAATCATGAACTATGGAGAACATACAGCAAATTACCTTGAAAACATGGAAAAATGAGAAATGTGAAACAGCACCATACGAGAAATAGATATATTTTTCAATACATTTTTAATATGGCTGATGCTGTATTTGCGCCTTCTCTTATTACAAATTGATTGCAGGTCCCCCTTTCCCAACAGTCTTCTATCAATATTGTTTTCTTTTGTATGTTTATATACAAACACTCATAATTATGAGACTGTGAACAGTACTATATAATATTAGATATTATAAGTCTTGTAGGCTCATATTGATATGTATACCTGTAGCCGAAACATGTCTACCACCGAAATATCCAAAATGAAACCCAAACAAACAGTATTAATTTTAGTGTACACAAGTGAGGAAACTAAAGCTGTGTATTGTTTATAATGAGGTATTGTTGAAGGAGCAAACTTTAATTTACTATAAGCATGTTTATAATTATGATTAGTATATTCCTCACTATACAAAGTTATTATAGTGCCATACTAATCATAGTTAGAGGTGTATTGTATATTGGGCCTTATTCATGAACATTCGTGGTGCATACAGTGGCATGATGCAGGTACGACGGCTCTATAGACAAACAACAGAACCATCGTACCATTACCACGCCATCGTATACACCATGCATGTCCTTGAATACGGCTCATAGTTTACGTGAAGGCAGAGATATTGCCGGATGCAGTCCACAATATTCCAAATTTTAATCATGTAAAAATAAATCTAAAAAATCTTCAGCAAAAAGAAATAAATCTAACAAGAACGTTACCATTTTTTTTTCAGCAAACCTCTATATACCTCATCTGGTCTCTAGTTAATATCCTTTAGTCCTATAGTAGGAATATTTGGAATATTTTTACAAGTTGCCACAACTCGATTTCAAAAATGTTACTATTACCAGTGTTTATATTTCACTATTACAAACAACTTTTGGAACTTTTCTATATAATGTACCATTTCTTCTGCAAATGCGGTATAACAGTAGTTACCTCTTATAGTTAGGTCCCGGTAGTCTGCCCAAGTTAGGTCCCGGTAGTGTGTCCCAGTTCAGATTAGGTTAGGTTAGGTCAGGTCATGTGAGGTCTGACTAATTTCTACTGTATATTTTTTCCTGCTTAGGTCCCGGTAGTCTGCCCAGGTTAGGTCCCGGTAGTCTGCCCTGGTTAGGTCCCGGTAGTCACACTAAATCCTTCTAGGAAATATATTTTTTTCCAGTGAAATCCTGTTGTGGCAACTTGTAAAAATTTACCGAATTTGAAGCTTCTAATTCCTGACCCTGCCACGAAACAAACTCCTATATAGGTGTGTGTCTCGTGGCAATACATGTATTTGAAAGACTCGTTTACCTCCAATTTTCAGACTACTGTACATCATATGGTCCCTTAACAGGTCTACTAAGTTAAAATGGCTAATAAATTTGCATATCGTGGAACATTAGTCATTTTTTGGGTTCTAAATTAGTGACTGTCCTGTAGATCTTCAGCAACCCTGAAGGGGAAATTCTTGTGTAGGTGAATTAGTTAGAGGGCTACTGATTCCTCCAAAATATGCCGGCACCAAATGAACAAAATTGTGGTGGCCTGTTGCCTGAAATAGTTTGGAGGAATCAGTTGCTCCAGATTTACCAACACTGTATTAACCCTTAAGTTATCTTTTGGTACCTTGGAAATCTTATATGTTTTAACCTAGTATCCTTTGGAACTCACAACCTTACGTAATATTGTTTTTGGAATGTTCTTTCAAAAGTAAATATTTCCTAGTAGAGGCTATAATAGTTTGTATTTTTCAGATTATGGTGCCATGAAGTTACTCCCAGTGTAGCCTAAGACACCAAACAGCCGCCAATATGAAGAAGGATAGGGAAATACAAAAATCTTATAAATTATAAGTATCCCAGTTCTGTTTACTATAATCACAATGTGCCATGTAAATATGCAGTATCTTGGACTAACTTAGATTCTTTTATGCCACTATTGATCCTGTAAAATATGGAGACTGGTTGTAACTTGAAAACTAGGCTAACATAATAGCCAGGTTTATGTAAGGCATATATTTAAAAAATGGAGGACTTTAATAGCAGTGTTACTTAGAGTGTCTAGAATGTCAGAGGTCCAAATTAGCTTACTTTATTAATTGTGTTAGATCTTTAATGAAGCACTGAGGTGAGGGTGACTTCTCATGTTTCCAATTTGGTTTGTGGAAGTCATTGTCTGTCAGTGTCTTCACTTGACAAGAATCATAGACTTAGGAATAATTTAATGGTGGTATTATCGAAATACTACTTCTAGGAAAAGGGTCTTCGTCACTCAGTTTAAATGATTGTGCTATTTGAATTAAGCGACGAAAGCCATGTCCTCGAAGAAGAAGTTTCCTAATACGACCCTATGACTCTCACCTATGGGTACAATTCCATAATCTTAAGGCCTGACTAGGAATATGGTGCCTGGGTGCCACCTGTAGATAATCTCTCGTCTTCCCCAGCACATCGCACCAGATCCTGAGTCTAACTGGCATCAACTTCACCAGACAGACTGTTATTGTAAGTATTTTACCATTGTGCTGTATTTGAATGTGTATTTTGTCATATAATGCTGGCAGAAGTAAAATGTATGATGGTCATGGAATATTGTTAGATGAGACTGATAATGCAAGTGTGTAAAATGTGCAATCATTCATAAACCTACCAGTCACAGTGACATTTCACACCTTTCTCTGAACCCTAGCCTGATGGTACTAAAGCTCATAATTAGATCACCATCCATTCCTGCGTATACTGTCCACTTGCCTCCCTAAAAAAACATTTGGGCCATAAATGCATGACTCGGTTTGGTATGAAATGTTTGTCCTGAGCGATGAGGTCTTGTTTTATCAGGGATTATCTCAAATGAAATGCTTCTGTACTGTACATCTGTTTTCTTTTTTTGATGTGCAGGGTTTCACAGAAATGACACTTATTCCCAGCAAGGACAGTATAAGATACATTTGGCTCAACTGCAAACAATGTTGTGTATATCGGGTTACCCTCAACGACACACTCGAAGTCTCATTCCAGTACTTCGACCCCTTACTGGAAGTATGCCCACTAGAATCAAAACAGTGAGTAGGTCTATGTGTTTATGATTTATGATACTTGGATATAAGCATTGTAACTGCTCCCTAGACCTGGCACACCTTTGTTTTCCCAGATGATATCAGGCTGGTTTGTGTTCCTTAATAAATACTACAGTAAGTTATAGTCACTTGGTCAGCGTGCTCTTTGTTCTTTCTTTGACCTGTAGTTACTTTTGTTTATTTATTTCATTACAGTATATCTATAATACTTTTCAGGATGTATTAATGAATTACAAAAGAAAAACTTTTGAGTGGTACCAAAAACTTTTGTACCACAATGGCAACAAATAGACTTTGGATTTAGGTGCAGTGCAGAATAGGGATTTTCAAGATTTCCTTTAATGAGAATTTTCTTTAATGCTGTAAGGTTGCAAAGGCAAATTCATGAACCTATTGAACCTGAAAATATATTTTCATTTAGTAATAATAAGGCCGCCATGTGACATAAAACACTACTGCTACCATTGTTTTAGTGAGGTAGTATGAGATCATATAGTTGTTGCTTGTATTTTATAACAATTAATTTGTCCTACTCACCTCCCTGCCACCTTGCACATTTGTTTGACAGGAGGAATCTGGAGTTCATGAACAAAAGTCAAATAACAGGCGTGACGTCTGTGGACCCAGAGATGGGAAGGGGTGAGCTGCTGATTGTGGTAACATCTGAGGCACAGCACATGATTCAGGAGGGCAAACCTCTCAGAGTTGGTGTTGAATTTTCCCTAGAAAAACCTCAGTCCGGCCTTCATTTCGTCGTCCCAACCACCGAAGGGACTCTGACAGAGGTAGGAAAAGCAAGAGTTTCATTATTGCACTTTTTCAGTATGTATTAATTATTGTGTGCAGTTTTTACTTTTATCTATAGTTAACAGGCAGATCACAGTTGATAGTGTGAAGGCAAATTTTAAGTGACGGAAGCCTTGTAATTACAGTAGCTGATAATTATGATATTGTATTTAGTCTCCTTGAGCTCCAAACAGTGCCTGTGTTCAAATGACCCTTTATTTTGTTCAGGTTCACCAGCATTACATCTGTATAATGTAGTTGTAACCTAATGAGGATATGAACTCGGTATCCTAATAACTGAATCTTGAAGCTACTGTACTGTGGTTTGCCATATAGGCTTATTGGTATTCTAGTTTGTCTTCCTAACTCATTATTTCTGCTAACAATTTTATGGGACACAGAAGGCAGCTCACCTCTTCACATATGGGAATGAAAACAGTGCCCGGTTGTGGTTCCCCTGCATTGACACATGGAGTGAAGTGTGTACATGGCGCCTCGAGTTCACTGTAGATGACTTCATGACGGCGGTAAGCTGTGGAGACCTGACCGAGGTGGTTTATACACAGGACATGAGGCGCAAGACTTTCCACTACACCCTCAACACTCCAACCTGTGCACCAAATATTGCTCTGGCTGTTGGGTGAGTTGCATTTGGTGTTGTTCCATTATTCATTGATGTTGATATTGGAATCTGAGAAGTTTTATGTATGTGTTCACGTGCACATGCCCGCCCGTCTGCCAAGGGATATTTGATTATTTGGTATGTGTTCCCTTAAAATGCTTAAATGGCTCCTTCACCTCCTGTGTGTGATTTCTCTCTTTTCAGTTCTGTTATTTTGTGTTCCTTTACTAATTTATGAACACCTCTCTTTTTTTTTCTCCAGGCCTTTTGAGATCTACGTTGATCCCTTCATGAACGAAATCACTCACTTCTGTCTGCCTCAGCTACTGCCCCTCATGAAGGCTTCTAGTAAATATCTTCATGAAGCATTTGAATTTTATGAAGAACTGTTGTCAACAAGGTCAGTTATTGTACTTGTAATTGTAATAGGATCTGTTTACTGCAAGTAATGCTTTGCTTATAAAGAAATGGATAGCGATTAATGTTTATGTTAAAGATACAGAATTATTCATACATGAAGAAAGTTAAAGAGGTTAGTAAATGAGAGGATCATGACAGTAAATATAATGCTTGCAAGAATAATTTTCAGAAAAATAGTGAATATAAGAAAATGGTTGGGAGAACAATGCATGCCTATTGTCATAAAATTGTTAAAATATAATTGAAAATGTTCTGTACACTATTTGTCTAACTTGGGATTACAGTATTGCCTTTATGAGCTAATATTGGATGGAGTAGTTTCTGTGATTAAGGGGATAGTGCAATGTTGGTAAATCTAAAGTAACTGATTCCTCCATACAATTCCAAGCAGCAACAGGAAACCATTATTTTTGTTCATCTGGTCCTGTGTCCTGGCATAAATTACCAAAAGTGTATCAGCCCCTAATAATTTTGGTGTATTCCAGGTATCCCTATTCTTGCTATAAGCAAGTGTATGTTGATGAAGCTTATGGGAATTTACACTCCTATGCCACCATGAGCATCCTGGAGTAAGTATATATCTTTTCTTTACATCTTATAATTATGAGGTTATGGTTATGAAGAAGTAATGAAAACCCTTCTACCTCACACTATATCAGGGAGAGGCTTGCTGGTTGGCTGAGATATAGCAAATTTATTTATAATAGCATTAAAGTTTTTTATTTTTTCACCTTTAAACACTTGGGTTTGTTCCTTATTTACCATGGCATCTCTGCAGTCCGGGCCTTTCTCCTTCACTCGTGGGCACTATGTAAACAACACATTTGACGGTTAATAGCTTGTAATCCACTCATGTTACATAAATAAATTATACAGGATATTGAAGTACAAACCTTTAGCTGTCTCCTAATGTACTTGTGAAGACTAAATGGACATCTATAGGATGGCTAGCAAGGTGAAATTGACATTAATTAAAAATTCACATATACACTCTATTTACATATCTAAGTACAATACATTTTCACACTCTAATTTCATTATAAAACATTTCAGAATCATATTTTTCAACACAACAATATGAAATATAATGTCACTATTGTTTTTAAGTACAAATATAGTAATTACAGGAAAAGAGGAGTAATGAAAATACATCCTTATATGGTCACTGCTCTTGTAACATTGATTGGAAGTGGCTGGCTAGACTGGGTAGTCCCTTGGCTATCACACACAGTGTTGCAAGCTCAAAACTAGCATGTTATGGGGCACGCATATTTATTATCAGTGCCCCATCTCCCTCTCCCCCCATATTTTTTTTTTTCTGTCCTGAAAATTTGGTCTCCTTGTGATATAAATTAAAAATTCATCGCTCACCGCCAAATGGAGGAAACTGCCTTCGTCCTACTCTTACAAAAACACACATTTTTAAACAACCACCTGCCATATACCATCTTCTAAGCCTTCCCATTCTGTACCCTTCTGATCACTCTTATTCACCTTGTTCACCACTCTTGTATTTTCTATTCTTTCCTCTGTTCTCTGATTTGATGGCAACAACTTGTATTCATCTGATTTTTTCTCAGCGTGAACCTGTTATGCAGCAACCGAATCATCGACCAAGTGTATACAACACGGAAGACCATGGCTCTGTGTGTGGCCCAACAGTTCTTTGGCTGCTTTATCTCTCGCCAGGCATGGGCCGACGCTTGGCTTACCACCGGCATAGCAAATTACCTCATGAGTCTGTATGTTAAGAAGCATTTTGGATTGAATGAATACAAGGACTGGATACATAGTGTGAGTAACTGTTATTGTATGTTATTACCGGTATATATAAAAAAGTATTTTGGATTGAATGAATATAAGGACTGTATACATTGAGTGAGTAACTGTTATTGTATGTTAAGAGGCATTTTAGGTTGAATGAATACATAGTGTGAGTAACTGTTATTGTTATTGGCTGCTTCCTCATGTAGGCTACAGTTGGGCAAGTATGAAACAGACACAATTTGATACTTAGGTATGAAAATGACAAATGTTTGTTTATTTTATTATTTTCTTAATAATAATACATCAATGCAGTAGATGCCTGGCCACACCCTCAGCATTTAGAGAGCACAAAATACTATGAATTTACTCTTTCGCATATTAAGATGTAATAGATTCATATTAGGCCAGACATACAGTGCACCAAATATATGAATACATTTCCAGAATAACTTTTAATGAATATACTGGTTGGAGGTGAAAGTTTTTTATTAATTAAAACATATGAATATTTACAAGTTATAAATTATAGTACAGTATTAAGGTTCCATCAACTCAATTCTTATTTGTGAAAGTCATTATAGGATGTTTGAAAAAGTTATTGAATATGTGAAACATTGGGCTGTATGCAAAAACATTTATAGTGTTGACGATGGCATGGTACTGGTACGACGACTCCATAGACAAACAACAAAAATCATCATACCGGCACCAAGCCATCGTCAACACCACTGGTATTCTTACATACAATAAATTATTTTATGGGAGAGAATACTGTACCCAACTGCAACTGATAATTTCACTTGTTTTCCACAGGAGCTGCTAGAAATTATTGACTATGAGGAACGTTTTGGTGGCATCATCCTTGATCCCAGTTCTTCCCCCAATGAACCCCAGAACATCCCCATAGGTTCCCCAAATAATATCAGCAAGGACACATTCTACTTCTCTGTTAAAAATCCTCATGCCTCCTCCCCTCACTTCATCAGTGTCTATTACAAGAAAGCTCACCTCATCATCCGCATGCTGGAGTTCCGTATTGGACAAGAGCTTATGATGCAGGTACTATAGTTTATTCACTACACCTAGATCAAATACCAATCATCCAGTGTAATGTGTGAAATACCACCCAGTGCTTATTGAGATATGTATATCAATGGGATACAACTATATGATGTTGTGTGTGTAAGCCTTGTGCATTGGATGTTTACAAATAGATATTATTGTGGTTTGGGGAACAATATAATTTACCTTGTTTCTGACAGGTGTTCAACAAGCATCTGTCCCTTGCACTGATTGCAGTGGCCAACAAAGGTCATCCTGCTGGCTGGTCTAACATGCTCATGTCTACAGCTGCTTTCACAAAGGTGGGAATTTAGTATATTTACTGTTACTGTCTTAGGGTTTAACAAATACACAAAATATGTAAAAAGTACTGTATTATATCAGAATTTGGAGTCACTACAGGCCCCTTGTTTTAGGGATCATGTTAACTTAAATGAGTTGGAGGAATGATTTGGTCCTCTAACGTTTACAGTAGTACTGTACATGTCTTTTGGGAAGAATCATTGAAACTCATTCATAATTATTATAGATAGGCCAAATTTACTAAGTGAAAAAAGAAAAATTACAAAATATGAGTAGATACGGTCACAGATAGTATTTATTACCTGCCCACTTGATATTGAACCAAACCAGGAAGAGTAATGTAGATATACTGTACATGATGTTTCAAATAACTGAGATATTCATTCCTTTAATTTTTATGGAGTGGATAAAAACTGGTATAAAATATGCAAATATATAAAATATGTTTTCACTGCTCAATTATACAGTAAACAAAGCATGAGGAAGGTATCTGTAACTATCCATATATATTTGTAGTTGCTTTACCAGTGTTTATTAGGGACCTGTGATTTTGTTCACAAATTTGAAGGCACCAATTCCTTCAAACTGTGCCACAAAACTGACCCAATCAGTATTAAGTACCTCCACTTCTGTGTCACAGTTTGGAGGAATCTGTAGTCTCCATTTAACTGACTATATCACAGGCTCCTTCATCACTAAAATGTGTATAGTTTTCTCTGCTGACAAGACTCACCTCACATTAACCGATACATTTGAACTTCATTATAAGTTGATAATAGTACAATACAGTACTTCCCTAAGTTCCCTTGTCTTAATATTACCATGTTTGGAATGTTTAAGGCAATATTATAAAGTATCATCACTCATTGGTACTTAAACCCGTTATCCCTTTAGCCTCAGGAAGTAACAAAAGAGTTTCTAAAACTACTTTATGACTCTATAGGCCATCTTCACAGTGACTGGCAAGGATATCACTGTGTTCTGTGACCAGTGGGTTCGTCAAGGAGGACATTCCAAGTTCAACATGAAGTTCCTCTTCAACCGCAAGCGGTAGGTTGGCAAATGAAGTTACAGACGTGTCAACCAGGCCTCTGTTATAGTTATAACAGGCCTGGATGACCCAGTAAGTCAGAGATTTTCACTTGAGATGTAAAACCTCATGATCATAAAAAGGTATGTTTTGAAGACGATTATACTATAATTATATAAAATACTTGAAACAAAAACATCATTAACAGAAATAAAAATACATGGTAAGTGTTCCAAGCAATACCAATAAATCATATTTTCCATTTCATGCAGTACATTATTATTAATAAGTCTGTATTGTATGTACTATGATTGAAAAAATTGTGGAATACATAGATAGGTATTTGCAGGAACATAGTTGAGATGACCATTGAGCAAGGTTACATTGGAGAGTTGGGCATCCGTCGCTATGTGGGTCCACTGGTAGTGTGGATACAGGAGCTGGATGGAACGTTCAAACACACCCTCCAAATTGAACACCAAGTAAATTTAATTTCATAATTGTGGTATTTTTTTCTTCCTAAGCTGCATGTGTATTTAAGCTTTACATATAATTATCTAATACATATAACAAAACCCTGGGTTTTCCTTCCATGATATCCCCTGCAAACCTTTTCTGTTGGCTACAGAAAAACAGGGTACCATATGTAATATAGTATGTACAAGTAGCCAAGTCTGTATTAATCACAGTTTAGTGATTGACAAGTTTATGTTGATGAAAAGGGATGCAAAGGAGATAAGAAGGAATGTGAAATTGACTCTGATTCAACATTCAAGCAGTTTACAAACTGACTCAAACTCATCAGTGTGACTAAGTATCCTGTTTACTAAAATTGATGTAATTTGAAATGGAATTGTTCCAAATTGTCCAATTAAACAGTGTATATTTGTCATATCCTGTATCATTTATTTCACTGCAGGTGTCGAAGAAGGAGATTGTTTGCCACTCCAAATCTCGTCGTAACAAAAAGAAAAAGATTCCCCTGTGTACTGGTGAGGAGGTGGATATGGATCTCAGTCACCTTGAGTAAGTCCCCAACATGGACATGATCATGGTTGTCAATAATGTTCAGCATTACATCCATGGCTAACATTATAAGTTTCAGGTGTTGGTGAATGAATGTGAATATTTTTTAATCCATTGAAAACTGCAATTCATTTTTCAAAAGTACCCTTATTATTCTTGGAGATGCACAGTATCATGTTTTATTATTTATAATATGAAAGAAATTATTGCTGACTACTTCCTATTTTTGTGTTGAAGTGCTGACTCGCCTGTGCTGTGGCTGCGGTTGGACCCAGACATGACGATGATGCGTGCTGTGGAAGTGGAACAACCTGACAACCAGTGGCAATTCCAACTCAGACATGAGCGTGATGTTACTGCCCAAACACAGGCCATTGATGCACTCAATAAACTGGCTAAACAGGGTAGGTATGTGGATGTGTGTACGCAAGTGTGTGCACATACGTAATAGCGTGTACAATCACAAGCCATAATAAGTGACTAGGCCTTGTTTTTTTAGTCATCTGACAATACCACTGAACCAAGTACAATGCCTATCCTGTCTCATATTTACTGGAGTTCATTTAATATGCCATCAGGCTATTTGAATCAGATTTGGATACTTATTATGGCTCGTAACTATACAATATACAGTTCGTGAGTTTATGACCCAAGGAAATTTCCATGTCCGACATTATCCCACTCAGGATTCCACCCAGGTACTCTTACCCACTAAACCACTATTCTAATATATGCTGTTGTTTCATTGTTTCAGGTGCTGTTACAACTGAAATGAGGAATACACTGAATGCAGTGCTAGAAAATGAGCAATGCTTTTACAAGGTAGGATATGTTTAGTTGCATATAATTTTACAACATGTAACTTTAATGATATTTTTATGTACATTGATGATACTTCTTTCCCAGCAGCATAACTGGGAGTAGGACTCATCAGTCTAGAATAGGTGCAGGGGAAATGAGTTACTTGAGAGAAGCATGTGGACTTACCAGGTGGGATGGAGAAAGTAATAAGAGTGTGTATGAGAGATGTGGTATGAATAAAAACGAAATTGATATCAAGTGTGGGGTGATTGAGAGGGTGAAGCATAATACATTGAGGTGGTTTGGACATGTGGAGAGAATGTAAGGTGAGGAGTTTGTAAAGAAGGTATATGGAAGTGAAGTTAAAGCACCTGGTTTGAGAGGCAGACCCCCAGTTAGATGGCAGAAGAGTATGTGGGGTAGAGAAATGTGAGGGACATAGTAGGGTTTAATCAAGTAAGGAGGGAATGTTGGAACAGGGAAAGCTGGAGACACTTTTGCCATGGCCACCTCCTTGGGGGTAGTTCCCAGAATTAAATGTCAGAGCTATAGATAGATAGACAGCAAAACTATTGCATATTTAAATGAAATATCTGTTTCCAATAAGATTCCACCTTCATCGGTCATATACTGCGTCCTCATTTAACTCCTTTTCCTGTGGGATTTCTGTTCATTAAATCATCTTTGTTAACACTAGCCACAGACATTGGCAATGGACCTAGCTATCATTTAACTAAAAGCCAGAGACTGATGTAGCAGCAAATATTCTTATACTGTAGTTATCTCTATTGGAGCAGTTGTGAGGCCTACTTTTCAAGCAAGTTTCCATTGCCATTGTGTTCTGAAATTATATGGGTACTTGAAAAGAGTGGATGAAATTAGAGTGGTATAAAAGATGTAAGAGGGAGTATAATGGAGAAAAAGACAAGACAGACCTCAAAAGGGATGGTACAGCATGATTGTGGTAGTACGTTATGGCTGATAATTGTGGACCAAGAACAGTTGTGTTTCCATGACTGTACTGTACTGTAATGGGGATTGAAGGGGAGTGTGACCCATTTATCAGGATAATTTATACCTCTATTTTTTCTTATTTTATAGTCTATCCCTTGCCCTGGAGTCCCCCACCCCTTGTAACAGGGAAATAGGATATTGACAGTGAATTAATAAACACAAATATTTTATATACTTCAAGATTCGTTGCCGAGCAGCCCACTGTCTGACCCAGGTGGCTAATGCTATGGTGGCCAACTGGAATGGTCCACCGGCCATGATGCAGATTTTTCGCAAGATGTTTGGCTCCTTCTCCTGCCCCAATATTATCCGGCAACATGACTTTACTAGTCTCCAGAACTACTATATCCTCAAGGTAAAGTTCTGTCATGTATGATCTTATTTTTGTGTGTATTGCATTGGCCAGGAAGAAACTTTTCTTACCATGTGACACTGGACACAGGTGCTGCCCCATAGTACTGTATTCTCTATTTTGATACATGGAAATGAAGCAGCAGCAACCACCTCAACCTCATTGGTTACAATATTGCCACTGTAGTGTATATAATAACAAGACCCTACCCTACAGACCCTACCGGTGGCCATGGCAGGACTGCGCAATACCCAGAAGTCTTGCCCACCAGAGGTTCTTGGCTTCCTGATGGACCTGATCAAATACAGCGACAACTCCAAGAACCGGTACTCAGATAACTACTACCGGGCGTCCTTGGTGGATGCCCTGGCAGCGTCTGTGTCAGTGGCCCCCATCCAGCATGACCCAGCCACTATCACTTCTGACACACTCACTGAGGATGTGAGAAGGATTCTCTGTGAGGTGAGGGTGGCAAGAATGCACTCATGCCATTATAGTATATTAAAGTTTATCGTCACCTTCATAAACAAACTGAATTGCCCAAGTCATTTTATCTTTAGTACTTATATTATTATGATCCTACCATAAGATATGATTTAGGCAATAACACGGAAATCTAAGAAAACTGACTTTGGTCATTTGTTTATAAGGGTGTTGATAGGATGTTGTTACTGAAGAAGATAAAGTGTTCTAGTGTCTGCCACCAGTTTTAGTTCTGTATTCCACTAATGACAACTCTCTTTTAGTTGAGTTTCTTAGTACAGTATAGCAATTCTTACGTTTTTCTTCTGGGGATTTAGCCCTGACATGTTCGACTAATGACCTGGTTCTTGTTTTGCTTGCTTTGTTGTTGTGTACTGTACTGTATTCATCTCTTGTTATGACAGGTGACGAGGTACCTGAACCTGGAGAAGATGTTGCCGTGTTACAAGTACACTGTCACCGTCTCCTGCCTCAAAGCCATCCGGGTCCTGCAGAAAAATGGTCACATCCCCCCAAAGTCAGACATCTTCAAGGCCTATGCTACCTACCCTCAGTTTATAGGTGAGGACACTAAATGCAAATAAAGTACAGTATTCAGAGTTGGGTTATGCATGCAAGACCTGCATAGACCACTAACCTCATTAAGACACACTACAAACAACCTACAGATCATAAAGAACAAAGCCCCCCAAAAATACTGATATCAGAAACTGCACAGTTACTACACCTACGAACCATCTACTGTACACCATGAAACCAAAAGTTCATAAGGTCAAGACTTGGATCATCTTGATGTGAAGGGCACACAAACACTTGCCACACCCTCCACAAACCCACAATATCCATTACATTACATGGTGGCATAGGACAATGGATTGTACAGGTTAGGTGACTCATTCGAGGCCATCTCTTGGCAATTAGGATATATGGCAATATTGTAGATAAAGATTTCATCCTCATAATCCCAGTGTATAATGAGTTTTTACTGTACTGTACTTCCAGATGTTCGTGTGGCAGCTGTGGAGCAGCTGGTTGACTTCCTGCCACATCATGGCAACCGCGAAGACCTAGACTTCTTGCTGACCTTGGCTGAGACCGACCCAGTCCCCCGAGTACGCTTCTTGGCCCTGGTGGCCCTTGCCAAACGCCCACCCTTCCTTATGGGCCAGAGTCATCGACTGGACAATGAGCATCTTGTTGAGCGCCTCTGGACATTCATGAAGTTGGTAGTTTGGTTCATTTAGCTGAGAGTTTAATAACATAGTATGGGACAAGTAAATTAATTTCACTACATGTATATTATTTAGGAAGAATGATTGGATTGTAAACTTTGGTACAAATTAAATTAGTGAACACTTCCTCTATATCGTCATCTATGCAGTTCTGCGCAGCCATGTGACTCTCGTGTACGGTCTGCGGTGATGGACCTTTACTACGCCCTGTACGGTCGCCGTCGGCCTTCGTGCATTCCTGCCTCTGAGCCGGCCCTGGTCCTTAATCTTCGTAAGCCTCCCAACCCTCCCATCCTGCCTCCCATCACTGTCCTGGTGAGTTAGCAGAAATTAATACTTGACCTACCACTTAATGTGCATGCATCTTTGACAATAAGGGGATGTGGCTTTCACTTACTTAATCTGCTATCACATGTTGGCTCTGACATTTACAAGAACAAGTACTATAATAGAGTTAATTACCTCAGGGCCTCTAATTTTATGAGGAACTCAAACTTAAAACTTTGAGGTACAGTACCTGTGTAGCATTCCCCATAGTAAAATTTATGAGTAGCCTAGCATAAATCTTAGCAGAAATTTTGGTCTGCCATATTGATAGTTTCACTTCCTGACTGCTTTGTTTTAATACTCAAGCAACATGTCCAATGGATGTACAGTACTTTCCTTAATAAGGGAAAATCATTTAGAGGTGATTAGAGAGAAGTGTAACAGTAGCTGATCATATTTGAGGTGCCAAGGCCAAAGCTTACTTCAGTTAACTTGCAGGTGAAGGAAGAGGAACCACCGCCACCACCACCCCCACCTGTCAAACTGGAGCCGCCGCCGCCACCATCTGATATCCTGACCGACCCCTTGTCTGAGGTGAAGGCCGAACCCATCGATATTTCTGGGGATGTCATCTTTACAGAGGAAAACAATATCAGGGTGAAGGTTTGTCCAGTTGTTTTGGTGGTGTTTCATATGATTATTAGTTCAGTACCTTTTTTGGAGCTTGCTGATGTTTAATTTTTTCTGATGTTTATTGGTATTTTTTGAAGCATTAAACATAATGCTATTAGTTTATATGGACAAAAAAATGATAAATCACCAAAAATGCTTATGAACATGTTCTACCAGTAGTACTGTAATACTGTAGTAAACAGTAATGATTAATGCAGTACTATGCCATAAGTGCTATACCATAAGTCTAAAAAATAACTTTTATTACTAAATTACCCTCTTTAGCATTTCTACATACAGTACTCCATCCATTGATGTATGTTGTGTCCCTTTCAGGAGGACGTGGAAGTATTTGAAGAACGCATAGAAGAGGTGATGGCTGTAAAGAGCGTGACCCCCAGTGTGGAAGGAGACATGTCTGAGTCTACCACATCTCTCCCAGGTGACAGCCATGACTCTCAAGGAGGACATACAGGTACACTACAATACATACATTATCAGTTTTATATTTATCGTAATTTTTTTATTTAAGTTGATATTTCTTGGTGATGTTACAGGAAACATTCTCTACATCATTGTATTTTGTTTTGTTTTTTAACTGAACTTGGTATTTCCTGGTGACGGAACTGGAAACTTTCTCTAAGACTAGAGATTTTACAAAGTTGTGAAGTATTGTAGGAATATGCTAGTAAAGTGGAGAAAGAGCTTAGGTTGAAATTGATGGAGGATAGGGATTTTGAAGGCTTATGGAAGGTTTACAAGGATTTCTTAATTAAGAATGCCAAAAAGGTTTGAGGAAAAGCCAAATTTTTGAGTTGCCAGACAAATTCTTAAGTGGATAATATACTTTTGGTACATTAGAGTGTCTCAATTCCTCCAAAGTATACCAAAATACAGGACCCGGTTTTAAATAACATAATAGTGATCTGTTGCTTGGAATAATTTAGAGGAATCAGGTGCTACAGTTGTACCAATACTGTACTATCCCCTTAAGAGAGGTTGTAGCAGTGAAATGTTAATTCATGATTACTTTGACAGGTTTTGAGCCAGACATGTTCCGGACCGGTAGTGCTGACTCCCATGGCAGAACCCACAAGATCAAGAAGAGGAAAAAGGACAAGAAGCACAAAAAACACAAGAAGCACAAACATGAACACAAGGACAAGCTGGATAAACTGGGCAAATTTATTCAAGAAGAGAACCTCAGCTCAGGTTCTTCCAACCCTCCCTCTCCTGCCTCCCCCTCTGCTTCTGCTTCTGCCAATCTTTCTGTCCCCACTACAAATATAAACCCTGTATTACCACCTTGAGCTACCACACTATAGTAATCCTTTGTATTCTGCAGTTGATGGGAGTATATTATACTGTTTTCTATGAATTTGTATATAGTAAACCTCATTATGGATGTGTAATTTACAAAGAGAGTTTACTGTACTGTACACAGATTCATTACAAACAGTACAATACTGTACAGTACACACCCATAACAACAGTGATAAGCAAGGGATTACTGTACTACTGTACCTCCCTTTCAATGATCACACAGAGAAAACCACAACTTCACATCATAAATCTTAGGGCTGTAGGCATGAAATCCGTGTTGGTGACAATGGCGTGGTACCAGTACGATGGCTGTGTAGTGTGTCTATGGAGTCATCATACTGGTGCCACATCATCATATGTTAGAATATTTATGGTGTTGAAGATGGTGTGGTATCAGCATGATGGCTGTGTAGCATATCTATGAAGTCTTTGTACCTGTACTGTACCTTGTCATCGTTAACACCACCAATGTTCTATCATACAACCCTCTTCGACTCATAATCCTTCAACCCATATCCATTTAAAAACATTCTCCCTGGCCCTCTTCTTGTTTCTTCACCCTCCCCTTCTTCTATATGGGTTTTGGATGTAGGTGTAACCGTTTTCGAGTTATCAGCAGACAAAACAGAGACGGTTTGCCAATTATAGTATAGATGCTACTTCTATGTGGTACTCCTATTATTTTGCAATATGAATTGAGCGACGAAGAGTCTTCCTCGAAGATTAAGT
Source organism: Petrolisthes manimaculis (assembly GCA_034508575.1). Lineage (NCBI taxonomy): Eukaryota > Metazoa > Arthropoda > Malacostraca > Decapoda > Porcellanidae > Petrolisthes > Petrolisthes manimaculis. Next base: position 35,525 of record JAWZYT010001311.1, on the reverse strand, counting down.
TTAACAATACTACGCTGTGTGTAATTTTGCTATTGTTATCATTACAGTGGATACTTTTGAATATTTATCAATGTGTTTTATTTATTTAATTCTCCTCATATTTTACCACAATATAAAGTTTGTATATTATAGATATATGTAGACTTGTGGTTATTAGCCTTACATAAACATCATATCTTGTGCTACATTTACAAGCAGTTCAAATGATACACAGATATTGATATTTACTTAACTATTGTCAACCCTTTGAATATTTGTTGGCTATATATGAAGGCCTGGTATAGCTTATATAAAAAAATGTATAATTTATGCCATCAAATATTTACAAGGCTATTTGCACTGTGAAAAATTAATACAATTATTCTTACATAAAAAAATAACTACTTCTGTATGTATTATTGTATATATATATACATATACAGTAGTCTGGTGAAGCCCAATCGCATTATTACGAACCGTATGAGTGTTTGGCACTACAGTACCCTTGACAAAAGCTAGGTTGGGTTAGGTCATTCTCTTTCAGGTAAAATTGGCTGGGAAAGACAATGAGGCTATTTGAAATATTGTCCCTTGGTTGTTGTTGTTGATGTTCTCCCGGGGCAGAATGGCCTCCTGCCACACAGACCCCTGGTACACTGGTCGCAGTGAAAAAACAAATTAAAATAAAGGAGGGGCTGCATGGCCCTATATGCCTGGGCTACCGAAGCACATCCCAGGGAAATGGGACCAGAGCTTACTGGACCAGGGAGTCTGGGGGCCTCTGACCTCCAGGGAGATTGGGTGAAAGGCTTTGATCCCACAACCAGTACTGTGGACCCAAATCCATGTTACCACAAGAGCTACAAGTGGGGCCATACCTTCCATGAGACCAGCCCTGAAGGGACTATAAGAGGAAGGGAGTTTACACTGCTGCATGCAAAGGGCAATGCACTCCCGTGTGCTGGCGGTCCACACAGCAGTGAAAAAAGGGCCTCCAGTTGCTGTACACCTCACGTGGATTTTTAATCCATGTGGGCAGATCTCGTCAAATCCACTAGAAAGTAACCAAATCCTGCAGCAATCTTTATTCTAGCCCTTTGGGGATAACTAATATTCACAGAGAATAAAGTCAGCCCCACTGGGCCCTTGTCTCATGGTTGGTTTTATCACTATATCCCAAGCGTCATTTTCCAACTACAGTTGCATATTTTGGTGCGGGCGGTGTAGAACGCTCATACAGAAGGTAAAAAGGCTGCCTGGACATACATAGTCATACAGAACGTAATAATGCAACCGTTACCCGGCCCCATACCGAGTCATGTGTGACATATTTCCCGCGCAAATTTCTCTACGGTGTATTAACATTCGAGTATCAGCACCGGCTTCCACGCTACCTTATCTAGGGGAAGAGGTGGTTGATGAAATTACTAACAATAAAGAAATACTTTTAACGTGATTAGTGTAATTTTAATTGTACATAACTAACCATTGCGGCGAGTACACATTTCTGGTACATCATAATGAATTAAATTTGAGTTGAAATTATTGTCCCTGATGCAAACATTTAATCTATATTCGTTAAAGAATGCATAGTTAATAATTATTTAGGTGAATATAATATAGTTTGATGGTTATTCATTGAAGTTAGTGGGGTTGGGGTGGGCGGGGTCCCTATATGGATGGCTTGGTATGGGGGAGGGAGAATGGGAGTAGGAAGGGACACAGTGTTGCTAAATATGGTTACTTTTCCTTAGACATGGGGAATTAGAGGTACCAATGGGAAAATTATATATAGATTGTTCAAAAGTAATGAGGAAAGAAAATTTGTATATATTGTGGAAAGGGAGAGAGAAAAAGATTGCAAGAAAAATACGGACGCGTAATGTAGTGACTTTAACAGGTGTGCCGCTGGAAAGGCAATACACCTCCATCGACCCTGTATATATATATTTATGTTATTAGATGAGGGGAAGGGAGAGGACCACAGAGACGAATTTCATGTTTATGTCAGGGTTCATATAATTATTATCTTCAAGAGTAAACAGGGAATTTCTGAGGTAAAAATGATACTTCTGATGTTGAAGCTGGGGAAATTTCTCCAAGTAGAGCTGGCAACACTGATGGGGACAGCCAGTTTGTTTACATCCGAGGCTGGGAAAATGGCACAGGGAGGAGGGCCTCAGGCTGTCTTGTGTCGGTAAGTTCCTTTGGCCTGATGAACCCCGGTATTACACTAATATGTATATACTCATGTCACCGATAAGATCACCATTTATAACCTGATATAAGGGTATAAATAAGGTATATATGGTGTTATCCCCACACCGTGTATAAGGTATTGGGATTCCATTCTTTCTCGTAGTTCGGTGGTTGAGGATTTACAACTTGGTATGATCACCATTTACGACTCGGTAAGATCACCCATTTACAATTCAGTATAAAGATATGAATATGGTGTTTTCCTCACACCGTATATAAGGTACTGGGATTCCATTCTTTTTCTCGTATTTCGGAGGAAAGTACGATGGCATTTCATACTATTGACGGATATTATACACTTCTAACGTTACAGCAGTATATTTAGTTCCAACCGGCAAATCGTAATTATAGTGTTGGGGGAATATTGGGTTGAAAGGTCCACCAGTTCTTTTCAAAGTTACATGTTTATATTTAACGTTAGTGCCATATTAAGTACATTTGTGGTGCATACGATGGCGTGGTACTGATACGACGACTCCATAGACAACCAATTGAACCATCGTACCAGTACCACACTTTGTACACCATCAATGTTCCTGAATATGGCCCTTAGGTTCATGTATTCCAGGGTGTTCCATTCCTTGGTAATTCTGTATGAAAGTTCTGCTTGCTTTTTTTTGGTGAATTTGTAGTATACAAGTCTATAATAATGATGTAAACAAATTTCCATAACCGCAAACTCACAACCCCAAGACAGGAACAATATGAGAGATACATCACTGCCTTGGACTAATAATGTGCATTATGAAATCTCCGACCAGTCACAGCGTATGAAGGTGTTCGGGCTCAGCTAAATATCCTTGCTCGTTGTTCCTCCTTTTTCAAAAATCCGAAAAACATCAGTGTGGTTTTATTTTACTTTATTGCAGTCCTGTACACTGGTGACCATTCAGTTATATTAGGCTACAGTATAAAGCATTGTGTGTTAGTATGCAAATTTTTTTCTTTCTTCTTCCACCAGGTATTTTATGAGCAATGTGTGCAATAAAGGCGACCAGTGCCGCTTTTCTCATGACCCTGCTATAACCCAGCCGTCCATGGTTTGTCGCTATTTCCTGAAAGGAACCTGTGCTTATGGGGATAAGTGTCGGTAAGTGCAGGAGCAGACATTATTGTATAAAGTATTTTTTTTTTTTGCATTTTATTAAGTTAATGTTATTTCACACTATAACTTTCAAACAAATAACATCTAGATACGAGTGTAACCCCATACAAGAAACAAACCTTTGCACAGGAAAAGTGTAGCAAGGTAGTTACAGTACCTGTTTGAGCATGACACACAATCGCCTTGGAGCAAAAATGCTGAAATAACGGCCACCACAGTAAAAACTTTGCTTATTTTGACTTCTATATGGCAAATCTTATATGGGGCACTCCAAAAAGGTAATGAAATATAATTATTTCAAATGGACTACTGTAATATTATCAAGTTAATTTATAAGGGCTGGTTTACCCTTGCTAAGGAGTTGCTATTGCTCTAGAACACTCCCTTGTCTTATGTCTCTCTTTCCCCCTACAGATATGAACATGCTTGGCCAGAGTACATGGGAACAAAGATAGGAGAAACAGGCAGTGCCCCCACCTCCCCTCAGCCCACCGACGTCGACATGAAGGCAAAGAAACCCGTGCCGGAGCTTGACGTACTATCTAGTCACCAACAAAACATGGTTAATATAAGGTGATGTGACATTCCAGTTGAGATGCATGCCTGCTTGTTAATGATGGGAATTATTCATTTGTAGTACTGTCCTGTAACTATTTTTTTTACATGTGATAAATCACCTCTTTGTGACAGGCTTTAAGCATCCACAGTTTAAAACCTCAACAATATCAGACACAGACACATACTGTCAGGTACAGAAACTAACACTAAAAATTTAGTTACTTTTATTTAGTCCACTGAGCATAATCATTTAAAAATGAAATTTTGTAACTTTAAACATTTTCACTAACCTGGAATCATAGCAAGTTAATGATAGTTACAATATCCTATGCAAAACTAATGGCTTGGCACTACTGTAGAGTTAGCTATATTTTTCTATTTTATAATTATTATTTATTATATTATAAATAATTTTATTTTCAACTTACATTTTTCCTTCTCCACAGGACCTTTCCCTGCTACTGGGGAGAAATTAAGACATTGACCATTTAAAAGGATTCTGTGATACATTTATATAAAAAGAATATGATTTCTGTATGTACAATATGTTTATTTTCCTGGGATAGAAAAACTGGTGCATTGTAGTGCTATTTTTGTCAGATTAAGATACTGTTAATATGCATTTGTTTGAAGAATACCTGAGTACTGTAGATGCAGTTGTTTTAGTACCTATATACCCCTTGAAGCCATGTTTGTAGCTTTCCTTTTGAGTCCTACAAATAAGAATTGGCAGATGGGGTAAGACTTCAAAAAGTCTTATCTTTGTCGCTGGGACATAAAAGTAAAAATTGTTATTAATAGAAATTGTACTTGGAGAGCAGAATAATATTGTAATAAGGTATTAGTATTGATCTTCTTTGGTTAAAATGCTTGTGTTGGTACAGTATTACTGAATTTGTGCAAAATAACCACAGGAGAAATAATAGACAAAACAGTAAACATCCTCAGACAGAGGATTTGTGTTTGTTCATAGTGTTTGTAATACTTTTCTTATAATGTGTGGCATCAGTTCTGTGGGTCTGGGTGGAGCGGGCCTCACCCCAGTGCTGGCCAGGGTCACTCCGATCCCTCCCCCTGCTGCAGCTACACTGACTACAGCCCCTACCCCCGTCCCCGCCACCACAGCCACACTACTCCATCCGCCTCATCCGCCGCCCCCACACCTCCAGCACCACACACCCCAAGCCCAGCCTACAGCACTCATCAATGATGGACTCACCAATGCCCAGAATATGGTCAAGCTCGTCTCCATAAGCATAACCCAGTTTGTGTATGTTGATTTCTTTTCATTTTGTTTACTTGTTTTAATTCTGCTGAAATTGGGAGTATAGGTATGAACAAAAGTAATATCTGTAACATAAAATGGTATGTTGAACCATCTTTAACCAAAGGAAACTATAGGAGATGAGGATGATATAGGAGAACATGATAAGATGTGATGAATCCATGTATAGGAAAGTGTGGTTCATGAATGAATGAATCAAAAGAATGTGTGTGCATAATAGATGAAATCAAGAGATTTGTTTGTCAGAATGTATGAGGGCTGGCCACCTAGTTTTAGCTTAACAGTTATGAAATTGCTCCTCTCCGCACAAATTAATGAAGTGACTTTGTTATGGATGCTGGTATGTATGTAGTTAGATACAGCAGATTGATGATGTACGGTATTTAGTTTATTGACCACAGGAATGCTGGAAAAGGATCTAATCTTAATTTTATAGTATTCCAGCCAATGGCCTACTACAGTATATATATTTAGACCAATGACAATTCTACAAGTGTAAAATAGAATAAAAAAAAGTAAGTACTGTATTGGCATTATATAGAGGGAAAACACTGGCTCGCTCAGCTACTCTCCACTAAATATATTTGAATGTGATATGGTGGGATTAGTAGCATTACTAATTTTTCTGTTCTATTACTACCACAGAGCAATGATCCTAGATGCACATAGAATTCCACACAACCTGCAGTCTTATAAAAACAAACGTAACATGACGGTGGAGGATGCTCGCAATAGTGCCCAGAACCTGCTGGCATATGTCCTCAAACTGGGCACAGCTCTTTACAGGTAGGGGAATCTTCTCATTTTCCTCTCTTACCAGTTTAGCTTTTTATCTACAGTGTGTCCAACTGGTTAATTGCAGAAGTTATAAGGAAATAAGCCTTCTTAGTGTGACAGGATAAATATGCACAATAATAAAGCTATTTTTGTGCAGGACTAATTGTGTGTGAACACTACGATACCATATCACTGTTGAATCAGAGAATGAAACCACTAATATGTTGTCATAGGAGAGTGAAGCAATATCATGGGCATTGACTGTCAATCATTTTAATGTGTTACATTGCACACACTTACCTAATGTAAAGTTGCCCAAGAAAAGACTGCAACCAAACTTACTGGTGTGTGGCAATGTCTGACAGCTGCTCCAAAGTAAACACTCATATTTTATCAATGAATCACTCAGAACCTACAACCTTTGTATGGATGGATGTTATTAGCTTCAGCTAATTACATTCATTGATAAAATATGAGTGTTTACTTTGGAGCAGCTGCCAGATATTGCCACACTCCAGCAAATTTGGTTGCAGTCTTTTCTTGGGCAACTGTAAAATAAGTACAGTATATGGAAGAGAGTAGAGTCAGCTGATGAAAAGGCTTAATATTGACAGAGGACAGGTTGGCTGGGAGGTTGGATATTTGTGGCTGCCATATTAACCCCTACAATCCGGCTGACGTGATATACCGTCGGTACGTGCACTCCGGCTGACGGTGTAGACCGTCATAGCTATTTCCCGCCATTTAAGGCTATGTAGGGCGGGTTTTTCTTGTCAGTGGGCTAGTAAACAACATCACAATATTGATCGGCTATCCACTCAGTTGCCTCCTGGTCGTCACGAAGTCAGGGCTATTTTTAAGTATTTGCCCTTGTCCGAATTTGTGCTCTAACGATCATAAGAAAATACCGTAGTGAATATATGTGACACGATGATATTTCTACAAGTGTACAGTTAAACCTCGTTATATACGATACATAATCGTAGTAATAAGAAAATAACAACCACAAACACACTCCAGGCGGGCGCGAGTGGCTTATAACTATATGATTCCTACGGTACAAATCAGTTTGTTTATAATTTTGTACGTGACAGTTACACGATGATATATTCCTACAAGTGTACATATTAGTTTTAGTGTTCTGATCATGACACATGATACATAATCGTAGTAGTAAGAATATACTGTAGTGAATATACAAAGGTGTTTAGTGGGTAACTGAACACTATAGCCGCAGTCACGCGTACGAGTACAAACACAGTGGCGCTTCCCGCGCAAAATAGGTCTACTTCAACTCGCCCTATCTCCGTAACTACACATCGTAAAGCCCTCCAGATGGTACCATTCGAAAGAGGAAGAGTTGAAGGTAAGGATGGAACAATTTTGAAGTCAGTACGCTATTTAGGTTAAGAGTGAAAGCGTTGTGAAAATAGGGCAAATCGAGGAATTTTACTGGTAGCGGCGGGCGGAAAATACGAGGCAAGTTTTGACTCGCCCGTACAGTAGGGGTTAAAGACCAAAATAAATGGTATACAGTAGTTAATAATTTTGCTCCTTATTCATTCCCTGTGACACAATTGAACTGGCTAACCAAATGTTATTGATGGTGTAGCTAATGTTTTATCTCCTTATTAGTTTCCTTATTGACACCATTGGACTGGGTAACCTACTCCTGTACTGTAGATGGTATAGCTAATATATTCTTTCTGTGCCAGTTCCCTCAATGACTCCACTGGTGACACCTACATGGAACTGGGTAACCTACTGCTCCGCTTCTGGACGGAGGCCAAGGAGCCATACCCAGACTTAGCCTTCACCTATCAGGACCTCCACCAGATGGCACTCCACCCCGAGGGACGTCACTTACTCGAGAACACACTCAACCAGCTCCAGCACCTCATGAGCACCCTCAAGTCTATACTCAACCACCAGTAGACACCATTTTTTCTTTACGTTTTCACTAATATATATACAGTACAGTAGGCCCTTGATATATTGCAACTATTATGTACAACACTTAAGGGAATAATATTAATATACTTTTGGTTCATTAAAGTATGCCAGGAAATAGGACCAGATTAACAAAAATAATGGTGACCTGTTGCTTGGAATAGTTTGATGAGTGTAAAGTAAAGCAGTGCACAGATGCATAAGTTTATTGTATATCGCGGGCCTTCTTTATTAACTTTAGGATTGAAAGTTGTTGTTTGGTTTGATGATTCAATGTAGGTGGTCCATTTTGTTTTAAACTCAACCAGAAGTAGACCTCATATTTTTTTTTCTCTCTACTGTACCTATTATACTAAGAGGGTAATACACTTTTCGTACACAACATACACACTCTGAGGACACTAAAAAAGCCCAGCATAGGCCATGGCCTTCCTCAGGAGCTCGGGGCTGCTCAACCAGACAGCTTGAGGAACTTCAACAACAACACTTCGTACATTAAAGCGCTTTGATTTCTCAATGTATGCCAGGACACAGGACCACAATGAAAATAATAATAATAATAATAATAATAATAATAAGGATGATGATGGTCTGTTGCTTGGAACACTTTTAAGGAATCAGTTGCTACAGGTTTACCAACACTGTATTACCCCCTTAAGCACTGACATATGTTGTTTAGTATAATGCAATATTACATCAACCGTAAACATCATTATCATCATCATCGTTATCAGTTTTTTTTTTTTTTTTACTAATTAATTTTCCACCGTCTGGTATATTGAGTTTAGAACTGACAGCAGTTGTTTTCCTTTGATACAGTAGCAATCAATTTTGTATTATTAATTTCTTCGATTATACAACTGTACATTTTAATCATTGGCCTTGGTAAACCTTTGTTTATCAACCTAATTTTCTGGAGACGGGTACGGTGACAGAACAAAATAATAATGTAAGAGAGAGGGAGATGGTTGTGAAGATGAATAGTATGGTTTGATTTTTGGGGGAGAGGTATGGTGGCAGAACAAAAATAATAATGAAACAGAGAGGGAGATAGTTGTGATATGAACAGTTTGGCCTTATTTTCTTGAGATATACATTAGCAAAAAAATTAAAGAAAATAATAATGCAACAGAGAGGGAGATGGTTGTAAAGGTGAACAGTATGGTCTAATTTGGTTGAGTAGGGTCTGTTGAGTTTTAAACCCCATCACTGGTGTGTCCTTTGGTTGGCCTATATGCCTGAAGCTCGTTAATTAATTTCCTTACCTGTGTAGTGAGAGAGAGGTTCAGAATCATGGTTTTTTTTAGTTGCCTTGACATGGTACATACACTTAACCCATAAGTATAACTCAGTCAAAGGGATGTTGTTACTTTCCTTGATTTGCATTGAATATCACATAATAATCTGCATTTTCATTTGACTATATAGTACTTTCTTCATCTGTCCATCTGTTCTGTATAGTTCCTTTGTCTCTTTCTCAAGTAACATGACTAAACTGTTGTGATGTCGGTGATATTTTCTTCCCAGTCAGTCTCCCTGTTGAACTTTCCCATCTCTGTCCCTCCATCAGCACACCCTGTCAGTTAGTTTTTGTGTTCTTTGTTACCTCAATTGCCTATTAAGTATTGTTTGGTAAAAGTTTCTGTTGTTGGTGATTGCTTTATGAAACATTAGAATTAGTAGTGACTAGACTATAAGCCCGTGCAACGCACGGAAGCGTGGAATGTAAACAAACCGAGTGGGTTGCCAGGCGTATGATAAAAGTGAAGTATGTGTAATTAAGTAATTAGTGTTTTTTTTTTTTTTTTTTTACGAAAATATCCTCTGTCCCCCCTCACTGTCACACACTTTCCGTGTGTGAATTCCTGGCGCTGTAGGTGGTCATATGACAATTTGTATAGCATGACAGACAAACAAAGTCTCTTCATTTAGATATATAGATGGTTGATGTGGAAGGAAGTCATCAGTACACATTTTATGGCAAAAGGAATGTATGTTTCAAAGTTATTAATCATTATTGAATCTGACCTTGTAGCACGAAACTCACTTCACCTATTCTTGTTTGACTGATTACAGTACAGTACTGCATAAATAATGTGTATGTGAAAGGAAATGTATAATGCATGCTGCTATTATGTTAATGCTTGACTACATGCAGCAATTACAGGTACTTGCCCCTGTGTAGATGAACACTTTTTATATTTACTATCAGACCTTATGTCGTGGTGGATAAGAATAAACCCATGTGCAAGAAAAATTATTGGCTAGTTTAGACCAAGTCTCAAGCCCCACAGCGGCATTCTTAGCTCATAGTAATTTCCATAACTTATCTTTCGTTCATTCTAAAGAAGTATTGCCCTAAGGGATACATAAATCTTCAGGTTTTATGGGTATAATGAGGTGTAATGGGTGTAATGTCAAATGAAGATGACTCGGATGCTGTATCTCATTACAGCCTCAAAAAATGTGGAATCAAGTATTAGAAGTAGATTCCATAGATGAAATATTTTTGCCAAAGTTTTGGTGAAATTAAACGAAACAAACCAGTGTGGAGAGTAGCATGTGTGTGCTTCAAGCCCACCCCAGCAATATTGCTGGTATTAATAATATGATTTTGAGCCAGTTAACATTTAGATATTATAATTTATTTGTAAAGATAGAGTAAGAGAAGTGTGGAGTGAAGTCACCACAAAAATTAAGAAGTGAAGTGACATGAGAAAAAAAAGTTTGTTTGTTTTCGTATTACACGCCATTTATCTCAGAACTTTAATTATATATTTAGCGAGAAATTCATTTAATGAGGAAGTCTTGGTAATTCCCTGTTCTGTGTTATATCCAGGCCTTATTCAAGTTTAGTAATATGTATTCTGGCTTTAGTGACCTGTTCTTGACTTCACAAACAATAAGCAACATCGGTGTCTTATGTCTTAGCTAGGTCATTAAGGGGACTGAGATATAGACAGCAATTTAGAGGTAACTGAGTCCTTCAAACATTGCCACAAAACACCACCTATAATGAAGGAGCTTGTTTCATGACATAGTTGGGAAGAAATAGAAGCCTCCAAGATTCGTACACGATCATAGGTTCCTTAACCCCTTAAATCCAGGTCACTTCTCTCTTGCCTCCCGCCATGGCCAGGTGGGTGAGCTACTGCTGTGGCTTGGCAATTTTGCTAAAATTGCTGTACTTCACTTTATCTCTACTTCTAAACTACAAAACATAGAAACTTAAATTTAAATTAGTACTCACCAACTACTATTTCTCTTTCCAATGAGACCAATCCCAGCTCTCTGTTACTCTTGGCTTTGGAGATAGGAGGTGAAAAAGAAGTTGCTTTCAGCGCAAGAGCGCAGCCTCTGCAGATACTTTCTCATACCAATCCATGTTGGACTGAGTGCAAAACTCATCACTATCATATGGTGACAAAAGTTATATTTAGATCCCGTTCAATTGCAGACTTTGATAACCTTGCAGGAATGCGACGAACGTAGAGGTTGCACTCGTGGAGTGGAAGTAACAGGTGGTACTGCGAGGGGCACCGAATCGGACGCGACTCAGCCATCACAGCGATAGTGTTGGAGCCGAGTTCCTCCCGGCCATACCAAGGCAGGCGGGATATCCCGCCACCCAGAACTTTAGGGATTAAAGGAGGTGCACATAACCCATTCCCAGTGGTGGCATGGCTATTGTTATGAATGGCCGGTATTGAGTAAAATCAAATTGATTTTTGTAAAGATGATTTGTCAAATAACCAGACAGACTGAACAGGGAAACCATATGTGAGGACAAGTTTTTATTGACAAATATTTTGTACTTTTCCCTGAAGCAGCATTCATAAAACATCATCTACAATGGCTTCTCAAGATATCAACTTACTCACACTGATGGACCTCAGTTAGATTTTTCCAGCTCATCAGTCACTCAATAAGGTATATAAATGACTGAGTATATGAATTGTATTATATATTATGCAATCAGTACAGTATAGTATCAATATAAGCATTGGTCCAAGGTTGCCAATTTAGTTTTTTTTTTTCATGATACAGTATAATGTAAATTTTTTAATTTTTTAGAACTTGTTTTGGAAAAACAGGAATATACAGAGATGGTTCTTGTGCTCACACACAATCTCCCAGTTCTATTGCTCCTTAAAGAACTTTGGAAACATTGGAAATTTACAAAATTGGCAGTAGAAAACTGCTATGTTAGCAGTTAAGCTTAAACCAGCATAGAACATGATAGTCACCCAAGATGGGCCACCTGCATAATTATTACAGAGTTTAAATGATAAAAAAAAAAAAAGTTGTTAACCTCTCAGCAGGCAGAGACTTCCTTGTTTTCCCACTGCATTGAAAAAATTGCATAATGATAACCAGAATAATATAATTACAAAATAAAACATCCCAAGGAGGAGCTTTGCCTGCTGAAGGACAAATGACTGAATGTGTTTTGTCCTACTTTAATCCTTTTGTGCGTAGTTTAGGATGAGATTAATTACCCCAAGTTCTCAATAAGCAGATTTATGCACCTTGCTCAAGTGTAAACATAATCCAGATGTCTTACAATGGGTGTCAGAATAACCATTCTTTTGTTCTATTTATACTGTACCTGTAGAGTTGGTCTCGCTAAACATAGAGATCATATTTATGACATAACCGACTTAGTCACAGAGATTCTGGAGAAAGTGACACTAATGTAAGTCATTTCTACCATTAACAGGATACTGGTGAATTGGAGGGCAAATGAATCCTTCAGTCTTACTAATCGGGGATTTGTTTTGTCTAATGGTTTATAGGAATCAATAGCCCTCCAATTTACCAAAAAGAAAGTACAGTATTCCTATAAGATGTCTATCAGATTATATGTTAAAAAAAGAGGGATGCCAAAATTCAGAGTAATATGAAACACCTTTATAATATATTGCACTTTTTGGAATGAGTAGAGTATATCGCACAGGCAATAATGGTCAAAGAGATGGGTTTCTGTTTAATCAGGGTTCCTAGCTAGGCAATGCAGCATTACTTAATGAACTAAGAATTGCCTGTATATCAGTGAAGCCTGAAAAGACCTCCAAATAATATTAATGTGTATGTATGTATACTGTATATAATTTTTATTTATTTTTTCTCTGACTTCATGTATTTCCAGCTCATGTTTGTGCAATATATAAAATTTTGTGTTTCTCATTGGTATAAAAACTTGACATCGATTCTCATGCTGTTGCCACTCTGTGTACTTGGTTGTGAATATTACCCCACTGCACACTTTAGTCCTTAATTAGGGCTATATGCAGGAGTATCCATGGTGTTGAAGATGGCGTGCTACCGATACTATGACTCCACGGGCACACTACAGAGCCATTGTACTGGAACCACACCATCGTCCCCACCATAGATATTCTTCTGTACGATGGCATGGTATCACTACAAGGACTTAATAGACACACTACAGAACCATCATATCATAGCCACATCATCGTCAGCACCGTAGATATTCTTGGATAAGATGGTGTGGTACTGATACAATGACTACATGTGCACACTACAGTGCCATTGTACTGGAACCACACCATCATTAACACCATTGATATTCTTGCATATGGCTCTTTATATCACCAAATATTTAGAGTTCACATTTGCCAAGTCAATCTAGCAGTTCAATGACTATGATCACTATATACTTTAGTCACAAAATTTGTCACACAATTCAGACATTGGTCATAACACAGTATAGCGTCTCTTCTTTAAGTCCATGCAAATCAAATTGGGAAGTTGGCTTTTTGTGTTATACCCAACCACAGTGACATCAATGATAAGTAAGTGAATGTTTCATATTAATGATGAAATCTTACGAGCTGTGAAGCCATTTTCATGGCTTCTCTAGTATTGTCTCTCAGGCCGTGTTCATGGGTTATATTCAATACATGTACTGTCTGTCATGATTAGATAGTCATGCATGAAACAAGCTCCACAATATCGGAAACTTATCTCTTGTGTATGTGAGTTAGCATACTACCATTTCGTAATATAATTATTTTTAAGCTTGCATTCAGTACATCCTCTAATGTACAGTAATCAGTTTGTGGGTGAATATGTGGAGTAATTTAGTATGTGATCATTGCCAAAAGTCACTGTCCATAGCAAAGGTTCAGTAACAGCAATAGAGGAATTGTGCAAATAATCATGGAGTCTTACAGTTTTTTATTGTAGATTGCAGGGAGGTTTTATATGTGGAGTGTCCTTCCACCAGTTTACACTCACTTTGGCTTGAAGTTGGCCAACCCAGTTATTCACTAATCACAAAATGGTGATGCTGGTTTCAATATTAGTGCAGGAGGATCTTGCACACACACACAGACACATCAGGCATATTCACACACACACACACACACAGGCACACTCACACACACACACACACACAGGCACACTCACACACACACATACACACAGGCACACTCACACACCATCATGCACACCTACAGACACAACAGGTGCACACACTCAAAACGCCTTCATTTCACTTTTTAGACTGTTCTTTCTATCTTCTACATCCTTTGTGCTTATTGTACCCCCTCTCTATCTCCTCCTTCGTACTACAGGGTCCTCCAGGCCTAGTGCTTTTCTTTCTTTTTCAGTACATAGTCAATGTCCCCTACAAGTCAGTGCTGCATAATTATATGTTTTGGTCATCACAGTTGCATTGGCCCCAACACACTGGCCACTGACTAGGTTTGTGTTGAGCCCAACAGTACAGTACCTCAACACAATGGCTGATGGCTCTAGTCTGTTTTTCTGTAATTGACAGTTAATGTCCACAGTCATTATCATTACCTTGCATCACTTTTATGAAGTGAGACTCCTACCTCGTGGGTGGCAAACTTTTGCCAATCACAGTTACCCTTTATGATGAGCTTCAGTCAGTGATCGTTATCTTTTATGATATTAGCAATGGACATTTTGTCATTCATTGCGGAAAGCAGACAACAATAAGTCCAAAATAAAAACAGCTGTTGTGAGACGGACAAAGGCTGTGTGCGTCCATTGTGTAGTATTGTATTGTACAGTATGTGTCGTAGAGAGTGTCAAGGTGTGTGCATCTGCTGTGTCAAGTTTGACAGTGTGTTTGTGTGTGTGCATGTGTCATGTAGGGTACTGTATGATGGTAGCTTTGACCTTTCAATCTTGGTGGTGTTGCTTTCATTGTGCAATTTTTAATGTTTTTCCACAGGATGGTTCCCTCCATTAATGGCATCTGTCATAGTCTCTATAATTCTTCCTCACACATATTGTATAATGTATATAGTAAAAAAAAAAAAAAGAATGTAATTACTCCCCGAGACCCTAACTTGATGTACACAAGTTCCCTGTAATGATATGATACGTCTATAGTGGGTTAAAGGGGATAGTATACTTTTGGTACATAGAGCACCTTGATTCCTTCAGAATATGTCTGGAAACAAGACCATGTTAACAAAAATAATGGTGGCCTGTTGCTTGGAATAGTTTTGAAGAATCAGTTGTTTCCAGATTTACCAACACTTTACTTCCCCCCATAATTCCAGATTATATGAGATTTCACGTACAATAATTATGATCTATATTCCTCCACCTTCCTCAGTACTGTACTCACTTATTACTGTTTGATTTCATAAGCCTTAGATCTTGCCTCTAAGTACAGTAGTTATGGTATATAGATAGCTGTTAAAGACTCCTGCACTTTATTAAACTGGCAATGGACAAGTATGGCTAAGTGAAATAATTCATTTTTTTTTTTTTTTTTTTTTTTTTTTTTTTTTTTTTTTAAGGAAATTTGTCCTCTTTCCAGTAACTCTGTACTCGCTCATTTGTAGACCAGCTTATATATTTATTTTACATCATGACAGCTGTTGTCTTGAAGTGAGAGACGGGTGCACCATCCATCTTTGGTGTATTAGAACCCCAAAACATAGATTTTTCCATATGTTGTAAGATGGATAAATAGTTGGTTCTTCATTGGCTATGTGACTAAAATATAGTATACTGTCAACTTGGATACAGGTGAGAAATTAGAACCGAGCTTCATCAGTGTCAGTGAGCAATTATTCCAGTTGTCTAAGTAGATGGTGTGTCTCTGGGTGTTACTCTTCATTGAAAGATACAGCTGGTTATATTGTTGTGTTGTTGGATGTGTTTGTCACCTGGCTTAGTTGAGTTTTGCCAGGACTCTTGAAGTATACAGTTATTTACCCTTAGCAGTGTTTACTTTAGGTCTGTGTGTTATGTCATAGATCAAGCCACAATACACTAAACCTTCTTAATATATACTGTACTAAGGTACTGGATATCAAATGTTCCATGTGCAATGAATCCATGTATAAAGAGTACTTGACTTCATGAAAATGTAATACTGAAAAGTCTAGCATTCAATGGCATGCAGTAATATATTAGTATATTGGGCTTCACATTAGATCTAAGTGAAAAGATTACACACTCATTTGTACAGAGGATTTTACATTTTATGGGTGTTCATTGTAAAGTGAAATCATACAAATGGAAGCTTTATACCACTATACTGAAATGAAGGTTTTACAAACAGTACAGTACATGGTGTCACTTAGCCACACCCATTAATATCCTTCCGTCATTATGCGTTGGGTGACTTTTGATATAATACTGATGGTTGTGAATTGTTGAATATTCCAATATATTGAAATTATACAGTATGCCATTGGAAGTTTATGCCTTTAACAATTTTCTATATTATACACAGATTCATTCTGCAATTCAGTATAAGGGAGCTTCCATCCAACATGCATAATATGAGCTGACATGACCTGCTTGTGTTGTCATATAAGCCAGTTTCCATTCAAGCATCAAAGTATATGTGTCAGCTTTTTCAGTATATAGGCCTTGTATGAAAACATCATTACACTCATATTATGCACATAAGATTGAAGCAAATGTATGTAGATGACAACATTTTATACCCTTGACCCTTGTGTATCATGTGTTTCCTTTAACTAATTTGGGTACAGTTGTCTTCCCTCAACACATTTTGGCAACATGCAGCATTCATGACCAATTGTGTCATTGTATAATAACAGGCATATCATTGTCTGGATGATGTATATATAGATGGCAACAAGGTATGTACAGGTACCGGTATATATAATTTATAAACACTGGAATGTCCGCAAAACAAGTATATTATCTATGGTTATATTACAGTACAGTACTTATAAGAGAATTGGTGCATATTGCCTGGATAAAAAAAATGCACAATAATACTTCATTATATAAGTGGGAAAAATGTTTAGTATCGTAGTTTGAAGGAATAAGCCGCACTCAAGAGAGGACCTCATCCCCCCCTTGTGCCACCTATATTTTAGTCAACAGGACAGATTGGCTCAGGATGCTGGATATCTTGGCCAGTAGTGTTCAGGAAATAATGAAGACACCTGCACATTCTATCTTTTCTCTAATGTCTTCTTTTGATCTTTGTTTATGATTCCTATTTATTGAAACTTAGTAGTAATGTAACTTGAGATTTAGGTAATGAATTTTATCCCTCACAAAATAAAAATAAAAAAAACATGGAGATGTAAAGTTTAAGTGCTTCTCAAAAACATAATAATGACAACTTCCATTTTATTGTTGTTGTATGGGAAGAGAATTATTCTTCTGCATTCGATTCATCCACATCGTGAAATATTCCGTAATTATATTTGGTGATGACTCAGACTTAATATTCCTCAAGTATTTTGGAAATTAATTGGAAGATATGAAGAAAACTATTGTATTGGTAATTAGGTCCTGATTGGGGGCAGTTCGGGCCCCATTGATATCCTCTTGCATACTCTGAAATATTACTGGAACTGGCCTATTGTTAGTGAAGAATTTAAGCACAGACTAAAAGCTAGCATGAAGATAGATAATATTTTGCATGGATTGGATACCGATATGTATGTGAAGTTAAATTACTAGTTATCATTTACCCCCGGGAGGACCCAGTTATCACACTTAAGGTGTATTTCTTGGCTACATAACATCCAACTATCCTCAAATGTGGTCCTGATTTTGTATGAATGACTTGAATTCACTGAAATAAATAATGTATTGTAATATGGGCAAAGGGGTAAAATAGTAAGGTATTTGGAAGTTACCAATTTACCAAGAACAGAATATCTCCATATTCGGGGATTTGCATTGTTGACTCCAAAATTGTCACTATAATTGATCATCCTTTAACATTTTCTGCAGAGAACATAGAACCTTCTCTATCCTGTAATCTTTTCCTCCGCCTTGTTTTTTTTTGTTTTTTTCAATAAACTGTTTCATCTGTGTGAATTCTAAATTATGTTGAGTAAGATAAAAGACCACTTTCACAATACTGTACAATAGTTTCTATTTGTTTAGCTTCTCCTTAGCCTGACATTTCACTCTTCACAGACCCAATATTTTAAGGATATTGGGATCCCTTTGAACTTGAGAAGGTCCCTTTCCTCTTTTTTACTTTTTTATGTTCTGACACTGGACATAGGCTTTATCAAGCTCGTTACAGTGGCCCATATCAACTGCTACTCACACGTACGTCACGACTGCACCACCTTTCCTTTTCTTTTTTTCCTTCATGCTTGTTGCTGTCCCACCTCTGTCTTCTCTTTTGTCTTACTGTATAAGGTATTTCTGTCCAAGCACAGGACTTTCATTTCCTTTTCATTCATTCATTTATTTATCTCGCACGCATTTAATGAGCATACCTTTTCATATTCTTCCACTGAACTCTGTACAGTCACAATCCATGCATGTTTAGCTTAATCATTATGGATTATGCTGCTGTATTCCTTTTTGGGTGATTTTATACTGTGTTGTTTGCATTTTAGTAAACAAGGTCAGTACGGCAGTGTGCCAATTTTATTTTCTTCTTATACCTAACCACCTGAGCACATATGAACTATTCTATCACTTATTCCTGAAGGTTCAATAGGAGTGGTGGTTCATTTTTCTGTATGTGATGAAGTAGTTCCTTATTGAGAAAAATAATGAATTTATATAAAAAGGTTATGTGCTTGCTCCAATATGGATAAAAGTTAGAAGTGGTAATTTTCATGTTGTGTATCTGGATTCAAAGTTAGACTCAGTTATGTAGTAAGCAAATTTACTACTTGGCGAGTACTGTACCGTTTGGTCTTGTGGGTGAAGGTATCTAGTCGGGAGTGGGAAATTATTGTGGATCTATTCAAATTGCCAGGCAGTGACTCGGAATTATTCACTAATTATGTCAGGAATGTTAGATTAGTCAATTACCCCTCAATGACCTGGCAACTTTGGACCTCTACACTTGCTAGGGAGTAAATGGAACCCATGTTACCTTCATGTATATTATTTTACTTTCTTAGCTCATGCTTACAAGCTCTAGAAAAATATTTTTCTCAGTGAATTCAGTCCGATATATTGCTGAGAAAGTTGACTTGTTACAATAAAATTTAACTTGATGTTTGAGGAATGTTGTGATGTATTTTTGAAAATTCTTGCTCTGAATAATTATGTGTTAGTTTAGAAATTAACCTTTGTATGGCAGAGAAAGCAGGATGAAGTCAAGATATTCGTACCTAAATTATTGTACATTGTAATCCAAGTATTGTACAGAAAAAAAAAATAATAGTAATGGTATATGGAGAAGACTACCAGTTATTTAATATAATGTATTGCTAAAAATATATTTTATACTTTGTTTGAAGGATTGTTTGTTTCCTATGGTAATTCCACAGCATGGTGTAAATATCTTGGAATGATATGTTCCACTGTCTACTTGACTGTATTTGGTCTCATTATTTAATCCACCCAAAACAATGCAATTTCATTGTTTTGTTGTACCGGTACAGTATACAGTACTTATATTTTCAGGGTGTCATTGAGTTTGCAAGATAGAAACACAATTCCAGCATTAAAGGGGAAGTACAGTGTTGGTAAATCTGGAAAAACTGATATTCTTTCAAACTGTTCCCAGCAACAGGAAATTATTATTTTCGTTCATCTGGTCCTGTTTCCTGGCATTCTTTAGAGTTTAGAAGAATCAAGGCACTACAGTCTCCAATGTAACAAAAGTCGATTATCCCTTTAAGCTTAACCAAGAATACCAGCAGTCTCATTCTACTGTAGTTTATAAAATATTCAACCTGAGAATTCCTTTGACCAAGGCAGATATAATTCAAGATTAGACGGGGAGTGACTGGGGCTGAAGGGGCGTCCAAACCCAAAAGGCAATTTTCCTACAGGGAACACGTAGGTCAGCAAGCTCAGCATGCATGTTGAGCCATTGTGCTTAAATAAGACATGCTAACACATGCACGCCAATCTCTATACAGTATATAAAACACTCCGTCTGTCTGTTTAGCCACTATGCACAGCTGCATCGTTTGACCTAGAGTAAAAAGTAATATGCCATTTTGATCAGTGAAGCCTGGTAAGCGTCCTCGGCCTACAAAAAAAAAGTTTTAAAATGACCAATGGGGGGGGTTCGATCCCAGTACCCCTGCAGCCCAAGCCGAAGGCTTTGCTATTTATTAATTGTGGCTGTTACAATGCCACCACCTGCTGTTGTTGCGTCATGAATAACTTTTGTAGTTGTAAAGCTGGCATGGTTTCTCTATTATATTATAGACTATAGTTTTAATACCGGAACGGAAAAGAAATTTTCTTTCACTATATCAAAAATGCGCCCGAATAAAAAATGTAAAATGCAGTGATCGACATCGTGAGTCCGTGACGGCGACGGCGTGACCATAACCACGTGTTGAGTGACAAGTGTGGTTCGGGAGGATCATTACAAACCAAAGCCACAGTTGAATACTCCCTAAAACTGACAAGTGTGGTTAGGGAGGATCATTACAAACCAAAGCCACAAATTGACCTTAATAAGACTTTCCAGACAGTGTATAGATCCACATTCAGTTATTATGGACTGTTAATGGAAAACAGACTGAATACCTCAACAAGACCATCTTTAACAACGAATTTGGGTATGTACGTATATTATAACAATGTTCATTAGACAATAATATATTTTACGAGACCTTCACCCTGACTATTATAGAGATATTATCAACTTCATTGCCTTTCCAGTGATGTACATAAATAGACTGCTATTGAGCTATCTGAAACGGTAATTAACAAGTTGAACCACCAAAATGGAAAATAAATTACCAACTTTTTGGGGATAATCTATCATTCCTTGTTTTTATGTTGAAATTATGGTTGGCGACAGTAATTTTTAACCATGGGCCGTATTCAGGAACATTCGGTAAATATTGTAAGAATTACCTTTATTGCGTACGGTTTATCTACCTTCATTACCCACCTATTTGGACAATTCTAAGACTATTTTCTTATGGGACATTTTGAAATTAGCCTAACCTAACCTAACCTAGACCACAGCAGACTACCGGGACCTGACCTGGCCAAACTACCGGGAAATAACTGTGATAAAGTACTGGAAATGATTGGGGCAAAATACTGGGACCCAGCCGGATCTGGCGACATTGCTACAAAACTATAATGCTTTCAATAAATACCGAACAGTCGTGGTGTATACGATGGTGGTAACGGTATGATGGCTCCATAGATAAACAACACAGCCGTCGTACCTTTACCACGCTATCGTATACACCACGTAAGTTCTTGAATATGGCTCATGTTGCCTCCCTTCCCCCCCCCCCTCGAGGTTAGGTCCTGTCAAAAAAACAAAAAAGAGTAAGTGTAATAATACCAGTGTTGTACCACCCTTATTATACTTGATATTTTAATCTGTACGGTATGGGTATTTATTTTTTAACTCATTGATTTGATGGGTCATTCTGAGGCTAATACTATTAATTCTCGTGTCACCCTTTCACTATGTCGTCTAATAAGTTTATTTTGGACATCAGGATTTTAATACTGGTACTAAAACTTAGAATACCATTACTAGAATCCTTGGTAATAACTTTTTAACAAGGTAGATGATTTCGAAAGACATTTAAATTACGTCCCAGAGATAGCAGGTTATTAGGTTAGGCTAGTTAACACCACAAATCAATATCTTCCTCTTTTTATCACTAAAATTTGATTCATTGCCTACCGGTAATGCATTTCTAGACTTACGGGAAAATAAGCAACAATAATAAGCTAGCGGAGATCTGGTGGAAAATTATCGATGATTTTTTTTCTTAATATTTTCGTTACACATTTTCCCAATGTAACAATAAGTTGATGGTATTATTAGTTATAATTATTAATATAACGGCCGGATGCCCGTCCTGTCACCTAATTAATTAATTTTGCAAGCTTTTGAGTATATTCTCAAAGCCAGTAGTAATATTAGATTTTTGATACTGTCATCTGTTTAGGGATTTGCCGAAAATTAGGTGATAATTTTGGTGTCAACTCCATGAGCGAAAAGAAATTATATATTTGGTGGGAGGGTTGATACAAAAAATATTCATGAACAAGTAAAATCAGGTACCGGTATTTGATGTATTTCCTTATCACCTCTTTTTTACGTCATCAACTTTGTTAATTTGTACTGGTAGCCTAGTTCGTACATTCGTAAATATTATCATGATTATATATTTATGAAGCAAATTATTTATCAGTGGTAGAAAAGAAGATAAACTTAGTACCAATGTAACGGCTGCTACTCTAGTCTCCAGTTGGAGAAGATAAAATTTGGGATTGATTAAATAATGATTAGAAGGTTTAAGGTGTTTGAGTTTGATCTTCCTTTTGTGATTAATCTGAATGCATTAAAAGACGAAAACTGAGAGAGAGAAAAGAGAGAATGAGGGGGGGGGGGGGTAGAATTTTAGGTAGGAAAGGGTCACCAAAAAGGAAGAAGATGCGACAAAGGCAGCAGAAAGTAATGGAAATAGGAAGTTGAGAAAAGAGTGAAGAAAGTACAAGGGAGGAGAGGTGAGGGTAGGAGTTAAGCAGTAGAAGGAAGGGAGTGAGGGAGGGAATCACACATTACCAAATACGGTGTGACTACCCAGACTCCTCCTCACATTCCTTGAGAGAGAGAAGAGAGAGAGAATTTTGCTCTCTCTTGCAGGATGATTGTTTGCATTATATATCAAACCAAGAAAGGATTAAAATTTTACTACATCAGAGATTAACATAAGAAATGACTAGGCTAGCCTATATGATTTGCATTGTAAAACAGACTATTGTGCACAGTATATGTTATAGTCAACTGGGTGTAAATCACTGTCTCGCATTTTGCTGCCCTAACCTGCTCGTATTTATTTTCACAGAATTGTCTGATTGTTTGAGTCGTCAGTTGTAATGACAAGAACAAAATTAATGAGGGTGAAATTTGGGTTGGTTCTTTCTATGATATTTATTTGGCTTTGGCAAAGGTTTGTAATAGATTTCATTATAAGTGAATAATTTATTTTGGGTGATTTCGAAGGTTGTTAATTCATCTAAAAAAAATTATGCCAGTAAACAGAATTTATACGCATGGAAGAGTGGACGTGTGTGTGTATGTGTGTATGAGAGCATGTAAAAATAAGCAGTGCATGTGTAACCCTACGTGTGTGTTTATTATGCTTATTATGTGAAAATGCCAATGCTTGTTTGCGCACGCTTGAATATAATTGTTTGTGTGTGTGAATGGCAGTGCTTGGTTGCGTATGAGTGTGTGTGTGTGTATGTATGTACGACCCACTTGAGTAGGGGGTGTTGCTATGCTCTCTTTCTCATCTCGAGCGCTGCACTTTTTATGTTTGGCTTCACCTCTTCACCAGGCTGGCCACAAAATAAACACTGCTGTAGAATTATTAGCGTTCGGACAACCGACTATACCCACAAACTTTGGTTCGCGACTGTACTTGTTGGGAAGCCGAGAATTTCCTGGGCTTGAAAGCCTAGGCTGTATGAACTGGGAAATGAATCTGAGTGTGGTTCATTTCACTAGATATATTATCCCTATATCTTGTCTTTCCTGTTTTCCCTTATATCATTGAGTTTGGAGCGCCCCACCCCCTGGAGAAAGGAAATTAGGGTCTTGATGATAAAGAAAAAAAAAGTACGTTATTCGTGTAAAAATAATAGCCAAGATTATATGTTTCTTGCAGCCCTAAAATATCAAGAAATTTTGAACACACACACATACAATAAAAATAATAAAAGATAATCCATAACTATATAATGTATTATAAGATACTTTTTCTTTAAGTTTTGCTTAATTGCTGGACTAATGACTCCCAGAAGGTATGATTTATATCAGGTGTTGCTATTTATATATGACTAAGGCCGCGTGACCCTGCTGTACCACAACAAGCTGCACTACAAATATTACGACAATGTTGGATACTGGATCTTGCGTTTGGCGATATTTCAATATATTCCGCATTTTTTCATATAATATCGATGTCAATGTCGTACTAAATATTCCGCTGAATGGACCATCTGTTCAAGGCGTGTGTGACCTTTCTCTTGTCTGTGTTTGTGTGTATGTGTGTCTCTGGAGAAGTGTGTGTGTGGGGGGTCAGTAAGCATCTCGTATTCCAGCCCCCATGTTTGTTTACCTTCTCTTACCCTCGCTGCTTATAATTTAAAACCAACTTTCACGACGTATATGCATCAAAGGATGATGGAATGAAACACTAATCTATGTATATAAACACATACATGACTTATAAATCCGTAATGTTGACTGACCAAACCTAAGCTCGCGTTGGGAGTGCCTGGTAACCTCAGTGACGTCATCATGAGTCACCTCCCTAAGGGGTTGGTTTCACTGTCTTGTTTATATACCTTTTCGACCCACGTAACGAAAGAAATGTTGGAAGACTTAAAAGGGGGTAGTAGTACATTGTTGGGGATACATTTGGAACAACAAATTCCTCAAAACTTTTTTCAAGCAACAGAACACGGTTATTATGTTAATCTGGTCTTGTGTCCAAACATAGCCTACTGTGGAGGAATTAAGGCGCCGCAATGTACCAATAGTGTACAAAAAATAGTGTACAAAAGCGTATGATCCCGATAATAAACACTGGTTCTCTGTACAGTAGTGTCTGTCTGTAGAGGTGAATGTCTAGGACTCTAGAGAGAGAGCTGCGGGCGGAGTGGCTCGGTTGGTTTGAAGGGGCGGGGTGAGGTTATGTGGGCGGCGGTTATGGTCGTTGGGAGCGTTAGTGAGCGTTGACGTCATCCTGAGTCACTGGCGGTCATCTCCCCATCCTTCCCCTCCCCTCCTACCATTCCAGCTCCCTCCCCTTCCAACTCACCTCCCCATACTTCTCCTTCCACCTCACCTCTCCACCCTACCCCTCCACCTCACCGTCCCTCCTGCCCTTCCTCGAGCCATACCCCTCTCCAGTACCCTCTTGTCCTCGTCTCACTTTTTTTTAAATATATATTTATACATATCGAGAATGTACCGCTACAAAACTGAGGAGAAAAATTGAGGTTAGTAGGGAAAAGCTCAGTAGGTGCAGAAGATGTGAGGCGGTGTTAATTTAAAGGTAATGTAGACGCTGCTTACTTAAGACCTCTGCCTGTCATTTAACCTCACCACTACTTGTCCTTCTATTCCAATCCCATTCTCATATCACTCATTCCTTGCACGATCATCCACTCATCCCTCCCTCCTCTCATCTCTGTACCCACACAGGCATACCTCAATCGTACCTTTCCGTTCTCTCATTATCTGTCCTCATGTTCAGACAAGTCCAATAGTCTTGCAACACCTCTCAACCTCCTTTCCTCACATAGGCTATTTTGTCCTCACACACCTTTTGCTGTCTCCCCTTTCTCTCCCTCAAATATCTCGTTATGGAACAGAAAAGACGACCGAGGGCTGGATGAAATCAGTCGATAAGATGATTCCAATTTGTAGTGTAAATATAGGGAGCCAAACAGAAGTCAATTGTTAGTGTGCGCCTATCTTTGAATAAAGCATGAACACCATAATATTTGTGTTCCCCCTGAAAAGAAACATCATCAATGTAGTGATGTGTTATTGAAGGTTTGAGGAAAGACAACATTTGTGTCCTTCCTAGACTAGGCTATATTGTGCAACTGTCTCCACTGCCATTTTACCCACTTAGCCTAAGGGGGTAATACACTTTTAGGAAATAGGAGTGCCTTGATTCCCCCAATATATGTCGGGAAACAGGACAAGGTTAACAAACAAAAATAATGGTGGCCTGTTGCTTGGAGGAATCAGTTTGTGCAGATTAACCACCAACACTGTACTTATCCCCCTGAACTTTCTCTTTTCGTAATGTTTGAATAACGAGAGTTTCGACCTCCCGGACTGAAAGCAAGCCTATATATTTATGATTTGTTAACTATGTTTATGTTTAGCTAACTAGGCTAGTCTATGTAGCCTATATTTAGGATTTGTTGACTAGCTATGTGTCTATGTTTATGTTTTGCAACTAGGCTATATATATAGCCTATATAGTCTATGTATGTTAATTAGACTATGTATCTGTTTATGTTTTGTTAATAAGGCTAGTCTTGGTATGTTTGTGTATTCTTAACTAGGCTATGTATATGTGTTTTATGTTTTATTAACTAGGCGAGTCTATGCATGTTTATGTTTTGCTAACTAAGCTAGTCTACAGTATGTATGATTATACTTTGTTAACTAGGCTAGTCTGTGTACCCTATAACCTATATTTATGCTTTATTAACTATCCTACTAGGTTGAGGGAAAATCATCATTTTGGGTGATTTCACTGCAGTGGAAGCAACGAGCTCTGTTGCACTCCACGGCTCTGAATCATACCACGAATATCAGACACACTTGAAACGGGACCCTTCATCAAGCATATGGTGGGATGAGATGAGACGTTGTGTACATTATAGTGGCACATCCTTTCCTACTATGCTTTGACATGGCACATGTTGTAATAAGTGTGTCTGTTCTATATGTCCGCAACTGTACACTGTAGACCATTAAACTTTTTTATTGATGATGCGTACGTGCATGTAGTATTATATAACTGTACTCCTTGCTGTACTCTACATATATACTCCTTTCTCGGTACTTATACAATCCCTGACAAATCCCAACATTGTCCCTTGATTTGATTATGATGATGAGGTCTCATTGTAGACTTATAAATGATAACGGATCAAAGAATGACTAAAAACAAATAGCCTATATGACTAAATAAATAAACGCACGGTACAACAACAAGTATTTCACACACCAAACACTTATATAAATACATCAGATTTTGGCCTGTATATAATTATCTCTTTAGATCTACAACAGCTAGGTAGTAAACGATGTACCAATTCTATTTTCAAGACCTGAGTAGGGAAATATCAGCGATTAATGAACTGACAGAATGACAAGGAATGGATGGAACTATGATTGAACAGATTCGTCAGAACACAACTTCAGAAGTTCAGACGTTACTCATTCGGCTACCCTTCTATGTGAGGTAGGATTGTGATGGTGGTGGTGGTGGTGAAGGAAGAGTGTTTTAATGTTGATGGTGATAGTGGTGGTGGTGAAGGAGTGTTGTGATGGTGGTGGTGGTGGTGGTAAGAGCCTCTACTCAAACCTTACGTCATCCAGTAAAGCTTAAAATAGAAGCTCATGTCACGATTCACTCACGCTAGCCTCACCTAAGCCTTTCCCTCCACCATACACACACACGGCCTCGACTCACCCTTACTAACTGCAGCCTATGCCCTGGTTGTATAGCTGCACCCTTCATAGCCTAGCCAACCATATCCGTGAACTATCCTTATATAAATAATCCTATATTTTAAATTAAGGGGATAGTATACTTTTGGTACGGTACATTAGAGAGCCTTGATTCCTCTACACTTCTAAAATACCGTATGTCACGAAATAGGACCGGATTAACAAAAATAATGCTTCGATTAGTTTGGTGGAATTTATTCATGTTAATGATATCGAGGGCGTACTGTGCCTGTGAAATGGGTCCCACTCTCATTTAGCCTACTCCACATTTCAAGCCCCACAAAATTCTCAGCTCTTTGACACTAGTTCATTCATCCAAAACAACCAAAGTCCCTTTATAGTAGCCTTGGTGAAGAAACCATTCCATTAATTAATTGTCAATGGGGATGTAGTACAGTGTTGCTGGTAAATATTGAGCAACTGATTTATCCAAACTATTGCAAATAACAAGCCACCATTATTTTTGTTTATCTGGTCCTGTTGTTTCCTGGCATACTTTGCAGGAATCAAGGTCGTCCAATGTACTAAAATTATATTACCTCCTCAAGGACCCTGTGATCGAGTATGAAAATTGGAGGCTTCTGATTTCTCTTGACCATGCCACGAAACAAACTCCTTCCGTATAGATGGTGTTTCGTGGCAATATTTGAAGGACTCGTGTACGTACAATACCTCTAATTTTCTTACTATATCACTGAGTCCGTAGGAACCGGGTTGTCAGTACCAACATGTACTTCTATATAGCGACTCTCATCCATTCCTGCCTATCATATATAGCCTACACATGTTCGATTGCTTCACCTATTTCTTAATCTCTCTCATACACCTTTTAATAACCACTCAAATTTTCATTAATTTCACCACATCTCTCATAGATTTCAGTACATCTGAATGAAAGAACTAATAAATAGGAATTAAAAGAGATGGGAAGGATGAGAGATAAAAAAAAATAAAAGAATGAATGAATGAAGGGCGGAAGAGAAACTAAGGATGGGAAGAGGAAGGAGGGAGGTGGGTGATCTCTTGAAGGGGGATATTACACCATTAGTTCCTTGGAGCACCTTAATTCCTCCAAAGTATGTCATTAAACAACACGACCAGATGAACACAAACATTGGTGGCCTGTTGCTTGGAATAGTTCAGAGGAATCAATTGCCCCAGAAATACCACCAACACTGTACTTCCTTCCCGCCTTAAAGAGTGTAATTTATGTTGTCAAAAGAGGTCACCCGCCACCGCCTGCTGTTACATCTATTGGCTCTGCCCTTGCCCTCTTTCCCCCTCCTCTCTCTCTCTCTCTCTCTCTCTCTCTCTCTCTCTCTCTCTCTCTCTCTCTCTCTCTAGATATATGCGCACATGTGTGTACGTGTTTGCATGTGTCGTTGGCTTGCATCTTATATCATAGTATTATTATATGTGTATGTACTTAATTGTGAGTACGTGCCCTGTCTATCTGCTTGTATGTATGCTCATCTATGTATGCCGTGCCAATATGTGTGAGGAAGCCTGTATGTGTATGTGTACGACTACAATGGGTATGAGTACTTGTATACCTGTGTATGTGTGTGTGTGTTACTACCTGTATGCTTTTGTATATGTTCGACTATAACGTACATGACTATTTGTATGCCTGTGTGTGTATATATGTAAAACGTGTATCACTACTTGTATGCCCGTGTGTACATTTGTTGTGTTAGGAGTGTGCATGTGTGTCGCAGCCTTGTAGAGAAAAATAAGCTTCCATCAATCCTGCCTGACCTTGGTTACTGCAGGATTGGATTGGCTTTCTCTTTCATTATCCCCGACCGTCTGTCTCTCATTTCCTCTCTTCCTTCCTCTCTCTCTCCATCCCTCCCTTCGTCCCTCTTTCTTTTATTTCATCCCTTCCTTCCTTCCTTCATACTCACTCCATTCTTCATCACCCTCCCTCTCTCCCTCCATCCATTCCTTCCTCTCCCCTCATACTCCCTCCATTCCTCATCTCCTTCCCTCCCTCCCTTTCTTTCTTCCTTCCTACCGACCCACCAACCCCGCTTGACTTTGAGAGCCTCGACCTTACCATTTCTGCCTATCATTTATGGCCATGTGATTGTTTGTGTGTGATAAAAAGAGCAAGACACAAGAAAATGCATCAACATAAATATCAATACAGGTTCCAGGTATACCCGGTACATTATTATAGGGTTGACAAGGTACAGAACTTCATTTAAAATTTCGCGCCCATATTTTGAAATTTTTGACGAACTTTAACAAATGTTGTGCGGATGTTTTTATTTTGTTGTTTATGTGTGTGTGTGTGTTTATTTTTTTTATTTATATGTATGTATGTATGTTTATGTGTATTTTTTTAATTGTGTGTGTGTGAATGTAAATGTTTTTTTAATGTGTGTGTCCATGTTTTTATTTTTTTAGTGTGTGTGTGTGTGTATGTTCACTTCCTGTACCCTCGCCGCCAGATGAGTCACCAGGACTGAACTTTCACCCGGCGGTACAGTTGTGCAAATAAGTTGTTGTCACTCCCTTGAGTATTTACCAAACACTTATAGAAACTCTCGACAAACTATCCATTTCATCTAAGACTTTTTGTTTGTTGGGGAAAATTACTGTAATATTGACGTTTTATATGTGTAACAAACTTTCCAGTTAAGAGATTATTTTTGGTGATTTGAAAAGCTACTGATTCCTCCTAACTATGCCAGAAAACAGACCCCCTCAATGGTACTATAATAGGGGATTTGTTTTTTGGCATAGATTGGAGGAATCTGAAGCCTTCCAATTCACCAACACAAGAATTTTCCCTTAACTCATAAACAAGTATTCATTTTGTGTTTACTGCTCCTTCTCTCAATCACCTTATTCCTCGGGCGCCATATGGCCTCGCTGTTGGATAATAATAATAATAATTACCCGGTAACTCATACTGTGTACAATAGATAATGTTGTCTTATATGCTGTAAAATGCTTCATCAACACAGCTGGATTTAATATGATACATAATTATTACCGTCCACCAAATGTTAACTCTTATTCTTTGGTTATTATATATATCCATTGATCGTAAATACTCCAACACTAAAGAAAATAAACCTATATTTTTTTTTTCATTTCAGTATATACAATGATTAAAGGGGGTGAGTTCAGTGTTGGTAAATAGAGAACAACTGATTCCTCCAAACTAATCTCAGCAACAGACACACCATATATATAATTATGATAGTGAACTGTTGCTTGGTATACTGTAGTTTGGGTGAATCATTCGTTCCAAATTTACCGACACTGTACCACCTACTTACCCTTCCCTTAACTTTGTAGTAAACTTTGTTGTTATAAATACGGGTCCAGGACTGACTGATTCTCTCATACATTGCTCTGCCACACACTTGGGTCACGTGCCACTGAAGCAAGGGAGAGTGAGAATGGAAAGCAATGAGTAAGAGTATAATTATGTAAAGGGGAAGAAGGGAGATGCTACATACTATTATAGACCAGAAAGACCTTGTAACATAAAAGAGAAGGAGATAGGCTGGAGGGACAACAAGCTCGAAGGGAAAAGAAGGAAAGGAGAGTCGATTGAAGAGAGATAAGGGAGATTAGCTAGGGTTCGAAGGTGTGTCCAAGCCTATAATTATATTGTCCCACATCCTTGTAGGCAATACCCATCTATATATTATTATACAGGGAAGCGTTTAACTAAATAAGGAAGGACGAGGAACACTGGGAAAGTTGAGGAAGGCCAAAGGGGCGTCAGAACCCTGTAATTAAATATTATGTACACCTTTGTAAATAATATATATAATAGGGAATACTTCCTTATGGGGTAGTACAGTGTTGGTGGTAAATCTGAAACAACTAATAGTCTGATATTCCTCCAAACTATTCCAAGCAACAACAGGCCACCATTATTATTGTTGATATAGACTAGTTCGGTTTCCTTCTATACTTTGGAGGAATCAATGTGCTCTAATGTAACGAATGTGTATTATTACCACCATAATTAGAGAATAAATGACGAGACAAATTTTGTGGGCAACTGTATGTGACCTCTATGACTCTGATGAACTTTGTGGCAAGGCTGTGTGTGCATGTGACAGCAGGATAAAATATAGTCTGTTCAATGGAATAGTTTTAAGGTATCTGTTACCTTCAAATTTGCCAACACCACCTCCACCACCTCTTATCATCCTCTTACTCCTCCCTCACCACCACCACCTTCATTTATGTCTACTCCCTCACCACCAACTTCTCTTTCCCCCCACCAACACCCTCATTTAACCCCCCCCCCCCACTACCACCACCGACCTCATTTCCCTTCCCCAACAACACCCTCTCTTTCCCCACCACACACCACCACCATCATCATCTCTTCTCTCCTCTCACTTCCCCCCCACCACCACCAAGACCCCCCTCTCCCACTTATTCCCCTCACCACCTCCCTTTCCTCCTCCATCTACCCTCTCCTCACCCACTACCCTCTCCTCCATCTACCCTCTCCCCACCCACCACCCTCTCCTCACTACGACCCCTGACCCAAGAAAGTGACAGGGTCGTTTCTTTATTTTCTCCCCATACTTGGTTCACCCAATGCCAGGCGTGTGTGTGTGTGTCTATGTCTGTCTGTGTGTGTTCTAAATACAGTAGGCTATATCAATTCCATTTTATACTATACGTGTGTGTGTTTCCTAAATATATCACTTCCATTTTGTACTGATCGTTGTGTGTGTGTGTTATTAGTTCCATTTTATGTGTGTGTGTGTGCACACGCGCTAAATCTATCAGTTACATATATTATACTGTATGTGTGTGTTCATTCGTATACAACACTGCCTCTCTACTCTACATTTCTTCAATTTGCTCTGAGAGAATAATTTGTCAATCTCCATTTGCCTTATTTTCCTGGTAATTCCAACACTGTGTATATAACCAATATATAGGCCTATATATATATATATATATATATGGTCAAAATATTACCCACACGTCATTCTCCACCTCCCACACACACACACACACACACACACAACTATCCATCCATCCCGTATAGGGGCTAATTATCATCCACACGTATTTCCCACATACACCCACATATAGCCATCCATCCTGTATATATATATCATCCAGACGTCATTTCCCACACCTACCCACCTATCTAGCCTATCCATCCATCCATTCATCCTGTCCTACTTACTTAATACCCATGGTGCACGTCACATTCGGTTGTCATGTTTCCATTTATAGAGTTGTATACATTATTATGGTGCTTTGATTACACCACTGGACTGTTGTCGTGTGTGGTTGATGTCACATGTGTAGGTGTACAGTCACGGAAAATATATATGGTACTGTCTTCTCAACGATAGCATTATGGGATAGAATAATTTCATTTACCACTTATTTGTACAACATCATACACAACAACAACGACCAGCAAAATAATAATTGACCTCATTCACAGCCAGTCATGCAGGACCCGCCTCTAATTGTGAGCTCTAGGATTTATTTATGTTGCTGGTGCTGCCCCTATAGGCTATATATGTATGTGTGTGTGTGTGTACTATACGTAAAAGCCCTTGTTGATGGGTGTTATAGTATGAGTGGTGTGTATGGTAGGTGTGGTGAGTGAGTGGTGTGTATGGTAGGTGTTAGGTGTAAGTATGGGGAGATAAATGTATGGTTGTCAGGTGTGCATGAATCTTACAAACATCTCTGTGCATAACAAGTTCCTCACTCACCACCACCACACTGAAGGCTTTGCACACGTGTGGGCGAGATTACAAAACAGGTGTGCATGTATGTGTGTGTGTGACAGGTGTGTGTGCTTCAGGTGTTAAGGGCAGGAGGAGATAGCTAGTTGCCTTGACCCACTGTCTTCTCTTCCTCACTAACTCACTCAATCTCGTCTCCTTATACCTCCCTTCTTCCCTTGCCAGTTTTCCTCACCCCTCCATCCTTCATAGCAGCATCTCGTCCCCTCCCTCCCTCCCTCCCTCCATCCTACATAGCAGCATCTCGTCCCCTCCCCTTCATTTCTTCATCCTTGGGTCACCTTGCATGCCTTCCACAACAACACAGTATACCCTTCCATCTTCTCTGTAACTGGTCATGATTCCATCCTTTCTACATCACTCCTACATTCCTACCTCCTTACGTAAACATTCCTATAGATTTGCTTCGCTATATACGTAGAGAGCGAAGAAGGGGGTGGGAGGGGATGAAAAGAGATAAGAAAGGAAGGAAAACTGCATTGGAAGGAAGGGAGAGCATGAGTGTATAGATAAAAATACTGTGCTTGGCCAGAAAGACCTGGGAAGGAGAAGAAATGAAAATTGAGGGAGGGAATGAAAAGAAACAAAAGAATGAGGGAGGAAGGGGAGAAAGAGAAGTCAAGGGAAAAATGAGGGAGGAAAGATAGTGAGGAGTGAGGGAGGGAGAGTAGGAAACATGTGTTCCTTTATCACATGATGTTCACTGAGTCAGTTTGTAATAGTTTCCACCTCTCTCTCTCTCTCTCTCTCTCTCTCTCTCTCTCTCTCTCTCTCTCTCTCTCTCTCTCTCTCTCTCAATGAGGCAGATGATGATTGAAGGTGGTGGTGGTGGTTTGGGATGGTGGTAGTCGTGGTTTGGGATGGTAGTAGTCGTGTTTGGGATGGTGGGGTTGTGGTAGTGATAGTCATGGTTTGGGATGGCGGTAATAATGGTAGAGGATGGTAGTCGTAGTATTAGATAGTGATAGTAGTGGTTATGGATGCTAGTACTTGTAGTGTTAGATAGTGGTATATACTGTAGGTTGTAGGCTATATATGTACTATAGGTCAGTGTTGATAGCAGTCAGTTATGATAGTGACAGATGGTAGGCGTTAGATGGTGAAGTTGGAGACAGATGGTGATGAAGGGTGTGTGATTATACTGGCAGATGTGAGTGGCTTAATTGTGTCATCCATATGTTGTATGTGGGTGAATTGGTTTGCTACTGGTTCCTCTAAATTGCATGTGCTTGGAAACAGATAAAATACATCCTCCGTGCTGGGGAAACGGATCAGATATTGTATCACAGGTGAGGAGGGTGAGAAATTCAGTAGCCCTCCAAATATCTCTGTTTATGTTGATACAAGTGCTTGGGGAGAGAAAGCTGAGAATGTCTTGTGTTTGAGAGACAGAGTGATGTGATTATAACCTATTCATTTTCGGATTTTATTTTTGTATATGGCTATATGCTTGTAGGGGAGAGAGCTGAGATTTCGTGTGCTTGAGAGGTAGAGTGAATGTGATTATAACTTATTCATTTCCTGACTTTTATTTTAGTCGAGTGCTTGTAGGAGAGAGAGAGAGAGTCGAGAATTTCTTGTGCTTAATTAATAGGCAGATGGAATGTGATTATAACCTATTTATTTCCCTGGGTATATAGTCTGTCCTTGTCTTTGTCTTTTTTAATCTTATCTCAAGAAGGCCATAATTATGTTGAGGAAGATTATAGATGCTACTGAATCCTCTGTACTGTGTCACGAAACAGATTCCCTCAGTATGTGTGCTGTTGTGTGACTCAGTGTGGAGGAAGTAATAGCCACTAAAAAAAAAAATACCCCAGAAAATACCACCCTACGTAAGCCTTCTCTCTCTCTCTCTCTCTCTCTCTCTCTCTCTCTCTCTCTCTCTCTCTCTCTCCATAACTACTCAACTATGTAATTGGGTGTCATTACCCTT
This sequence comes from Petrolisthes manimaculis, assembly GCA_034508575.1. NCBI lineage: Eukaryota > Metazoa > Arthropoda > Malacostraca > Decapoda > Porcellanidae > Petrolisthes > Petrolisthes manimaculis. Next base: position 221 of record JAWZYT010001311.1, on the reverse strand, counting down.
TGTAATCTCCCCGACCCTCTATTTTCATGATTTCCCCGTGTGATTGCTCTTCCCTCCCCCCCTCTCTCCCTCGTCTCATTCTCTCATTTTCCGTCTTACATTCCTTCTCTTTTCTCTATTCGTTTTCCTCTTTCTCTAATCCTTCCGTCTTCCTTCCTTATTTCCTACTTCTCTTTTCTCTATTTCGTTTCCTCTTTCTCTATCCTTCCTTCCTTCTTTCC
>JAWZYT010001310.1:262500-281438 GCA_034508575.1 Petrolisthes manimaculis | reverse complement strand
GTTGTTGTGTGATGAACAATTAATTCTGGTCATTTAGCATTATTTTATTTTTGTTCGTTCACACTGAGTCGTACTTCATTATGATGTTTCCCATATTTCTCTTACTTTATACTTCTTCTTCTCTACTCCTTTCCTTCCTTTGCTCTCAGTCTGTTACTTCATTGTTGTTTCTGTTACTATTAATACATCCTTGACTCACACAAATTCTCTCTCTTCAATGTCCTCACGTTCTCATATCACAGTCTGTTTCAATACATATTATTTCTTTTCTCTAGCCCTACCTATCATTTACTTATTATTATCATCCATGTCTATATCTAACACTTTCTTGCCCCCTCTTACCTTCTATATTTTGTTTACCTCTTCCCCTCTCCTCCTTGCTACATGCTACCCACCATAACATCCAACTCTAATCTAATAATACTCTCACTATTTCATCCCCCTTCCAATGAGACACTCCCCCCCCCCCATCCTCCCCCCCCACACACACACCACCACCACTACTCCACCCCACACATACACCACCACTACTCCCTCCCCCAATACTCCCCCCCACACACCACCACTACTATTCCCCCCCCACACACCACCACCACCACCACTACTCCCCCCCACACACACACCACCACTACTACTCCCCCCCACACACTCCTTCGCCATCAGATAAATTTTCATGATCATTCTCTATTATCTACTACTACTACTACTACTACTACTACTGCTACTACTAATACTATAAATAATAAATATAAAATATAAATAATAATAATATTAATAACACCTCTCTATCTCTCTCTATCTCTCTCCACTTACCTCCTCCTCTTCCTCTTCATTAAAGTCCAGCCATTCTTCCCTCCATCCCTCCCTCTTTACTTCTCATTCTCTCTCAATCCCAAACCCACCCTCCCCACCCATCCCCACACCCCCTTTTCTTTTTTTCTGGCCCCCCTGCCCCCACGGCGACACTTAAGGGGGCCATAATGCCGAATAGCTTAGCAATCCCGTGCAATGGTGGAGCTCTGCAATTGCATATTTATTGGGGACAGACCCATTGAGGGGAGTGTTATGTGCGGGACTCTACATTGGGCCCAGAAGGCTTTACGGGGAGTGGGGGTGGTGGTGGTGGTGGTTGTGGTGGTGGTGGAGATGAAGGGTGAGTGTGGTGGTGGTGGTGGTGAGGGGGTGGAGATGAAGGGTGAGTGTGGTGGGGGTGGTGGTGGAGATGAAGGGTGAGTGTGGTGGTGGTGGTGGTGATGGAGGTGGGGGAGAGAGTGAGGTGTTGTGGTGATGACAGAGGTGAAAGGAGGGAAGTGCGAGGTGTTGGTAGTGTTATTGTTGTTGGTACAGTATAAAGAAATAAACACAAGGGTTGGATGGTAAAGCAATGTGGAGTGAAGGAGAGGAGTGGACATTCAGGCCAGGTGGTCACTTAACTGTGTATCTATCTATCTGTGTATCTATCTATCTATCTGTGTATCTATCTATCTATTTAAGGACCCTGTGATGTAGTCAGAAAATTGGAGATGAATATTGCCACGAAACACCACCTATATGGAAGGAGCTTGTTTTGTGGCATGGTCAGGAGGAATCAGAAGCCTACAATTTTCATACCCGTTCACAGGGTCCTTAAGGGGTTAGTTAATACACTTTTGGTACATTGGAGCGCCTTGATTCCTCCAAAGTGTGGCAGGAAACAGAACTATATGATAAAAATGTAATAGTAATCTGACGCCTGGAGTAGTTTGGAGGTATAAAGTGGTTCAGATTTACCAACATTGTACTGTCCCTTTAATTAAAGTAACAAAGCTTGGCAATACTAAAAAGAAAGTAAGTATGGAAGAGCTATCAATTTATTTCACGTTGAGAAATTGCTTTGCCTGTTATTATTTGCATATTAATTAATCTCTTACTAATATCAAGTTCTCGTATATTGTAACTACAGTATGATCATTTTTACTTTAATATTATCCGAGACCTAACATTGTACCATTTGTAAAGAATATAATTATATGATTAAGATGTAGTAAGATTAAGGGGTAACTTTAATAATGCAATTTTTTTTTTAAGGCTCACTCAACCCTTATGCTGTCTGAACATTTATTTTATTCCTTCTGTTCTTTCAATATTCATTTTTTTTTTTTTTTTGCTTATCCTCTCGTACACTCTATTATTTTCACTTCCCCAGCTCATCATAACTTTTTTCCATTTACTCTCCACCTGCATTACTCATATATGATTCTGTCTTTTCGTTGTTATTAATTAATGTGTTCTTTCCAAACACTCGATCACTCAGAATTATCTCACACCCAATCTCCTCAATGTCAGTCCTCTTATTCACTCCAACCTTGTTTCTTTCTCTTTCTCTCCAATCTTTCCCATTCTGTCAAAAATTAGATTGAGGGTTTGTGTTCCCTCTCTCCTCCCTTCTCTTTCTTTCAATTTCACTCTCTTTCTTCACCTCCTTCTCTTCCCGCTACTTTCCTTCTTACCCTTCCCTATCTTCTCAATACCTTCTTCTTCCCTCTTTACTTACATCTATACTTTACAGTTCTCTTTTCTTTCCCATGAACTTTCCACGTACATCTTTCCTCCTCATTTCTTCCCTCATCCCTCTTGCTTCTTTTCTTTATTTATTTCCTTTCCTCACTTGTTCATCCCTAGCTCTTTTACTCTCTGTTTGCTTCTCTTCTCTCCTTCATCACTGCTCCCTTTCCCTTCCTCCATGTCATCAGAGCGGGAGTGCAGGAGAGAAAGCAGGAAACACACAACTCCGCAAAAGAGACACACACTTTTTTTATTCTTTTTTTTTTTTTTATACGTGAGTTTGTCCTAGTGCTGTGTCGTTTTCCGCCGCCGTCCCCAAGGGAAGGACAGAAGACAGACAGGAGGAAGGATATGAATATACCCAACCAGTCAGCGGTAGTCAGTCAGTCAGTCAGTCAGTCAGTCAATCCGTCTGTCAGTCTGTCTGTTGGTCGGGTTAATATACCGAGACTGTCGAAGGGAGTGAAATGACTGACTCGATTCCAAAGTTCACATACACCTTAGAGCAATTTTATTCTGTGACATGCCAGTATTCATTGGTTATATTTATTATATTTTAATTCTATTGTATTATTATTATTATTATTATTATTATTATTATTATTATTACAAAAATTATTAACCTCAACATCCTGATCGAAATAGTAATTCTTCTTTTTTTATCTCTTTTCCTATCCATTTTTTAATCAACTCTTAGCTCTCTCCTCTGCCACTTCACTTTCATCCCCTTTTTCCTTCTCCTCTCCTTTTAGTTTTTACTCAGGACAAGGTGAACGGATGCTAATTAGGAGAACGTCTAGGCTATCTTTACCTGGCCATCTTCCCCATCCTTTACACTTCACTCACTTCACTCTACTTCTCCCTTAAGGACCCTATGATCGTGTATGAGAATAGTTGGTGGCTTCTGATTCCTCCTGACTATGCCACGAAACATGTTACGTTAATATAGGTGGTGTTTCGTGGCAATGTTTGAAGGATTTACTAACGTTACTCCAATTCCCTGACTACATCCTCGTCTCTTCTCGTAGCATTTCCTTTGCTTCCCTTGGTATTCATTTCTCTTTATCATTTTCAATTTTTTGTTCATGTCATTCCCTTCACTTTCTTCACTATTTTCACTTCTCCCGTCAATTGTCATACCCAATAACATTTCCTTCGATTCTCTGTTAATTAATCCAATGAACAAAATGACGGAAATTATAATCACCCTGACCTTTTATCAACTGTCCTGCTGCTGTCATTTATACTAACACCACGAATGTAATAATGGTCATATCCAACCACCACCATTACCAGATTTATCACTACAATTAATTATCATAATTAAAATTACTATTACCATAATTAAAATGACTATCACCACACACTATCTTTATATCACCACACATCACCACCACTGCCATAATAGTATATACTCTACCACAACTATCAACACCATCACTAACACCACCACCACCACCATCACCATCACCTCTATCATCACACATGTTCCACTATCAACACTACCATCTCTACCACAACACACCATTGCCATATACCACCACCACCACTACCACCACTAACACCATCACCGTTCTCTCTCCTAACTCCAGACCGCCGCTCCTTTCTGGTGAATTCGTACTTTTGGCATAAGTTGTGGAGGCTCCAAGTTTGTAATTCATGGGTTAAAACTGATAGAACCAACTGGGCGGAAACTTGCTTCCTCGGGGGAAGGATCAGATTAATTTTCTCCCCCTTGTTGCCGAGTTGTTTGTAAGTTCCCTTTCATATATATCATAATAGGGCTCGTAAGATTTGTAGTTTTGTTTTGCTTAGCGCTCTTATGCTTGACACTCCGAGGGAATCCAACATCTGAAAGATTCCCTAATCACAGAAGAACTCAGTGTGTTACTTATACAGTTAATGTAAACATGAGGAACATGATGATTGTAATGACGAGACCAAAATATTAATGTATCACATGTGCATAAAAAATATAAAAAGATAAATTGCAATTTTAAAATGAGTTATTACCCTAATATTATACTACAACTATATTTCTTTACTACCACATAAGCCGAGTTGGTACCAAGTTGTTTACGTGACCATTGTGGGGATTGTCTACACACTGTTTCCATTATATCAACCATCTACAGTACATGAAGGTGATAATCTCTAGTACAAAGGAAAGGGGATTACACAGGAGGGAAAATAGGCTTTGATGTAAGGGTAAGGAAAGGAGGGATGAAAAAAAAGGGTGAAAGTGATTGACTCGAGACAGAGGGGGCGTCAAAACCCTTAAAGTATTGCCTAAATCTTCGTAAAAACTACTGCACTATACGGGTCGATGGACATAAATCACATTGGCCTCCTGTTGCGTGGAGCGTAAGGCGTCTGGGGGCTAGCAGGGAATGTCGTCATAAACATCTCGGTTCTCTATAAGGCAACTGTACGAGTAAAGGAAGGTTGATATGTACACGAGAATCTTCTAATTATATTTGTAGGTGGAAACGATCAGGACGTGTGGAGTGGATGATAATGAGAGGATAAACAAGAATGAAGACAATACGTGTGGAAATGTAGAAAGGAGAGGAGGAAGGGAGTAGATTCAATTTGACAGGGAGTAAAGAAATGAGATAATAATATAAGGACGAGAGAGATGGTGAGATAAAAGGCAGGAGATAAGAGACGAGAAGGGGTGAGTGAGAGAGGTGAGACAACAACCCTGTGAGAGACAAATGGAGTGGGAATAATGAGAAGATGGGAAAGAGAAAAACAAAGAAGATTAAGAGAATGAGAGAGGAGATTATGAGAATGAAAGAATGCAGGAAAGGGAAGAACGCCAGACATAAATAGGAAGAGTTAAGAGAAGAATGACAAGAGAAAAATAATCAAGGAGGAATACACCATTGACGGAGAAGAGCGAGATCAGAATAACCTACATTCTAATTATTCACTCTAAGACTTTTTATGTTCCTCGGACCAACTATTAATCAATGTAAAGCCTCTTATCTCTAATGGTTTCTCCTAATAACAGGCATAGCTTGAGCGAAGGGAGAATCGAATGGAAATGTCAGCGGTTTACTAATTTCAACGTAACAGCAAAGGTATTATGTCGCGGAGAAGGAGATGGAGAGTGAAGGAACATCAAGCTCTGAAGGCAGGCAAGGAGGGAAGGAAGGATGGATGGAAGATTACAACTACAGGGATGGTGAGCAGAGAGGAGGGGAGAGTAGGTGGAAGGAATAAGGATTGAGGAGTAAAACGAAGAGAGAGAGAGAGAGAGAGAGAGAGAGAGAGAGAGAGAGAGAGAGAGCACTAACTCTAGCCTGCACCCCATCACTCAGCCAGGGCAGTAACTCCGGTGTTAACGTACCGCCCTCCCCGCCACACCTGACGCCAATTAGAACCAGCCAGTAACTCTCTCACACAGAAAACACCACCTTCACTGCCCCGGCCCCCATGTACCACCGATCCCTTATTCCTACCCCGTCCCTTGTTCTTACACTGTATTTTGTCCCTATCCCATGCACCACCGATCCCTTATTCCTACCCCGTCCCTTGTTCTTACCCTGTATATTGTCCGTATCCCTTGTCACGTTTCCTACCCCTACCCCGTCTCTGTCCCTACCCTTACCCTGCTTTTTGTCCCTATCCCTTGTCACGTTCCCTACCCCTACCCCGTCTCTGTCCCTGCCCTTACCCTGTCTTTAATCCCTGCCCTTACCCTGTCTTTTATCCCTGCCCTTGTTCTGTGTCTTACTCATCTACTGTCCCCCCAAAATCAACATGGAATTTGTCTCGGGTCCATATTCCCTGTCCACAACCCTGAATTCTCGAGACCCATCCCACCATATACCTAGAACCAAACCACTTTCTCTTATTACCCTGTCCTGCCTATCCATGTGTCTCCCTGCCCCAATTGTTCCTGTCTGATGCCCCAAACTCACACCCTATCCTTCTTACTCCACTACGGTACTTAATTATGCTTTCATGAATTATATATACCGGTACTCCCTTTTTTTACGTTATCTTTTCCTGTATTCTTCATATTTTTGTTTTTGTTTTTTTAAGAGAAAAGTAGAAGAGATAAAAACATAAAAATGAAAGATACGGTAATGGAAAGTGATGATTGAAAAGGAAAATAAGGAATGAAAATGGAAGAAAAGACAGAAAAAAGAGGATAGAAAAACAGGACACAAGAGAGATGGGAAGAGAGGAGAAGAAGAAGAAGAAGAAGAAGAAGAAGAAGAAGAAGAAGAAGAAGAAGAAAAAGAAGACGAAGAGGGAAGGAGGGAGGGGACACAGGTAGCGAGCCATGCAGTGAAGGGAAAGAAGAATTGAAGAACGAACAAAGACGGAGGGAGAGGAAACGGCAGATGAAAGAGAGCCGGAGAATAAAGAATGAAAAGAGATGCAAAAAAAAAAAAAAAAAAAAAAAATACACACACACACAGGTGAATCAGGGAGGGAAGGAGGAGAACACAACAACACAGGTGACAAAGGTAAACAAACAACCTAAAAAAACAAATAAAAACAAAACAAAAAAACAGACAAAGGTAAGAAAGAGCAAGGAGGAGGAATGCAGAAAATGGAGAGAGAGAGAGAGAGAGAGAGAGAGAGAGAGAGAGAGAGAGAGAGAGAAAGAGAGAGAGAGAGAGAGAGAGAGAGAGACGTGGGGGGTGGGATGGGGCTGTGATGACGATGCGACAACCCCAGGGAGAGTGATGATGAAGAGAGAGGGGAGGAGGAGGGGGAGGGGGAGGCTGAAGACAGATGAAGAGGGCGGTAGGTGGCAGGAAGATGGTGATGATATGGGGGGAAGAGAGAAGAGGTGAGTGATGGAGGTATAGTGCTGCTGAATAGAGGGGGTTGGTAGGGGGTATAGGGGGAATGGCTGGTTGGGGGTAGGGGGACTGGTTGGTTGGGGGTAGGTGGGGGTTGGGGGGAACTAGGGGGTGGGCTGATATGAGGGGGTAGGTGGGGAGTAGGAGGGGTTTGCTGGCTGGCTGAGTGATGATAAAGAAGTCAAATGATAGTAGTGGTGGCTGTTGATGGAAGGGTGAGTATGTGAGTGAGTATGTGCGTGAGTGAGAGGAAATTGATGGAAGGAAGCTGTTGAGGGAAGGGTGAGTGAGTATGTGAGTATGTGAGTGAGTACGTGAGTGAGAGGAGATTGATTGAAGGAAGCTGGTGAGGGAAGGGTGAGTGAGTATGTGAATATGTGAGTGAGAGGATAGTTTATTGGTGAGAAGAGGAAATTAAAATAGTGGGAGGAGAAGAGAGGATGATGATAGTGGTAGGTGAGAGAATGAGAGAATGAGAACTGGAACACAGAAGGATGGAGAAAGAATGAGAAGAGGATATGATAGCAGTGGAAGGAAAGGAGAATAGACGAGAGGATAATGATGATAGTAGTAGGGAAGAGAATGAAAGAATGAGAACTGGGACACAGAAGGATGATGATGATGATGATGATGATGATGATGATGATGGCAGGTGAGGAATTACGGGAGAGAGAGAGAGAGTGAAGGGTTGGATACAGAAGGGTATATAGTAGTGGTGGTGGTGAGGGAGATGACTGTAGGATGAAGCCTTGTGTTCTCTTGTTTGCCAACCTTCTGAATTAAAACTGCCTGGGGCCTCGGAAGCTGAATATTATGCTATTCAACATTCGGGTTCCTGGCGTCATTAGCCAAGGGCGCTGAAAGTCGTATTGGTGGAATAATACAGTCAGTTGGTGAATGTACAGGATGCTTATAGTTTACTCCTATACCTACATTATCTAAGGTCATACTTTCCCCTTGTCTCGGTAAAGATAGTTTTACTTGGTGATGAAACTGGAATGCTCTGAATCAAGTTTTCAGTAAATATAGCTCTAATAATAATAATAATAATAATAATAATAATAATAATAATAATAATAAAGGTACCTTTTGTGAGAATTTATTAAAAAGCTGTGTCAGATTTCTAGGCGATTTCCTTTTAAGCAGATGAAGTATATAATACAGTACACCCTTGATTGTTATGACTACATGGAATATAACTCTTCTAAGGTAACTAAGATGATGTTACTTATACGAATAAATGAGTGTTACCAGTGTGAGAATAAGTTATATTTACTCTAACTAACGTATGTAGTTAATAGTGACGAGTTGGTGACCTGACCTATAGTTAGTTTGTAAAATCATGTGTCCGTATTTATACTCTAGACTAAATATAAACAGTATACTCTTAGTCCGATTATAAATAATATAAAGACACCAGCATGGGGATGTCGACACGATGAATGAGTGAGTACTTCTTACTTAATAATAATGGTTCATCTCTTCCTTTAGCGGTTAGCCAGACGTTATCATCTGTTACCCACTACTTACCACGGGGAGGTGGAAGCAGGATATTGAAGAAGGACATTGTTTTTCGTTCTTTATTCATCTCGTTTTTCGCTTTCCGTTTCACATGTACACGTAGCTGCTGTCTTTCAAGTTTTCTTTCATCCTTTTCATGGTTATGTTCCAATTGTACCGGAACAATGGCAGTCATTGTGCTGTATGTTTTAAGTCTGTCTTTACATTTTTTGTTGGTACAATACATCTCCAAGAAAAATATCCATCCATCAATGTACTGTCCACTCTGTGTATATACTGTATATATATATCCATCGAACATCAAACACTTCTTACCTTTGTTGGTCTGGGAAATCTTTAACTCCATTGAGGAAAATTATGACAACACAGGATGGAAGCACAGGACGGACGGACGGACTGACTGTCAGGGCACCGCGGGTACAACCAAGATCTAGAACACTCTAGAATATTCTAGATCTTGGTTACAACTGTAAACACCGTGTAAACAGGAGACCACCCAGACAAACACTCGTGGTGGTCTCGGTCTCGGTAAACACCATGTGCTTAACCTTGCCACGCATCATTTGATATTGGTATGTAGGTCAAGGTAAGATATAGGTGAGGTTGGAACGCGCTTTTGATATACGCCTCACTGCTTTTATTATTGTGCGATTTGCGGCTTTGATAAATAACTTCTCTTGATATTTTTGACCATTTTATACATTAGCAATAGTAATCCTTCACTCACTAACGATTCCAACAGTTTTTAGCTGAGCTGTTGATATGCCTACAACAAATGACCTCTGTCTCCTGAACCAAACTCTTTATACACGGACGAGCAGCCACAGTCCTACAATATTGGGCCAAGGGAAAAAAAAGTTTGCAATTTTAATTGTTGTCATAAAATGTTAATCATAAATATGTGCTACACAATCGGACTTTCAAGTAAATGAAAAAAAACGCGCAATTGATACCAAGTTCAGCGGCGCTTTTGATAGAAATATATCTGCGCTTTCAATGTTGACCCAGTGATGAAGCAGTGAGAGTGTAGTCCTTTCGTCACTGAATTTCAGATGTTGTGTACACGACCTCGAGAAGAAGCCCAGTACACGAGTAACCTCAGATTATGACGGCACTGTGTCATGTCTCGGGAATATGCGTGCAGGTATTCCCACCATTATCACCTTTACATAGTGTACAAATTAGAGAGCTTCTGATATACGGTACACTCGGCTTTAATGCTATCTGCGAGGCTGTATATCTTCGGAGCACACACACACACACACACGTACGAACACCAGCACACACAAACGCTCGCGCACGCACACACACATCATAAGCACCACAAACAACACAACTATCATAAAAACACACAGATTACAATAAAGAATTCCACATAGACAACAGAGGGAAACAGACCCCACGAAAATAATAAATACGAATAACTAATCCACACACATATTGACTTCACATCAACCAACACACCACATGCCCCAAAATAATCAGCCATAGATGCTAGAAACTAATGCATCCTGGAGTGTAGGTATAGTGAGACAGGGAGAGACAGACCACCTCATGCATCCACCACAATAAGAGAAGGTAGTAATATTGTGTGGTCATGCTTCACCTTAACAGCCACTCCCACACTAATTGTCTGGCCAGCCTGACGTGTAGCCCCGCCGCTGCCGTCGCCGCCTCCTCACCTGCACTCACATGTACACAAACACAGGCAGTCACATATGCTTCCACCCGTAGTGACTCAAACACATTCACATTTATCCACACACACACATACACACACACACACACACACACACACACACACATACACACACATACGATCGTAATATCACACCCAAATGAGATCATACATATTCACAATTACGCACGTTTGCACAACAAAATACACAGACACAGACACACACACACACACACAAACACATACAAACCTTGCGTAAGACCAGACAAGAGGGCGTACACACCGACACACTTGTTTCCCCAGACCTTATTATTAAATTCCTTGTTCAGCAAAATATATCTTAAGAAGGTTTTGTCTTCTCTCTCCCTACTCCTTATTTCTTCCCTTCTGCTCCTTCTTCTCCTTCTCCTCCTCCTCCTCTTCCTTGCCCTTCTGCTCCTTCTTCTCCTTTTCCTTTTCCTCCTCCTCCTCCTCCTCCTCTTCCTACTTTTCTTCCACTTTCTCCTTCTCCGCTCTCGTCCAACTCTCGTATCACATCAGTTCAACATCACAAGTCCTTTTCCTCCTTCCCTCCCTCCATCACCATCACATTTCTTTTCCACCTCCTCCTCCTCCTCCTCCTCCTCCACCTCCTTCTCCTCCTCCTCCTCCTCCTCCTCCCATCGTGTCCACATACAAAAGACGAGGAATGAGGTCAAAATGTTGATGTTTGTTGCTTGTGTTAGAGTTTGTTGATTGTTTGTTTGTTGAATGTTAGGCTGGAATGTTTTAATGTGTTTGATTACTCAGATGGTTTATATTTGAATGTTGTGATAGAGAGAGAGCATGTTTGGAAACTATTAATTGATCGAGTGTTTGAATGTAGAGAGTTTGCTTGTTAAGATGCGTTGTTGTTTATTATATATCGAGTAATTACACCCATGTACTTATCAACACAAAAGATTACACTCAGACGCATCCACCAACACAAACAGATACATACACAAACACCCAACCACTAATACTAACAAATACATACACAAACACCCATCCACCAACACAAACAGATACATACACAAACACCCAACCACTAATACTAACAAATACATACACAAACACCCATCCACCAACACAAACAGATACATACACAAACACTCATCCACTAATACTAACAGATACATACACAAACACCCATCCACTAATACTAACAGATACATACACAAACACTCATCCACTAATACTAACAGATACATACACAAACACCCATCCATGGTAATGGATAGTGCAGTTTAGTAATAAAAATTGAGGAGTTTGGTAATGAGATAGATTTTAAATATGGCAACACTGAGCTGACACACATCATAAGTACCAACCTTACCGTCCACAGTTTTTAAAATTTCAATGTAAGGGCGGGGTTGATACTTTTATTGCCGACTGTACACATGCATACGTACCATAGCACACATGCATGCACACACACACACACATTCCTCTCATGTTACTAAAGGTAGGGTGGAATATCTCTCTCTCTCTCACACACTCTCTCTCTCTCTCTCTCTCTCTCTCTCTCTCTCTCTCTCTCTCTCTCTCTCTCTCTCTCTCTCTCTCTCTCTCTCTCTCTCTCAAAGTAAAATTACAATCTTTAGTCGCCATCGCCACTCTGCTGGAGAACCAACCCACTATATACATTAACAGCATTCCGTCAGCCCTTCCATCTCAGTACAGCTCAGTGGTAAGAAAATCATACGGGCTTTAGTAGTGAAAGAAATCCAGGATGTTCAGTTATTGCTCACATGTATTGTACAGCATTATGGCTGAGGAGGGAACATTTCATAATTCATAAGTTATAATTTAAACTACACAATGTAAGTAACTATTTACTGTAAAGGTTCAAATACGGTGAAAAAAGGACAAAAAAAGGACCAACTCTTAAAACAGGCCTGGATACGGGCCTGGGGGGGGGGAGGGGTTGACACCTCTAAATATAAATGAAAGTATGAACTGTTAATCATGTATTACACTAATGAGGTTTTCGTGGGAGTGACGGAACAAGGTACCAGAAGGAGTGAGGCAGGAGTTATACTAGTACTGGATTTAGTTCTCTATAATTATACAGTAAGTTGAATAATAACTACATGCGTTTTTACTCACCACTGCAGTAATGTAAATATAATGAAAAATCAACATCTGTATTTTATACATGTTTTTTTTTTTTATTAAAAAATATTTATACTCTAAAATTATTGAATTAATTGACATTTAAATTAATTGACATTGATAAATTATTTATAGCTTTGTTCTGCATACACTGAACTGTTTAGGATAGAAATACATTCCATCTTTGGCGTTCCAATACCACGTGGCACCGTTCCTCGTTCACAGAACATTAATATTGTTGGGTCAGTCCCACGTAAACCCTGTTCGAGGTGTTAGTGTGTCACCCAATCATTAAAAAGGAGGAACAGGGAAAAAAGAGGAAGAATGACAGAGAAGATTAAGGAAAGGGGGAACAAAAGATCAAATTAAATGCTATCGAGGGAAAGACAAGTGGAAATAATGTTATCATACGATATATTAGTGTGTGTGTGTGTGTGTGTGTGTGTGTGTGTGTGTGTGTGTGTGTGTGTGTGTGTGTGTGTGTGTGTGTGTGTGTGTGTGTGTGTGTGTGTGTGTGTGTGTGTGTGTGTGTGTATGTGTGTGTGTGTGTGTGAACTTCATTATCGCACAGTTAAACAGACATGCACTGCAGCACTGCCTCCATCGAAACAGTATCTCCGTTCTAGGTAAGAGAGAGAGAGAGAGAGAGAGAGAGAGAGAGAGAGAGAGAGAGAGAGAGAGAGAGAGAGAGAGTCAGAATCTCACCCCTCACTCACTCACATTCCTGGTACATTGTCTCCTCTCACCCTCTCTTCTCTCCCCTCTGCCTCACTCTCAATTACTCTTGCTCTCACACTCCACTACTCTCACCGACTCATTCTCTCACATTTTTTTATAATATGCTCGTTCTCTCTCTCTCTCTCTCTCTCTCTCTCTCTCTCTCTCTCTCTCTCTCTCTCTCTCTCTCTCTCTCTCTCTCTAGTTTATCGATCATTTCATCTTTTATTCAGCCTCCATCATTCGTTCACTTCATCGCTCATTTCATAGTCCAATCACACATAACAACACACTTCAAAATCCCTAATGTCTCTTAAACTTCAACTGTTACTACTTTTTATATTTTCATTCTACCACGTAATATTATCTCACTTTATTCTCCACTTACTTCTTCACTCTCACCACTCTCACTCACCCTTCCATCTTCATATCCACTCGCCCTCACGCTCCCTCTAACTCTACCTGACTTTTCGTTTCCCTTTTCAGTATCCTATTTCCCTCGCCCTCACTCGCCTCTCACCCTCTTTCTTCACGTCTCTCTCTATATATAAAATGAACACTTTGGGAAACATCGTTACGGAATGTGACGTCTAGTCTGCCCAAAAGTTACTCTTTTTTAATTTCGTAAGATACGAGTAGAGTTTAGAAACAGCCGTATGGATGATACTGAGTGCTACAGTGGTATAGCATCCGTTCTTGTTCAGTCCCAAACCAGCCACAGTCACACCCATGTTACCACGAGGCTCCTCAGCAAAGGCAATCCCTGCAAATCTGGGATAATTGCAGTGATGGCCTAGACTCTAGATCAATGAAACCACCCAGCTCCAGTGGAAGCAGGTCTGGTCGCAGGTGATGCCTCCGAATCCTGAACTCATCAACAAATCTTATCTATTTGTAACCAGACAGCAGCCGCCAATGTCTACTATTATATCACTACACCATCAAGGATGATGAGAGTTATCGCCTACAATACCATCCCCTACTTTCCTATATTGTTCCCAGAGCACCTGAAGCACTTTATTATCAGGTCTTGGCACCAAGGTCTATACTGTGCCAGCACTGATAAAGTAAATAGGGGACTATGAAATGAACATAAGGGTAACCAGTGAGGTCAACAGCGTCACTCTTGTCACATAATGCTTCAATGTTCTTTTTAATGCTCTTCAACAATTGACTGGCTAACTCGAGACGAATTTTTTCTCATCACAGGATAAACCTATTCCAGGAGGTTAAAGCTGCCGTCCAGCCTAGCCCAACACAGCCCCATCCCGCCTAGAGAGTAAACACAGGTGACGGTAAGCGAGAGGAACGAGACTCAGGACGCAATTTGTGGCCGGTTTGAAGGCGACCTGGATCTAAGAGGGCTCACTCGATTACCCGACCTGGATTAAGATTCGGGGGTGGCCTGATGTGATTATCCAGGACGGCCGTAATTAGTGAGGGCGAGGCGGGACTCTGGGAAGGAGGGAACTGTGGAAGAGAAGTCGAAAACGTGTAGGTAGTGATTCTATTTATTGTGCTCCAACTGTATGGTGTTTTGGTGGTCATAGTGATGGTGGTAATGGTAATGGTAGTGGTATAGGTGGTAGTTTGGAAGAGATGGTGTTGGTGGTGATGGTACGAAAGTATATTGATCAGTTTCGTTTTATCATCTTATAGTTTCAAATGTCAATACTGGTACATTTATATTTTCTCTCCTCCATGCGTACTTCTACTTTCCCTTCCTTACTCACACTTTTCCTCCCTTCCTTTTACAATCCCTCTCAACACTAATGGAAATATCGAAGTCGTACTGATATTTTTTCCTCGCCTAAAGAAGACACACTACTCCAACACTGTGCAAATTCGTCCTGAGAACTTCAACATTAGACTCAACAACCTGGTCTGGTTCCATTTTTGCTTCTCTAAATACTCATAAGTCTGAATCCAGGCTCATACATGATGAGTTGTTGTAGCGTGTACGGGATAACAAGTTAGAGAAGTTGAACAACACATAATTATATTGTATCAACTTTTGTTTTTAATATGTAAAATCTTCAAAGAAATGGAAGAAATATTCTGCAACAGTTTACGATTATGATTGGGTTATAAAGATACGTGAGACTGTAGTCAGATTAAAAGACGCAGCATTAGAACACATAATATTATACTCAGCACTCAGAGCAAGAATATCTACAGCACACACACACACACAGTACTATTCAAAGTCTACGTATAAAATCATCTAGAATTAGTTCAAACCTTGTGGGTTAATTAGAACAATATTAAATCTTTACCTGTAAGGTGTGTCTGCCTCTGCGACATGGAACAATTATCGTCTGGAGGTACCGTAGTGAAGGAGAGACTTGTATCCTGTCAGTCGTAGGTCATGTGTTAAACTTCATCCGTCAACATATACACATCATTCTGAAATTATATATATTGGTAGTATTATACGATGAAGTTCCTCTTTTATTGACTCAGGTCCTATATACTCTTCTTCCCTTCAACGTCCACCCACTTTCCTCTCTTATCTCCTCCCCCTCTCCCTTCCTCCTTCCTCCCTGTCCCTCCCCTCTTATCTCACTCTCTCCAGGTTTTTGCCTCCATCCTCCCTTCCCTCTCATTCCTTATCTAGCCCAGTGTTTTTCTTCACCCCCTGTCTCCCAATTCCATCCTTCATTTCCTCGCTCTCTCTCTCCATCTCTCTCTCACTCTCTCTCTCTCTCTTTATAAATTTCTTTGTCATTTGAACCACACCTCTGCTTCCTCAATCTCTCACCAACATTATACAGAATATATATGATTAAAACCTTTGTTTTGTTACAGTGTATAATATGCGTCCTCAATCCTCTGTCGACAGCCTATACCCTTGCCACTACCTACCTGGTGTATCACAGTAAGCTCTTCATACTAACCCCCAGCTCATACCCCCCCCACCACCAGTACCTACCTACCTACCTACCTACCTGCCTACCTGCTGTATCACTGTAAGCGCTTTGTAACGTGGCACCGCTTGCTTTGTCGTGGTGGTCCTGATGGCCCCTTGACCCCCCCTCCTGACCTCACATGATGACTGAGATTGCCAGCTGCCCCGTGTGAGGTATCTGGCTCATCTCTCCTGGCTGGGGGGGAGGGGGAGGAGGAGGAGAGGAGAGGAGGAGAGTGAGAGGACCAGAGAGGATATGAGAAGAGAGGAACAGGGAGAGGAGAAAGAATTAAGAGGAGTAGGAGGACAAGAGAAATAAGAAGGATAGATAGGGAAGGAAGAAGAGAGGAAATGCAGCAAGAGTTGGAATAGGAGCAGAGGAAAGAGAAGCAGAGGAGGAAAGAGTGTTGTTGAATGGAAGGAATGTGAGAGGGTTGGGAGAGTGAGACATATAGAGGTTAAAAAAGTGAGAAGGGTCTGAGGGAAGGAGGAGAGGGTGAAGATATATAGAGGAATGGGAATGGAATGGAGGAGAAATAGAAAGAAGAAAGAGAAAAGGAACAAGGAAGGGAAAAATAGTGAGGAGAGATTAAGAAAGGAGTAGAGGAAAGAAAAGGAGAAGGGAAAAATCAGAGCAATGTCAAAAAAAGAGTGAGAGGGGAATACGTATGAAATGGAAAGAGGAGAGAGAGGAGGAAGAGGTTCAAACATTAAAGAAAGTAAAGGCTTAGATAAATATTCAGAAGAGACTGGACGAATAAATAAAATCAGTTCAAGGAGCATGAATATCACGAGAGAAAGAGAGAGAAAGAAAGAGAATGAAAGAGAGAGAGAGAGAGAGAGAGAGACAGAGAGAGAGAGAGAGAGAGAGAGAAAGAAAGAGAATGAAAGAGAGAGCGAGAATGAAAGAGAGAGAGAGAATGAAAAAGAGAGAGAGAGAGAGAGAGAGAGAGAGAGAGAGAGAGAGAGAGAGAGAGAGAGAGAGAGAGAGAGAGACAGACAGACAGAGAGAGAGAGCTACCCTGATCTCCTACCCTTAACCTTCCATAAGTTACCTTCCTTAGTAACGTGTCACCTTCCCTTCACACCAGTAATAACAGCCCAGCAACTCACCCCTGCCTTCCCCATGTTAGTTCTGGAATAACGAGGGAACGACTAACGATACTAGGGAGTAACACGGGGTAAGAGCTCACTACATCTTGCTCACCTGCTGTAAACGTCAGCCACGGATGGATGGATGGATGTCTACCTGCCCTGCCCTATCCAGCCAAAGACTCAGCCAGCCCTTCTGACCCATCCCATCCCATCCCACCCCACCCAGCTAAGCCTAGTTTACACCCTGCCTTACCCCTTTCACCTGCGTCCCTATCCCATATACCTCTTATCCCTCAAGCTTCGTCCTGCCATGTTTGTCCCACCCAACCTTGACCTGCTCTTCCCTGTCTTACCTCTTGGAGTCCTGTACTTCCTTCCATCTTGTCTCTATACACCTCTTGTCTTCTTCCGCCCAGTCCCATCCTGGCCTGTCTTGTGCATTTCGCCGTTTCCTGTCTTGATCTTCCCTCCCTCTCCTATTTTGTCCTTCCTTGCTTTATTCTGAAGGGTAGAAGGAAGAGAAGTTTTAAAGGTATACAATGTATAGCCTGTACTGGTGAGAGAGGCATGAGAGGAACATATTTGGATTAGACGTATTAAAAGGACGAATATCAACTCAAAATATCGTGTGACCCATACCGAAGAAGCACCATACATAAGGTTCCCAGGTTATAGACGCTACTCTGAAAATGAAAGAAAAGTATAAGAAGGATAGAGACTCTCCTCACTCGGCTCTGCCCCCGCAGTGCGGATACAGAAAAATGAAATCCATTAAACCTGGAGAAAATGGATTAGGGCTGAGAAATTTTAAACAAAACGAGGAAATACAAATCAATCACTAAGATGGGACTAGATTAAGATACTGTACTTCAATCCAGTGTTTACAAAATGAACATCACTTTTAATCAGTACACCTTACTAATGGAGACTCTATACATGGAGGCTCTATACATGGTGCCGTGGTGAGTGGACTTTCTAGCTTCTTCATTATTCTTTCATCATCTCTTCCACTACATGTCATTTTTTATGTTATTTTATTCCCTGCATCGCGTAAAGGACAAGGCTAATGAAGGCATCAAGTGTATATTGTTCTTTTTCTTATTGTTGTTGTTTTTTGCAAAGGAAATATGTCCTTTACTTTTCGATGATCGTCAATGCACAAGATCTATATAACCCGTTCATGGAAATATTAATGTTTTATTATGTAAGTCCTCAGGTGCTTCATGTTTACTTAAGACTTCGCATGGTGTTTAATTAATCAGTAGAGTCTAAGAGTGAGCACCGCGAACTGTCTGAATCCCAAAAGTTTGTGGTTTACTGTATCTGTGTATGAGAAGCTTCACTATGACGCACATGCGAGTCTGAGTCGAGTGCTTGCTGTAGGGTTAACATCACTTCATGTTTCACTTGAGTTCCCTCCAAGCCGCAGTTCACCGTTGACTACACTTTCCCCACCATCAACGTCACCATGCAAGCCAACCCATTCACTCCTTGCATGATGGAGGAAGGCGGA